>JBBEEQ010000012.1:16000000-16414404 GCA_037950945.1 Hypolimnas misippus | reverse complement strand
TAGGTTGCAAACGTGCAACCTTCGATTTCGCACATAACAGCCTAATGTTAAATTTATTATTTTGGTCTATAGAGCGCATGTAAATACAAGCACCAAATGCTACTTCAGAAGCGTCACTAAAAGAATGAAGTTCTATAATCGCGGGAGAATCACATATAGTGCGTCTTGGAATCTGCATTTGAAACAAATATAATAGGTTGTCATTAAAATTTTCCCATTTCATTTTAATATCATTAAGGACAGGCTCATCTCAATCAACTTGGCCTTCCATAACATTTGTAAAAAATAATATATGGACTGAGTAGTCCTAAAGGATCAAATAATTTGAATGAATTTGACATGATACTGCGTTTAGTTATTAATTCAGATTTTGTAACTAATATTGTAGGGAAATGTAAATTGTCATTGTTTGGATTCCAACCATGTCCGAGTGTGTTCGATGATTCACTGAAAGTTAAATTATCTTGTTTATCCGTACTATCATTTTGAAAATTTGGCAAATTTGACTTAAATTTCCGTAAATTAAAACAACCTGTATGTAGCGATTTAATTACTGAATCTTTTATAAAACGTAATTGATTTTCTTCATCAGCACCTGTTATTAAATCATCGACATAAAAATCCTTCTGTATAATATTTTTTATTAGACTATTCTCACATTCTTCACCAATCTGCCATAGACATCTCGTGCTCAAATGACTCGCGCTTGACGTTCCGTAAGTCACGGTATTTAAACATAAGATTTTGAGGGCTAAGGACTCATCTTCTCTCCATAATATAAGCTGTAACTCGCGATCAGTATCGTTAACAAGTATTTGTCGATACATCTTTTCTATGTCACCTGTTAACAGATATTTATGTTGTCTTGCACGAATTAAAATGGAGAAAAGAGAATCCTGTAAGTTTGGCCCCACCAATAAATGGTTGTTTAGAGAAAAGCCTGATGATGTTGCAGCAGAGCCATCAAACCCAACTCGCAACTTGGTTGATTCACTACTTTCTTTATAAACAGCATGATGACATAAGAAATATGAGTTCTCCGGATTTGAAAAAACGGACTCTGATTTATGACCTAAATCGGCATATTCATTTATAAAATCTATATATTGTGATTTCAAAAGATAATTTTTCCGAAAACGTTTTTCTAAGTAAAGAAATCGTTTCTTAGCCAAAGTAAATGAATCACCAAGACAATCTGGCGTATCGATCAATGGCAATTTAACACAAAACCTACCTGTGTTAGTGCGAAATGTATTATTTAGAAAGTCTTTTCAGATTCACTTAAAACGGTTTTAGTAGGAACCTATTTCTACGAGTCTGCCGCTGAATTTCTACGAGTCTGCCGCTTTGAATAGACGTGTTGTTGGTGATACTTAAAATTAAACCAATTTTAAAAAATCAAGACATTGAAGATAAAACTTTAATTAGTACGACATAGAAAACACTTCTGGTTGGCTGGCCTTGCTTGGAGTTACGGCATTTTAAAATCAATAGTCCATATGCAACTCCTCCCACTCCGCGTGCAAACGAGTAAGTTGCTATTTTTCGTTTCACTCGATCCTTTGTCTCGTCAATCTGTGACTCATTACGTTATCAACAATTACAACTAAACATGAGTTCACACTCATCAAGCGGTAGCGGAAAACATATAAGCGAAAGCGGTAGTGGGTCAACGTCGGACTTGCATTCATTAGATGACTACAATATCACACTTAGAAAAAGGAAGTACGAATGTGATTGTGCACCTTAAATAAGTGAATTTCGAAAGGAAATGATGTCCTTTTTCCAGGATTTTACAAAAGCGCACCAAGAAAGCTCCCTAACTTTACAAAATGAAATAAAACATGAATTACAAATGTAATAATGCTACCTTGGAGTCTATAGTATCAGAACAAAATCAAACTAAAGCTGAGTTACAAGAAATGAAGTCACGTGCTGACAATGTAGAAAAAAAAATTCAGCTTCTTGAAAAAGATATAGGTCATCTAAAAAATAATATCAATACAATTTCTCCTAAGCAATATCCGCTACCATGTGAAGATACCATTTTAGAGCTACAAGAACGCTCCCGGCGTGAAAAAAATGTTATATTAGTTGGGATACCCGAACCAGATAACGCTAATATTACAATCAGACGTAATTATGATAAAATTGAAGCTATGAAACCTATAAAAACTATTTTCATGGAATGCCCAAACCCTGTTACAGTTATGAGGTTGGGTAAATATTCACCTAATAAAAGCAGACCTTTGAAAATATGTTTTGAAAAAAAGGAAACAGCAAAATATATACTAAAAAATAAAAATAAACATACTTTAAATAATATTCGCATTTACGTCGACCAAACTGCATGTCAACAACAGTACATGAAATCATTAAAAAATGAATTGAAATCCAGAGAACAACAAGGAGAAAAGGATCTTAATATTAAATATATCAACCATGTTCCGAAAATTATTAAGTCTACCTCAAAAAACTCCTCGCACCTGGCCTCAAATCTGAGGTGGTGTATCTGTATATGTACATAATTGCCTCAAAAATGAAGTTGTTGAAATAACTACTATTGACTATAATGAATACCTTTGGATACATCTAAAAAAATATGCGATAACAATTGGACTTATATACAAACCACCTAGTACAAATACAAACGACTTCATAGACATTTACAGTAATCAATTAGAAAAAATCGAAAAACAAAGATGCTTAATTTTTGGAGATTTTAATATTAACTTGTTAAGTGTTGACCGATACACGAACAACTATAAGAGTATGTTAAATGAAGCTGGATATCAAATCCTTAACAATCTTAGCGAAGACTATTGTCGCGAGAAACTAATTCTACGAAATCCACAATCGACCATGTTTCGACTAATATTCAAGATGCTTATTTCCATATAGCTGTCCTTGACACACCTCTATCTGACCATAAACAAATATATTTAGACATTAAGCATACTAAAATTTACAAGAAAAGAGAAAGATACGAGTACCTAGTAACTGATTTTAATTTACTACGCAAGTCAATGGAAATATCTACAATCCCAAAAGTAAATTAAGAGTACGAAAAATTGGAAAATTTTATAATAACAAAGATCAAACTAAGTAAATGTACAAAAATAAAAATTTGAAATAAACCGAGAGATGACTGGATAAATAAAACAGAACTAAATAGCTTACATAATCGTAATATGGTCTTGTACCTGCATAGAGCTAATGCTACAAATACTGAAACGGAAGAAACTTTTAAAACCAAATGGTACGAAGCTTTTAAAATTACACGAAACGCCAAAATTATTTTTTATACTACCGCTTTTAAAAAATGTAAAAAACGACCTAAAAAATGTTGGATTTGATAAACAACCTAGTTGGTAACAAAGTCAAAATAATTCCAACAACACCCACACTTATGCAAGGGTCGTCTACAGTAAAAGACCCTTATAAAGTTTGTCAATTATTTAACGACTTTTTTTCTACAGTTGGTTCAGATTTAGCAAATAAAATATCACAGCCGTACCATCAAAATCTTATCCACAGTTCTCAACATTCACCTAATAATACCATTCACACATTAACACCAACTACAAAACAAGAGGTGAGTGAAATAATTTTAAAATGGACTCAAACACAAGCAAAGGTATCGATGATATTGGGGTAAAAGATATAAAATGCATAAAAAAATATATTTTTGACAATCTTACAAATTGCCTAAATAACTGTCTTGCGCAAGGTAAATTCCCAGAAAGCTAAAAAATCGCTAAAGTTACGCCAATCTATAAATCCGGAATAGAAACGGATCCTGGGAACTATAGACCGATATCTGTTTTAAGAGTCCTATCAAAAAGTTAGAGAAAATAATATATATTCGACTTAATAATTACCTCGTTAAACGTAACTTCTTTTTTGCACAACAATATGGCTTTCGTTCGAAATCGAATACACTATCTGCAATCATAGATCTTGTTACTAAAATTCAAAATGCATTGGATTTCAAACAAATTGCCCTAGGAATCTTTATAGATCTAAAAAAGGCTTTCGACACAGTTAGTCATACTCTTTTACTAAGTAAACTACAAGAGGAAGGAATTGCTGGGTCAGTATTCCAAATTCTTCAATCATATTTACACAATCGCAAGCAAATAGTAAAAATTGGAAATTTTCAAAGTAAAACCGCGACTTTAACATATGGCATACCACAAGGCTCCATTTTAGGGCCGTTATTATTTTTAATTTACATAAATAGCATTAGTAGTGTCAGCGTATCTGGAGATATAACTCTTTATGCGGATGACACTTGCTTATTTTATTTTGGTGATGATATTAAAAATTTAGTTAAAATGGCCCAACATGACTTAAACGCCATTAGCACATGTTTTCTTTCTTATTTATTAACTGTAAATATTAAAAAGACGTCATATATGATCTTTGCGCCAAAAAATAAACACATACCTAATCACGACCAACTGACCATTTTTAATGAAGCCTTAAAAAAATCAGATTATGAAAAATATTTGGGACTTATTTTGGATAGCAAGTTAACCTGGCAGAATCACATTGACCATCTCAAAACTAAAATATCGCCTTTGTTAGGAGCACTACGTAAAATATCTGTCTGTATACCAAATACAATACGTCCTATTATACAGGGTTACAGATTAAGTCGACCAAAATCCTTTAAAAGAGGATAGGTTCCATCATTCCTAACCGATTTGACTAGGAACCTTATATCCTAAACCTAACCCTTCTCAAGTTATTGGCCTTTGAATTTATTTTATAAAAATTACAGATTTTTAGTCGATTGCCCCTTTATTTTTGTTTCGTGTCCCCATTTTTTATTATTTTTGCTATTTTTGTGTAGAAAATTAGTTGCTTTATTATTTTAAGCTACAAAACTACCAGTAACTATACCGAATGAGTCGTAGGAGACAATCAATTGTAAAAAAATAATAAATTTGAAAAAAATATTTTTTCTTTGCAAGATATCTTTAAAAAGTCTATGACAGATGTACTGCAGATGTGCTAAAAAATATTTATGGCTCTTCAGCTTTCCGATAAGGTATAATAACAGGGTATTATTAGAATTCTCGGAAAAAAACTTTAAACAAAGACGCCCGAGTAACAAACATTAAGCCGCTCGCGGCGCCTATTGTCCTGCAATGGGTGCGAGCGGGATATCTTTCAATGTAAATAGGTACAAGAGGGATAGGTAAAAACTATTTTGTTGTTATTATGTGTGCTTTTTGGTAATTCCTTAATTCCTTATTCAGTCTGCTTACGCGATTCGTCCGTGGTAGATGCGATACATAGTGCTCTTGGTTTTTTACTCGATTTGGCTTGTTTTCTGGACTGTTTCTTCCTATTCGTGACTGTGCTTGTTAACAGGACCTTGATTTGTGCTTCTGATTTGGAACTGTTGAAAATGACGACCTTTACAAATGAAGAATATGCTGATATTCTGATTTGTTATGGGTACTGCAACTGTATATCTCCACGAGCCCGTGAAGAATACATAGTACGTTATCCTGGCCGTATACCGGATATTAGTGTCTTTGAAGGAATTTATCGACGAATAAGAGAGACTGGCTCTGTTTCAAGACGACGAACAGACCTAGGTAGACCACGAATTCATGATGACGATGAAGAGCAATATAATGAGATAATTCGACGATTTCGACAGGATCCCACTACGTCAACCAATGTTGTTGCTCGAGAACTTGGACTCTCTCAGTGGAAAGTGTGGTTTACAGTGCATACTGCCGGTCTCTACCCTCTGCCGGTGGTAGCACTACACGCCAGTACATGTCATCGAAGAAGGAGATCCTGCGAGGAGACTAGATTTCTGTAGATTTATGCTCAACGCAGATTTAGAATATCCGTCGTTATTTTGTGGACTGATGAGTCGAAATTCGACCAAGACGGTATAACTAATTATCATAACGCACATTATTAGGCCCCGAAATCGAATAGAAATCCTAATAAAAAAAGGTTAAAGGGTTCGCAGAGACGTTTCAGTCTTAATGTGTGGATGGGAATAATATCCAACCATTTAATCGGGCCTTTCTTTCTTCCTCCAAATTTGGATGGAGAGAGCTATGAGAATTTTTTGAGAGAGGATTTGCTCGATGACATACCACTAAACCTTATTCGTAACATGTGGTTTGAACATGATGGGTGCCCCGCACACTACAGAAGGAGTGTCAGGGAGTGGTTAGATACTAATTATCCCAATAAGTGGATTGGAAGAGGGGGGCCCATACCGTGGCCAGCCAGGAGTCCAGACTTGACCCCCATGGATTTTTATGTATGGGGGCATATGAAAAGTTTGGTGTATAAAGAACCGAACACAATACAATCTATTGAGATTTTAAAACAAAAAATTATTGACGCCGCTAACAAAATAAGAAATAGACTGACGACTGGTGTTGTGAAAAGTGGCCTAAGAAAAAGAATGCGTGTATGTGTGCGAAATAACGGAGGGCATGTAGAAAATCAATTAATGTAAAACATGAATAAACTTAATTTATTATGTATCTGGACTGTTTTATTTTGTTTTCTGACTCAAACACTCAAGCGTTGTTTTATCATTAGTATTTACGGAAGTAGTAAATTATCAATTCTTATTACATGGAGACAACAAAATAGTTTTTACCTATCCCTCTTGTACCTATTTACATTGAAAGATATCCCGCTCGCACCCATTGCAGGACAATAGGCGCCGCGAGCGCCTTAATGTTTGTTACTCGGGCGTCTTTGTTTAAAGTTTTTTTCCGAGAATTCTAATAATACCCTATGTTATTATACCTTATCGGAAAGCTGAAGAGCCATAGATATTTTTTAGCACATCTGCAGTACATCTGTCATAGACTTATTTAAAGATATCTTGCAAAGAAAAAATATTTTTTTCAAATTTATTTATTTTTTTACAATTGATTGTCTACTACGACTCATTCGGTATAGTTAATGGTAGTTTTGTAGCTTAATATAATAAAGCAACTAATCTTCTACACAAAAATAGCAAAAATAATAAAAAATGGGGACACAAAACAAAAATAAAGGGGCAATCGACTAAAAATCTGTAATTCTTATAAAATAAATTCAAAGGCCAATAACTTGAGAAGGGTTAGGTTTAGGATATAAGGTTCCTAATCAAATCGGTTAGGAATGATAGAACCTATCCTCTCTTAAAGAGATTATCTGACACCGACCACTGAATTATATAAAAAAACTAAAATTCTTAATATTAGTCAACTGTACACTCTAAAAACTTGCATATTAATTAGAAAAATAATAACAAATAATACACACAGTCAATTAAACTTTTCCAAAAAAAACACATACATATCATACTAGACGACGCAATAAACTTGAATTAACAAAAATTAGAACCAACTATGGAAAGAAAAACATATTATTCGAAGGAGTACAAATGTATAATAGATTATCTGATTTAATAAAAAATAGCGAAAGTCTTCCTATATTTTAAAAAAACGCCTGATGAAATATGTACAAACTAGTTTGTAAAATTTATTAATGTATTTTATTATTATTTGCTAATTATGTGATTAATGTAACCTCTACCTTAAACGTAATGTTTGTAAGCCAACCGCCAAACTATTTCATTATTCTATACATTCAAAACGCAGACTCTTTTTATATGTACCTACTTAAATAATTTGTAATTTTTAAATTTCATTTTTTTTCATTTTTTTAGACGCAGCAGTTTAGTGGGTAGAGGGGGGGGGGGGACACTTGACTCTAAGAAAAATTGACACTTCAAAGCTTAATATTTCGGAAACAGTTCGTCGTTCGGAAAAATGGTTTTCCCACACCTATAACATTTTTAAAAGACCTATCTAACGATACCCCACAACATGGGATAAATGAGAAAAAAAATTTTTGGTCTCTCTTAACACATAGGGAAGACACCCTGAAAAAAAATATTTTTAAGATCTTATTGTACGACTTTCTCGGCGTAATTCATATGTATACTCATACCGAATTACAGCTTTCTGGTATTAAGGCGAGTGGCGGATAGTGGAACGGCCTGGAGATATCTAGGCTAGCTGCGCACGCAGTCCCTGACCACACTCCGGCAGAACTTGAGGATGCAGTGGGAAACGCCTGGGAAAAGTTTCCTTATAAAAAGCTGCAAATATCCAATGATAATTCTGTGACCTGACGAGTAAATGCCGTCAGTAAATAAGCATTCCCCCAGTAGTAGGAAGCTGTGCTACTGGTAGATTGAGTGAGTGGGGGCCGAGGGGGCTTGTACAGTCATCAATCAGATATTGCTAGGCATACTCCGGGTCAGCCATGAAGATTGCGATATGGAATGTGAGAAGCCTATACAGTGATGGAAAACTTCAAAATACTCAACAAGAAATGAGCAGATTAAATATAGACATCCTAGGCATAAGTGAAGTGAGATGGGTTGGTAGCGGGGTGTATACCACAGATCAAACAGCATTATATTACTCTGGTGACAATCACAGCACACGTCGCAGAAATGGTGTGGCTGTTATAATGAATAAAAAGTTACAATCTAGTGTCAAATATTTCTTACCAATTTCGGATAGGGTGATGTTATTGCAAATGATTGCTAAACCCTTTTATGTGAACTTGATACAAGTTTATGCTCCGCTGATAAGGAAGCAGTTTTGGTTGAAGACTTTTACAAAGACATTGAAACCGCCCTCAAACAAACAAAGAACCACGAAATCACCTCAGTTATGGGAGATTTCAATTCTAAACTTGGTTTGGGATCTGTAGCAGAAATTATTGGTCCATACGGTTTAGGAGAAAGAAACGATCGCGGTGATAGGCTTGTACAGTTTTATCAAGAAAACAATTTTGTTGTATCTAACACCTATTACAAATTACCACCAAGAAGATTGTACACACGGCGTTCACCAGCCGACACACCAAATAATATAGTACGCAACCAGATCGATTTTATCCTTATTAACAAAAGATACAGAATTAGCATAAGATCAGCTAAAACTTATCCTGGCGCAGACGTAGGTTCCGACCACAACCCCGTTGTAGTCGTAATAAAAATTAAACTGAAGAAAACTAGACCTCCAAAGAGACCAGTATCGATGGACCTTGACAAGCTAAAAAATCCAGCTGTTAAGGAAAATGTGAAGCTAGTTATGAACAATGAAATGGCGAGACTAAAACTTCATATTGAGAATAACACGTTAAACCATGACACGGAAAATTCGTGGAACACGTTTAAGTCTGCCATAGTAACTAATGGAAAGGCATTGTTGCCACCACAGCTGTTCTTAAAAACATCGGATTGGATGACTGATAACATTTTGGGAATTATGGAAGAGAGAAGGGAAATCAAATCAAATAAGCTAAAATATGACAAATTACAAAATATAATACGGAGAAAAATCAAAGAGGCAAAAGAAAAGTGGTGGGAAGATCTGTGTGCAGAAGTAGAAGTACTTGACGGGAAATATGATAGTTTTAATATGCATAAGAAAGTTAAAGAAATGATATCACCGAAACATCAAGGTCAGTTAATCTCTTCACTTATAAAATACAGCGATGGGACACTGACATCTAGTATTGAAGAAAAAAAAATGTTATGGGAAGCGTATATTAAACAGCTTTTTCATGATGATAGACATGAATACAGCCTACAATCTGCTATTGATGAAGGTCCTCCCATAACAAGAAGAGAACTTTCACATGCAATTATGTCATCTAAGTCGAGAAAGGCAGTTGGTCAGGATGAAATACCTGTGGAATTAATTAAAGAAATAGAGGAAACTAATTTAGACTACTTGTTACACCTTTTTAATTGTATTTATGACACAGGTAAGATACCAACGGACTGGCTGAAATCTACTTTTGTAACGTTGCCTAAAGTTAGGAATCCAAAACATTGCAGTGATTTCCGAACAATATCCCTCATGAGCCATATTCTAAAAATATTTTTAAAGATTATTCACAAAAGGATTTATCCAAAATGAGAACAGCTGCTTTCGAGAACTCAGTTTGGTTTTAGAGATGGCCTAGGGACAAGGGATGCATTGTTTGGGTTCCAAGTACTAATGCAGAGATGCCTTGACGAGAACTGTGATCTCTATGTTTGTTTTATAGATTATGAAAAGGCCTTCGATCGTGTTCGTCATGCTAAGCTCATAGAGATTTTGGAGAAAGCCGGCCTTGACTACAAAGATATACGTTTTATTAAGAATCTATATTGGGAACAAACCGCAAATGTAAGGGTTGACGGTCACACGACATCGTATGTAGACATTGTACGTGGCGTACGACAAGGTTGTATTCTGTCACCTTTTTTATTTAACTTGTACGCTGAGGCAATTTTCACCAAAGCACTCGACAGTATTGACGAAGGAATATCGGTAAATGGCATGTCTATAAACAATATCCGATATGCAGATGATATCATCTTGATCGCAGATAGTCTTCAAGGCTTACAAAAGCTAGTGAACGTTGTTTCCTCTTCAAGCTCCTACTATGGTATTAATATCAACTGTAAGAAGACCAAATACATGATTATAAGCCGAACACCTGTGCACGACACCTCCTTGTATCTCAACCATAGTATCCTGGATAGAGTCCAACGTTTTAGATACTTAGGAACAATGATTGACGAATCGGGGGACCATTGCTTGGAAATACGGTGCCGTATTGAACAGGCAAGAAATGCCTTTACTAAAGTAAAAAGAGTTCTCTGTGACCGTAATTTAAAAATCTCCCTACGTATGAGAATAGCGCGTTGCTATATATTTTCCGTGTTACTATATGGGGTAGAGGCGTGGACACTGACACAAACGATGAGCGAAAAGCTGGAAGCGTTCGAAATGTGGGTGTACCGGCGGATGCTCCGTATATCATGGATGGATCGAGTGCGTAACACCACTGCCTGTTTATCTGTTTGTCTGTTTATCTGTGCGTTTGTGTACGCTAATCTCAGAAACGGCTTATCCGATTTAGATGCGGTTTTCACTAATATATTATAGTAAGCTCCACTTAACATTTAGTATTTGTTTCATGTCAATCGGTTCATAAATAAAAAAGTTATGTCAATTTAAGGTATCACGTTGAACATTTTTTTATGCTTTTCACTAAATGCATTAAAGTATATATGGTACTTACATCAAAAAATCCATTTTTAATTTTTTTTTTCTGTCAGTCTGATTGTCTGTTTGTTCCGACTAATCTCTAAAACGGCTGAACCGATTTTGATAATACTTTCACTCAAAGTTAGCTAATGTTATAAGGATTAACTTAGACTTACTTCTATTTTAGTTTTTTTTTTATCTATACTAATATTATAAAGAGGAAAGATTTGTTTGTTTGTTTGTAATGAATAGGCTCCGAAACTATTGGATCGATTTCATAAATTCTTTCACCTGTGGAAAGGTACATTATCCCCGAGTAACATAGGCTATATTATATTTAAAAAAAAATTAGGGATCCTTACTAAAACTCTAATAATGTAACCCAAGGGGTAAAAAAATGACCTGAAAAATTCCTTACGTCGCGTGCGCTGCGAAAACTATTGATGATAGAACAAAATCATTTACTACGACTTTGCAGAACTCATCATTATCTACAAAAAGTGTCGCGACAGCATATGTCTAAATATTATAGTTATATCACAGTAAGCGGTTTTTTGTTCTAAAAATTTAATTTATATGCCGCCGCTTGAAAAGGCTCTTTATTTGTACCTTGGTATTAATCCTTATCAAAATAAATTAATTATATTCAGGACGGCTTCAATACCTTTTTATAACTTTTTGAATTATTCAATTCGGACATTTCATTCGGAAGATATCACGAGTTTAAAAATGCAAGTATTAGAAAAAAGTCGCTGGGTTGCCGCTCACCGCGCTCAGCTAGCCAGCATGCGATGTAGGCTCCATGTAAACGTCACTGGGGTACGGGGGGGAGTCAATGTAATAAAATAAAGGGCCGCGAGTACATTAATAAAAACAATGAATAAAAAAAATCTTTAATTTTACTTTTTTTTGAAACCCGACGCAAAAAAGGGTGTATGTGTGTCTGTATATACCCGTGCGAAGCCGGGGCGGGCCACTAGTAAATAAATAAAGAAAGCGTTACGCCAAAACAAAATTAAAACCAATGAAACAGTGAACAATATCTGATTTCAATGGGAATGATATACAGCGTGTTCTAAAAACTGTGTCCTCCCTTAAAGGCATGTATACATATAAGTATAAGCTTATTATTTAAAATAGTATAACTTAAAAAATATCAAGCAGAGGTCAGTTACAGTGCATAGGCTAAATAAGTTTTAAATCGACATTATTTGAAAAAACGTTTCAAACATCTGACCCATAAATAACCAGCTTACCTTAACCCTTTAAATACCGACTTAAAATTTACTTTAAACACTACTTTTAAAAAATCTGCTAAAAAGTGTTCCCGAATAATATGATACATACTATTTACTTTTATTTGTTTTTATGTTTTATTCTTGTTATTCCTCAATACTATGATGCATATTGTTTTAGAACATTTTTATTTTTTATTTTGTAAATAACTTAAGGATATTCTTTTAAATGGTTGTAATGTAAGTAATTTCAGTACTAGTTCATAAAATTCAATATGCTATGTTTGTTTTATTTATTTACTTAGTTTATTATTTGCTTAGTTTTGTCATATTAGATATTACCTATAAATTTTTATATGCAAAAAAGTACGCGTTATTAAACGGTTGAAATGTACTCCAACCAGGAATATTTCAATATGTTAATGTGTCTAGGGAAATGTGATTGTCATTATGCAGAATCGCATAGACTTTATGACGAACTGTTTGCTTCTCCAATAAACATACCATTACCGTCACTTAAGGCATTTCAGCGTCTTCATATACGCATGTACAATTTCGGAAATGTCGATGGCCGTAAACAACAAGCTAACGCGGGAAGGCCGAGGGTTAATAATGACGATCTAGAGGAACACATATTAGATGTTTTTCGACAGGACCCTACGCAAAGTACTTTTAGGACAGAACGCAGGGCCCTTTCTAAAATTAGCATGGAAGTTTTAGAAGCGCCGCCCCAACAGCTGATACAGTAACTCAAAATTGATTGACATAGGGCGTAGTATATTGTTCGTAGGGTTTCCAAACTAGCTACATCTCTCCCCGAAACCGCTTCGATGTGAGCTTTGAAATTCAATTGTTGATCCAAAACAATACCTAAATATTTAATAGTATTAGTTCTGTATATTTTTTGACAGTTACATATATTAAAGTTATTTCCGCATGAATGTATATATACACTAGACAATGTTGGTGGGGGACTACTCGTAAGGGTTTTATGAAAACAGACAAATTTGGTTTTTGTAACATTCAATGTAAGAAGATTGTTCTTTAACCATGTATTAATTTTAGACATACCCAATTCTACATTCAATAGAGCTTCAGCCCAGTTAGTGCCATCAAATATAATTGCCGTATCGTCTGCGTAGCAAATTATATCCGCGTGATTCAGTGGAAGGTTATGAATATCATTAACATATAATGTAAATAATGTCGGGCCTAAAATGCTTCCTTGTGGGACACCAAAGTTTACATTCTGGATTGAACTCATATATCCACTTAACCTTAAACACTGCTTTCGTCCAGTCAGGTAACTTTTGAACCATTCTAATGGCACACCTCTGATACCTGCATTATCGAGTTTTTTGAGGAGTATAGTAATGGAAACAGTATCAAAGGCTTTGGCAAGGTCCAAAAATATTCCAACACAATTTCTACTCTTATCCAGATGAGATGCAACTAGTGATGTTAGTAGTGCTACAGCCTCTTCAGTTGACTTACCACGTCTAAAACCAAACTGCCTTTGAGAAATAATCCCATGTCCTTCGAAAAAGTTCGTAAGTCGTATATTGACAATTTTTTCAAGTAATTTAGAAAATATTCCTAGAAGTGAGATAGGACGGTAACTGTCCGGAGCGTCTTTTGGACCCGATTTGTAGATTGGAGTTATGCATGCTATCTTCCACATATCAGGAAAAATTCCTGAGGATATACTCATATTGAAAATGTGCGTTAGGGGTTTTATAATGAAGTCTTTGATTTGTTTTATTAAACTATTGTTGAGATCATCGACGCCCGGCGCCTTTTCATTTTGCAGTTTTATAATAGTTGATTCAACCTCATAGCAATCAGTCGGCTGCATGAAAAATGAGTTTGAGAGAATTAATTTTGCATTCGTCTTTGACGATAAATATTCCTGGTCGGTGTCTAATTCCGTTAATATATTATTTGCTAAATTGAGTCCTACTGTCGCGAAGTATTCGTTACATATATCCAATGAATGACATTCGTTCTTTGAATTTTTAACTTGAAGTAGTTCTATAGGTTCTTTTTTTGTAGAGGATAGATGGCAAATATCTTTTACAACCTTCCACTGTTTTTTTGGGTTTCCTTGAGCTTCTGTTAATTTCGTGTTTTCGTGTGAAATTTTCAGTTTACGCAATAAACTATTACAAAAATTGCGATAGCGTTTGTAAATAACTTGTTGCGTTTCGTCATGTGGATTACTCCTTGATCGAGCATGAAGACGATCCCGGTGTCGCATACAACGTATTAATCCTGGTGTAATCCATGGCTTTAAATTTTGCTTAGATCGACTAATTTTATAGTTTTTTGAGTGCTTATCGATGATCAATAGTAGTTTATTAGTGAACGCTGCAACGACTTTGTTTATATCTGGATTAGCTAGAACGTTATCCCAATTTATTTGCCTTAGATCATTTTGAATCGATCCCATGTCTCTTTTAGTAATAGTATTCCTTTTTTTATTTACGGTCAGTTTACTGATAGATAGTCCTGCCATAACTAGCTCATGATCTGTAATATCCGACTTACAAACAATACCAATAACTGATGATTTGGATCTGATAAGGATATGATCCAAACAGGAGTCCTTCCTTGTTGGCATAGTTATAGCAGGGCTTAGCCCGTATTCAGCTGTTAGGCATAAATATTCATTTCCTATGTCATTAATGTTTGCTGTGGTCATGATATTGATATTGATGTCTCCCGCAATTATTAATGGCAGATTTGGTGAACATTCACGTAGGATTAACTCAAGGGAAAGAAAGAAATTATTCGTACTTCGAAAAGACGGGGAACGATAAATTCCCAGTAGAGTGATGGAGTTGCCTACGTCAACTTTTAGACAATTTGCATCTTCGATACTGGGTTCAGTGGTGTACGCGTTCCATTTATTGTTGACATAAACAACAACACCGCCACACTGATTAATGAATTTACGTGTGCTAAAACTACTGTAATCTTGAATTTGAGGTATGACAGAGCTTTCATTAAGCCAACATTCAGTCAGTATGATAGCATCAAAATGTGTATGTAGTCTTGTCAGAGTTACTAAGAAATTGTCAAAATTCTTTTTTATGCTTCTAATATTTAATGATACGATCTTAAAATTATAAGTAGTTGAAAACAGCGCTTCACATAGTTCTGGACTTTGAACAGTATGACACTCATAGCTGAAAGAGTCCAGATCATTAAATAAATTATTATCTAGCATTTGGAATATATATTTTTTCCTAAATATGTTGGATTTAGTTGATTTTTGTTGTATTGGGCCCGGACCGCTTCGTAATATCACATATTTTAAGAATGCTTTAAAAATGGTATTTTCATTATATACAATGGTAATTAATCTCGAGATCTTTGACAAGGAAATTAAGAATTTTCGTGATTTCATGAAATTGAGTATATAACATTGTAAATATAAATATAAATAAAAATATAAATATAAATGTAGCTGAATATAAGTTAAAAATATGTAATTTATGGTATACCTGCTAAATGTTAGTATGATATTTACTGTGTATATGAAGAATAAGTAGAATAAAAATGATATTAGTTTAAAATATGACAAAATAACATAAACTTGAATTATACTAATCCTAAGTACTAAAAATACGCCCCATGTCTTCCCGTGACCGAATGGGTAAAGCTGCTTTGCCTTCGCGTTGACGAACGAAAATTGTGCCTTGGTTACTCCAGCAGTGTGCGTAGCCTTTCTCTTTAGATTTTGTTCGAGCCTCTCGAAATAACATCCTATTATCTTTTGTCAATCTTTCATTGAAGTAGACTTTCAAAGGATTTCCAGGGATTTCGAGGTCTGAGCTGGTTATATTTCTTCGTGATTTGGATGCTTTAAGTATCTGGTCTCGTGTTCCACGACGGAGAAGACGTACGACTACTGGTCGAGGAAGCCTCGTTTCGTTCACACTCTGGTTTTCAGACTTAGTACGTGGGCCCGCTCGAGTAACCCAGTCAATATCACGGTCTTCTAGTTCAACTCCTATTTTGCGCGCTGCCAGGAGCACAGTATGATGTAGGCTTTCGTTAGACCTCTCTGGAATACCAGATAGCTCAAATTCATTTCTCAGTTGCATTTGAGCTTGTGTATTCATTTCACGCTGCATCAAGGAGACGGTGGCTTTTAAATTAACGACCTCTTGTTCACGATCTTCAAGGTTTTTTATACGAGAGTTGTTTGTGACAACGGAAGTGGCGAGCTCATCTAAACGTTCGTGACAATGGGATAGAGAGTGCGTGGCATCTTCGAGACGTTGTTTCAACGAGGAAATTTCTTGAGTTAGAAGACGAATTTCAGAAGTCAGTTCTTTTAGCTCTGAGCTAGAAGATTCAGATGTTGGGGTCAGTGTTAAATCTTGTTTTTTCCGAAAAGTAACATTTTGAGTCTCGCATGATTGACGGACCGGTGTTAGGGTATTATCGCCTCCTTTTAGAGAAGCAGAACAATCGGGACATTTCCATGTTTTCTTACGTTCTATTGTCATTGCAGACGTATTAATGCATGTTGAGCAAAAATTTTTCTTGCATGTAAGGAAGCTACATTTTATGCCTTTTACGTCACATTTATGTTTACAGCCCGAACAATCCATTTTTTATTCAATTTAATTTAGGTAAAATTAGGATAAGTATTAAATGTCCTCTGAGAGACAACTGATTTAACTGGATGCTCTGTGGTTGCTTACTCTTAGTCGCGGGCCGTCTTATCGTAGTTGTGTTGCCCGGCGTTGAAGCTGCGCGCGGAAATAATTCAACCGTTCAGTACTCAACCGCGATAATCGCTTGTACTTTTAATTGTGTGTCATATGACGAACACTTTTTTCTAAGCGGGTAGGAATTGTTAATGTAGAACTTTTTCTTTGTATATTCATTATATCTTCAATAATTCACTCACAAAATTATGTACATTGATCACAAGTTATGTAAGTAATAACACTATAACGTTATTTACTTGTTACGTTTATATTTGTACTATTTTTATAATTTTTTAACTTGGATGTTTTACGAATACAATGTTAACCATTGACCAGGGTGGCAAAGAATGGGTTATGTGTCGCTTGCGCATGCGCATCCGCAGCCCCTCCCGTGCGACGCTCCGCTCGTGGCTGGCGGAGCTCATCTCAGGAGGGCAAAGTCTGGTCTTGCCCTCTCCGCACCCCTCGCTGGTGCGTACGGCAGTTCGAGGCCATACCGGCTGCCGTCCTCCTCGGGGCTGTGTGAAAACGGATGCGTTGGACCCCCATCTCACGCACCCACGGCCCGAGGGCGCGCCCATTTTATTCTGCCCCGGACACTGGGGCTAGGAGGCCGGAAGGACGACGCCTCGGTCGTCCTCGTCGGGCGGGATCGGCCCTCTCCCGGGCCCGCCCTGCTATCTCCTTCTGGACCATGACGGTCTCACAGAAGGAGACTACGGCCTCCCACGCCGATTCCCTGCGGAGCATCGCCGATACGACTGCTCGCAGAGAGAGATCTCGCCCGATCTCCTGGACCAAGACCTGCCTTTCGGCGGCCCACGCGGGACACGCCGCCAGGGTATGCTGGGCAGTGTCTCGGTCTGCCCCGCAATGGTGGTAAACTGCCGTCGCCTCGCGTCCGATCCTACACAGGTATTCTCCAAAGGAGCCGTGGCCGGTAAATACCTGCGTAAGTCGGAAAGTGACTCGTCGCTTCCTCCTCATCCAGGCCTCGAAGGCCGGCAGGATCGCTGCCACGACGCGTTTGTGCGCGTACTGCTCCTCTCGGAGACGGGCGCACCACGTCGCAACAGCCCTTCGGTGCTCCTGCCGCTTCAGCGCTCCAAGCGAGGAGGAGGGGAAGTACGCACTTCCGCCACTTTGACGAAGGACGCGAATCCGATCATAGACCCTCGCGTCCCTCTCCGCCAGAATGTCCAAGGGCGGAAAGCACGCCAGGACGAATATGTTATACTACTACAATATTGTTACTTTCAGTAATTAATTAAATATTAAGATTATTTGAATAGTATTTTGCAGTCATCCTTTTAGACGTAATGTTGTAACGCTAATAGCGGGTACAATCACAGAGTTTGAATGTTTAAAAAAAATTTAGATTTTCAATTGAACTGTCTAAACCTATCTACTATAGGTAACGGAGTAGGTGACGTGAAATTAACAAACATAAAAGAAATAACTTTAAGTTGTTCATTTTATAGACTTCCGATTGTATTGTACCACATCGCCCTGCTTCGTTACTTTAGGAGGTGACTAGCATTTTGATGCAGCCTATAAACGAACTGTTCGAAGTAATGTAGATATTTCCTAGACATAACGGGACCCGATGATTGTACCCTAACCTCATATACATACTTACATTTGGTGATAGGCAGTATTGAGTCAAGCCACACCGACATTATGAATGTCAAATCTTTTCTAATATAAATTTTTTAAGAAGTATATAACCATCTGTCCTGTTCTATTTTGATACAGGGTTTAATGAAATCAAAGCAGGTTATATATAAGAAGCAGGTTATATATTGTTAAAAAACCAATAAGGAATTCCCTACCTGAGTTAGTGCCTTACGATAAATAGAATTAAAAAGTTGTATGTTTATTATTAAAGGTAGCTTAAGTTACTCCTTATAACCCGTCCCGATTAAAATCGGTCCGACCGTTTAAGAAATTAGTCGGAGCAAACAGACAAAATATGAAAAAATGATTTTTTGATGTAAGTACCGTATATACTTATAAATCGACCACGAGACTCTTTACATATATATTTCGTAATTTCTTATAATTTCATATTTTACCTACCAGCCATGTTAAAAATTCACCTTTTATATTATACACGGAGAAGGGCGGCGGAAAAGCACTGCTTTACAGTCGATATATAAAAGAATGGCACAAAGCAATTTTCTTCTTTATTTATTGTTAAAACTGCGGAAGAATTCCCTACTACATTTAGTGTCTGCTTATAGTTACAACCAGAAAGTCCCCAAATCCAAAGTAAAAAACTCCTTTCTTGAGAACCACCTCAAACGGCAGCGTTGCTTTGCATGAGACATACTAAGCATTCTGTAATCCACGCGAACGAAGTCGCGGGCACAACTAGTAAGAAATAAATGTCTTTAAACCGAACCTCTTCAAGTTACCAAAATTTAGTTAATAAATTGTCAATTTCAGAATTATTATTACCTTTAGGAGTAATGAAGTGAAAGTGTGATTACAGTAAATATGCTCTTTAACGTTTACATTTATCGGACCTGCTATTAACCAACCTTGCAAGGAATTTCTTAGAATAGGTAAATTCGGACCTAATACCCTTTAATCGCATTTTAATAGATTCCAAAATATATCTGCACCAACTAAAAAGTCAATTGGTCCAGGCATATAAAAAGAAGGATCGGCTAACTTTAAATCTTTAGGCAATTTGGAGTGTTAGGTAGTTCTCCTGTCAATTTAGCAAGTACAAAACAAGAAAAAGTTATACAAAATGAAGTATTCAAAGATTTAATTGTCACTACACAACTTTCGGCTATGTTACTCGATATATTATTGCCAATTCCCATGACTTTAATGTCAATAGGATTAGAGGAAAGAGATAAGCGTTTTTTTAATGACTCACTAATAAAAGACGATTGACTACCTGAGTCTAATAATGCTCTAACACGTTCTGCCTTGCCCGTGTACGGATTGCAAACTTTTTTTAAGGCTGTTGATAAAAGAACATTATTACTCTGCTTGCAATAATTAACAGATTAATTTGTCTGATCCTCTGAAATAGGTTTATGAAGCATGGTATTATGCTTACCCTTGCACTTACGGCAGGGTCCCATTCGACATTCAGCAGTAGGATGACCTTGGCGCAAACAATTAGCACAGAGTTTATACTTTGCCACATCAGCAAACCTTTCACTTTTTTCACTGTTCACTTTTAAATTTAAAAATATCACAATCGTAAATTTTATGGTTTTGATTACAAATAATACATAAAAATGCATTTTGTTTATTTTGATTAATGTGTGTAAATATTTTTTTAGTTTGTATAATGGGTTTTTGTAATTTATTGTCATTTAAAGTAATGCTATTTTGATTTTTATTTTGATTATTAATTCTATTTCTATTTACTGACCCAAGAACATCAGCACGACTATTTAAAAATTTATAAAATTGATCTAACTTCGGTACGTCATTAAGGGTATTACTAAGCTCCTCCCATTTTAGTAGGGTAGTGTTGTCTAGTTTAGAAGACAACATGAATATGATAATCATATCCCAATGCTCTGTAGGCAGCCCAAGGGTTGACAGAGCTCGAATATCCTTAGTGACGTGATCAACTAAGTATCTCAATTATTTTTCCGATTCCCGTGTTATATTTTGTACATTAAATAAAGAATTTAAATGATGGTGGATGAGTAGTCTTTTGTTGTCATAACGCTCCAAGAGTAAAATCCAAGCGTTATTATAATTCGCCGCTGACACTTCGAGATTTGAAATAATTCGCGCCGCGTCACCCTCTAAGTTTGAAATCAAATAATGAAATTTATTAATTGTCGGGACGCGGACATTATTATGTATTAAAGTCAAATAGGTATCGCGAAACTCCAACCAACGAAAGTAAGCACCAGAAAATTTTTGAATTTGAATTTTAGGTAGTTTTACATTTAAATCTTGATGGAGACTACATTGGCTTTCTTGTACAAATGATTCACGCTTTAAGTCGTCTTTAGTATTAAATTTATTTAATAAAATTTTAGCAGTTGCAATCGTCAAAATAATATCTTGCTCAATGTTGTCTCTTTCATCGATTTCTAAGTATAAACAGTGGCGGCCTTAAGGGGTGGCGAACAGGGCAATCGCCCGGGGCCTCGCTCTTACAGGGGCCTCGCGCAACAACTCAAGCAATTTTTTAAAAATTTATCGATTTTTTAAAACTATATTTATTTATTCATATTTAATATAACGGGTCTTATCGCGATAACTAATGGTAGTAATACCTTTTTTTGCCCGACGTTGCGACGAAGTTTTGGTCACGTGGACCACGACGAATGTAACTTCTGAAGGATAACTCAAATTGTTGAAAAAATAATTATAAATATTACTTGAATATTCTTGATTGTACGTTCGCGACGTTTCTCGTATTGAGCAAATTTCAATTATTATGAGATTTTTTAATAAATATACAGTTGAAATTGAAGAACATTTTATTGGTTTTTTAGTTGTCAAAAAAATCTCAGCTGAATGTTTGACTACTTATATATAATCACAGAGTTAGAACAATTAGGTATATCATTGCAAAACTGCAGAGGCCAAGGTTATAATAATGGTGCCAATATGCATGGTGAAAAAAGTGGTGTCCAGAAACGTATTCTTGAAATGAACTTGCTTATTTTGCTTATTTTTTACCTTGTGGAAGTCATAGTTGGAATCTCATCTTAGGAGATGCTGCATCGTTTTGTGTCGAAGTAAAATCTTTTTTTGGTTTGCTACAAAGGTTATACACTCTGTTTGCCGGCTCAAGTCAGAGGTGGGCTATTTAAAATTCTCATGTAAAATCTTAATCGCTAAAACCACTTTCTGAAACTAGATGGGTAGCATCGGTGAAGGCCGTAAATACCAACTAAGCGATATATGTGATGCTTTAAAGGATTTAGCGGAAAATACAACAGATTGTTAGTTGGTCCGTGAATGCTATTCTATAGAAAAGGAAATAACTACCTACGAATTTGTACTTTCACTTGTGATATGGTATGATATTCTTACAAAAATAAATGTTATAAGTAAAATGTGGCAAAGTGTAAACATGCACTTAGATGTGGCTATACAACAGCTGGGCTCATTCACAAATTGGCTCGATAATTATCGAGAAAATAGTTTTCAGTCATCTCTTGTAACTGCGAAAGAAAGGAAAATGATACTGACAGACACTTTAAAAAGTCAGAAGATGAAAAAAAGGCATTTTGATTATGAAGGGGAAAATAAAGCTCATGAATTGCACCCAGAAGAGATTTTCAAAATATACTATTTTTATGTCATTGTCGACAATGTGCGCGCAAGCTGCCATCCTAGGTTTAGGCACTTAAACATCATGAGAGCATATTTGGTTTCATGTATAATATAAAAAGATTAAACGAAATTAGTGATAGTGAACTTTTAAAGCAATGCAGCGACTTGCAAATATCTATGACAGTAGGAGAATCATGTGATATTGATGGACATGAATTGTATGAAGAATTAAATATGTTTTAACACTTAAAAGAAAAATAAATAACTGACGTTTACCCTACTATCGAAATAGTCCTAAGAATTATTGCCACCACACCCGTTACAGTTGTGTCTGCTGAAAGGAGTTTTTCGAGACCTAAAATTATTAAAACATATTTAAGGAATTCGATGACACAAGATCGGCTTTCAGCACTTGCTATTCTTTCAATCGAAAATGATGTAGCTCATTCGTTAGATTATTGTATTTTAGTTAAAGATTTTAGTCGTAAGTAAAGCCGCAAATATCAATTTTAATATTTATCATCTCTGTACTTATTATTAATTTTGTAAATCTTTCAAATTAAAATATTTTAAAACACATTTTTTTTTATTTGTTATCTTCAGCATTTCTCGTCAAATATGGCAAAGACCTAAACCAAACAACTAGACTTATTTTCGTATTACACACTTTTCACGAAGGACAAAGGGCCTCGCAAAGACCTGTCGCCCGGAGCCTCGCAATGTGTTAGGCCGCCACTGAGTATAAATTTTCAGAATTAAGAACCTCAATCTGATTTTGCAGCTCGTCAAATTTTGTTGACAATCCCTCAAATTTATTACATTTCAAAGTTAATTCAGCAATTTCAAGATTTGATAATTCAGTGAAAGTATTAATTTTTTCCAAATAATTTTTAAATTTAGTTATTTGACCTTTAATAGAACTGCGTCTTATAAACAAATCCTGTAAAGTTTTAGTATTCGATAATGCCATGATTATGTTTTAAATTTCTTTACTAATTTATAATATAATATAAAAAATATACTTTTGTATGTATATTTTGTAAGTAAATGCATTTAATTAAATAAGTAGAAACAGTACGTAAACAACTAATAGAAGGAATCGTCAACAGAATTAAGATTAAAAATAAAAATATTAAATCTTATTTTAATCTCCTCGAGTGATGACACTTGGGTCAGCTGGCCCTAAGTCGCTTTGCAGCGCTGGCGCACGATGAATCAGCACTTCAAACCGCTACGTAGCTCGCGCAACGCGACGGCTAACGTCCGCGATCTGGAATGTTCGGCAAACACAATAAAAAAAATTGCAATTGTAAAATGAATTAAACTTTAAGCTTTTATGTTTTTTTTTTATTTATTTTTAGGTATAAAATGTAATTTTCAAAAAATTGTTAATTATTTTGTGGATATTATTTTATTAAGCAATATTTTATTTGACTTATTACGAAAACTATATTTTTAATAAACTAATCACTTATATTGTTAATCTAATTGTATTAAAATTAATTGTAGTTTGAGATATAACTTCTATACGCAAATGAAACACAGAGTAATTAATTTAATTATAATTTTAGTAAAAAATATTTGGAAATAATTAGGCTAAGGAATAACCAGGGCACTTATCTTGAATTCCTCGATCTTGGAACTCCGATGCGTTGCTTTGGATGCTACGCTGGCCGTGAATGGTAGTGGACCCCGTTCGACCTTTGACCTCAAGCTTGCTGTGCTCCAAAATTATTGTTTTCCTTATGATCTCGTCATTTCGAATGTCACTGCAACGTCTTCTTTCGATGAAAACTAGATTGCAGCTCCTCTCGGGGTGTTTAGATTGGCCTTGACAATCTAAGTTCCGAAACACGCGGTATATGAAGATGATTTTTGGACTTGACTATATTATAATAGTGTCCTGTCACGGTCGCCAATGTTAGAACTTTAGTGGGTTCTAATGGAAGTTAAAATCAAACGATTTAACCTCAGAGTAAACGTATATTATTCACTCTTAGTAATTTTTAGTTACAGAGAAACAGCGTTCGTTCGACAGTAAAAAGTTATATAAAAATAAAATATTTATGTAGGTAGGTAAAAAATTAAAAGTGATGTAAAATGAATTAGTGTATGCGGAATTGCTATATTTATTTAGTAGGCGCTTCCTGAAGCCGTAACAATGGTATTTTTGTAAAAACATGTCAGTTCTTAAGAAGCGCATTTTTTAGTTTTTGAAACTATTTTCCGCATTGGAACACATTCAACAGGATGTTATCAACAACAATAAAACACTATACTTTACTTTCTTCACTGATAAAAAATATTTATTTCTTAGGAACATTACATATTATATACAGGGTTCCAAATGCTGCGTTTGCCTACCTATCTCTTCAAAAAACCTATCCTACTCGAATTAACCTTATTGAAAATGTAATATCATATTTAATGAGATATGAAGTACAAACGATCGGATACAAGAGTGTTAGCTCTGCTCGAAATGAAATGATTGGAAATCGAAATAAAAATGAAAGGAAAACACACAATTATTATCTTAATACTTTTATTTCACTTAGGTACAAATAATGCAATATAAAAAATAAACTTTGTTATAATTACTTCCACACATAATATGACAGCTAGCTCTACAGATGACTCGACGAAGTCTGTAGTTAGATTACGAATGAAACAAAGCTTCAATATTATTTTATAACATTCCATATTTAATATTGTATATCGGTAAAAAAAAGTCGTAGCAAAGTAAAAAAAAAATCACGAAATCGAAGCTCAACACGCGGAATGATTAAATGCCGGTTTTAATAGCCCGCCGTTGATTTCGCCTTCTAGTGATAACATTTTAAAATGTATAAACTTTTTCAGATAATAATTTTAAGACTTCACCATTAGTTTAAAAAATGATGGAAAATTAAATAATAAAAATAAATATAATATAGAAAGTTATTGAAATTGATCCAAATACATAATAATATCAGAAGTAACAATAATATAATGTAATAAACAAAAAATAATAAAGTAAAATAATTTACAAAAATTGTGATATTTTATTCTAATAAAGCTTCTTCTATATAAAGCTATTACATACTACAAATTACATAAATAAAGCTAAATATTTTTTTTACGAATTCGCGGACCCAGCACTTTAATTTAAAAAATATTTTTGCAGAGGATATTGCGTCCTGAAAAGTAATATTATGAACAAGTACCAATTAATTTCGCCTATTTCTTAACCTTTGGCATGTACGAACAAAGAAAAACACGGCCGTCTCTTTCAAGTAAAAAGCATTTTCCATTATTATCTTCAAAGTGGATGCTCCTCACGTCGCCATCTTGACCGATCGTCACACTATAATTACTAGTCGATTGGCGGATAGTCTCATTCGCACGCGTGATGTAAGCATCAAGCGGCTCAGTAGGGTGCTTAATGATATGATAGGCAGCAGAAATTTTGCCACCAAATTTAATAGTTTCCTTCCTTATCGCAGCAACAAGCGCAGTGTCGGAGAGGTCACTGGACAAGGCGACCGCCCCTACCATGTTGTTTTTCGATACTACGTCCAATATATTATTAAACTTTTGTTTTAATGCGTCTATGTCTCCAAAAACGATTGCACTAGCTTTTTCTCCTGAAATAACACATTAGAACTATTAATTATGCAATAAACTTAAATGCGTATCTCTATCTAGTTTAATAGATTATTTTAAAACTGTTACATACCTACGAAAATGCAATATTTAAATGAATAAGTGTACATACTTTTTAATTTTCATAAGGAGTTACCACATTAAAAGAAGTTGTTGTTTTATGTGTAGATAGTGCTGAATAAAATAATATTTACTTACTTGTCCAAACCGACAGTTTAGTGTTACGAGGTGGTATTATCGTTTTACTTTTTATCTGCCCATTTAACATCAGCATCTCATCTTCGACACAGGTGATAGCAAATTCGCAATAAGCTACCAATTCACTAATGTTTCTCGGTTGCATTTCAAGGACAAACTGCATCAGGTCCTTCATGTAGATATTTACCTTGTATCGCTCTACTTCACTCACAAAGGTATACAGTCTATCTTGCTCGTAACTCTTTAAATCGGCTGTTACTATGTTTCGTAGTGCAATGTGTGTTTCGACGTATTTTTTTGTTAAATGGATACTTTCAAATCTTTGGCACTGTAAACGCAACCTGTAATCGCGTACACATAACTGAAGCAGGTCAGACGGTAATTGGGACGTAGTTGCAGAAGATGTTACATGAGCAATCATTGTAAAGACTTTGCGACAATCCTCTTGAGACATAGCGTAAAGTTTATATATACTAATTTCAAGCTGATTGTTTAACAAGATGACGGCGCGACCACTATTTATAACTTTAGTAACTGGGCAGATTGTGAACATGCCTTTACCCTGAAGATTCAACATAACTGGAACTGACGATGACCATTGACGACTGGCCACAACATCAATTTGGCTTAAATGTTCACCGAGGAACCGCATCATAGGCGGTGATAATTTTGGCAATTGATCAATTTTAATCGGCGGGGCCCTTCCTAATATTATATTTCCTTCTTTAAGCATAGCGTTAGTTCCACTAGGAACATTAATTTCAATTGACCTTTGCCACATATTTAAAACTAGTTCGATAGTTTCACTTGGACTCCAACCATTGTGATTGGATATTCGACTAAGACCACTTATTAAGTGAATGTCATCCCTAACATAATTTCTTATGTTATTAAAGGCCTCCATTTGTTCTGGACTAAGTGTTGCAACAGTATCGTAATACTTCATGCCATCAATTAATACCTGAGAATAATCTTTTGCAGATACATTCGACGCCATTGCCGCATGATATTTCTTCAAAAGTTGTGCATCGTTTTGAACTCTATTTCTAACTGCAGACAATTCTGCGGCCTGCTCTGGTGTTAGTTCCTTACTTATGTGTGCAAATGCATAATTTTGTGATTCCCTTATAATTGTGTTCGCAGTTTTGTAACAAAATACTCCTTTTGTCCAGAAAGCAATCGAAGCTCCATGCATAAGTATATCAACGGCAGACAAATCTTCATGGTTATTGATCATAAAAATAGTAGTATTCAAAATTGCAAATCCGCTAATAGCTACATTTGTACCATTAGCAATATCAGCAACAACTCGCAAAGCATCTGATATATTTCGGCCTCGCGCAGCTAACGACGTCAACCGCATTGATGCTCCCATAGCGCCAAAACTTGTTAAGTTAGCAGCTATACCTAGCCAAAGCATCCGAGATTCAGAATTTGTAAAAGGATTAACATTTTCACCATGTGCTGCTTTTTCTACTAATTGATATCCAGCTCTTGTGGTACCATATCCCGCCGTCACTAATGCCGTCCCAACTAAAGGAGCCGCCAATCCACCCGTTACAAATAATAAAGCTACACTAGACCCTAATCCAGCAACTGCAGCTACTGTGTCTAGACCCCTTGCTGTTTTTGCATCTAATCTCGAACAGGGAGTTTTAGCATCATATACAGTGGCATCCTGAGTTCCCGGTTCAAGTGACAATTTTAATTGATACGGGTACGCCATTTCGCCCGGCGGTAACTTATTGTATTCGAACCAATCAGAATATGAACCATAGGATCTCCCAATATTATCTATGTAGTAATTCTTCGAATCTACATATCTCTTTACTCGAAACAAAGGTAATTCATATAATTTTCCTTCATGGTAAAGTTCAATGGGTAGTACCGTAACAAAATTCTTGTCATCTCCCCCACAACAAGATCTAATTTGATCAGCGATAACATCTATTGCTTCACGAGCTTTGTTTTCGTAATAAACTAACTCACCTTTTAAAGCTTTTTCGAATTCAGACTTCGTCCAATCCTCTGGGTTACTCGTGGGTAACCCCATAGCTATACCTATTGTATTTAATAAATCTGACCCACCGATTAATTGAGGTTCATCACCTTTACAATTGCCACCTCTGTGTAAATATTTACTAATATTTTCTACAGCTTTCCTTTTCCACTCACTTGATTTGATTTCCATTTTGAACTTTTATATATGTATGTGTAATTAACAAAAGTTACTATTTTTTAGATGGCTGTCCTACCATGGATATATTCAAAATCAATACCACCACCAATGATGGGCAGGAATCCCAGGCTGTCTTTCGTTGGACGCGAAATCAGGGCGATGACCTGTATTCCTCCACACTTTTAAACATCGGTCAAATTCATCTAATTCCCCTAACTCCTCTAAGTCTTTTAGTACTTTGTCAAAACGTTCATCCAAATTGGTAAATTCTCGCAACAGGACTTCTACTCCTGATCGAACTTTACACACATCACCAGCAGAACCAACCAGGTCCAGATCAATTTTAAGATTTGGATAAATATTTAGAAACGTTTGAATCCACTCTTGATTTCTTGTAACGTTATTTATTACGTCCGTCACCTCCGTCTGTTTTCTTATCATAGAGCAATCCCATTGCACGCTAGTCCCTAATTTATACAGCTCGTAAAATATGTCTTCGCCGATGCAGAACCACTCTGTTATTTGTCTTCCCTGAATTTCTTTTGGTGTTTTTTCAAAAACCGACAGTTTTTCATTAAGTCTGTTTAAATGTTGTCTATACATATCAGAGTCAATTACCTGAAAAATAATAATTTTAAAACTGAATATAACATTAACAAATAAAATAATAAAGTTTTGCTTTAAAATAAAAATATTTTTAGGAGAGCAAAATTTATTCTATTCGGTTTCGGTGGAAGATATCATCTTAATAATACATGTATAATATTCACTAAAAAAATATTCAATATAGGAATAAATAACACTTTATAAAGCCCTGCTATTAGAGGGATTTGTCCTTCAAAAAGAGGCAAAGCCGTCTTCGATTTAATAATGGGTAATAAGCTGTTAATTATATACTTACAAGTCCTAAAAATAATGTCTTTGTTGCGTTTTATAATAAAAAAAGCTCTAAAACAGGGCTATTCCGATACATTTGAAAAGATAATGATGGTAAAAGATTAGATTTTTCTAATATCTTATTTTTAATGCAATATAAATGCTAAAAAGGTTTCTGTCAAAAATACAAACTAAATAATTCTTATTGTACAACTATAATAAATAGTTTATTCGACTTCAAAATGTTGTAAAAATAATTATTTTTTGCTATTTAATTTGCTTGTATTGAAATCGTTTTTGAAGTTCATTAATTTTTTCTTAGGTTTTTATTTAGACTTTTAAATTAAGAATATATTATTATATTAGTAGTAAGGGGCAGTTTGTGATAAACCAAAGTCAACTACTTAACAAAAGAGCTGTTAATTATTGAGGAATTCTCGCTTAAGAAAAGTAGGTAAAATTATTTTTTATATTCGATTTTTTGAGCTAGAAACATATAGACAGAGGTGAAGCTTTTAAAAGCGTGTTAAAAACGACTACCGTGCGTTAATAAGTATTTACAGATAAGTACAATTATTTATTTTTAGAGAGGCAGGAATTCTCGTAGAGGTCTACATAATTATGCATAGATTTAACTTATAACTATAATATAATAAAGCGTATTAATATTATCACAAACTGTACTGTAATATGTATGATCATAAACAATGTAAAATATACTGTCTTATCTTTAATTTATATTGCTATCTTTAAGTATATAATTTTAAACACTAAGTATTTTATCTTTCCAATTCCTATAGATGAAAGGTTATCTTAATCCTAACAAATGATAACGCACTTAAGCGATAAAATTACACATTTAAGGTAATAGTCTATTTGTTCTGTCGGTAATGAAATACACGCCGCTGACGGAAAAAAGTAATCAAGGCACTTTTAAGACAAAAAAAAAAACTATACTCAAGGAACCAAATTCCGTCTGTCGGGTTAAACGGTCTACGCGTAAATGCGGGTGCTATGGTATAGCTACAGCCTTATAATATCAAAGTTGTAACATTTATATTATTTTATACTTGAAAAATGTCAAAAACTGTACCTACGTGCAGTTTAGCGCCTAGACGGTTTAACCTAAAACGGAATTAGGCCCCTGCCTTTGACAGGCGTACCAACCTTAAGTTGGTAACCAGGCGTTAAGCTTCCAACACCTATCTTTTTGCGGCGGGTCTCGCTGTCTGTTTCTTCAGTTACTATTTCTTAAATAAATAACAGATTTTGATGCTATTTTTACAATCACCTTTATTCAGACAGATTTATGTTTATATATAGAGCACATTTATATTAAATTAAAACATACTTATGCGATTACGCTAACTAAACTTTGGATTGTAGCTTTCAACAAGGTCTACTGAAAAGTCGAGTAATATCCAAAAAATTTCTTCTAGTGATAGACAAAACACAATAACCAGTAAATATTAACAAAGTAAGTAGTAATAGAAATAAATATTTTTTACTAAAATAAATTATTGTAAACTAATCTATGAAGCTATTATTTTCTAATGACTTAAAACAAGGTAGAAGAGATTCTCAGTTGATAGAGATATTATTTATATGCAGTGGCGTGCAGTTCATAAAGACACAAAGACACTGCTTACCCTAAGTAACTCAGATACATGTTATTCATATTATTTTATTTATTTAAATCAGGCATATGAAACCCATATGAAGACGCATTTTATTGTTGTATTTTATTTTTATGTCTAATATTTTACTGATAGCGCCATCTAACAATATGCGGTGGTAGCACGATGTATCGTCGATAATTCCCGTGTTCGTATTTCTTGCGCTGAACGCTCGCGCCACTAGCGGTAAAGACACAAAACTAATATGTCTCATTGCGTGAATATTTCCATCGTGGTGGATTCGTATTTATACAAATTTATCTATGTGTGCGTTCTTATTAATCATTGTTACACAACGTCAAAATTCGCACAAAAAAGGAAAAAAGGCACTGTCTTTTTTACATTAATACACGATAAAGTAGGCAAATTGGCGAAGAAAGTTATGCGACTATTTAGAAAAGTAGCATGATTTATTTGATTAGTACTAAGTAAAGTACCACTATTTTTTGTCGTATATTTTGTTTTTATTTTGACGTAAGTTCTAAGAAGTCATCATTGTTATTGTTTGTTTGATTTTGTGTAAAAAAAATACCTCGCGTTGTTGTCACTCGTTGGACTTACAATTCGCGTACTATAAATGTAATTTTCAATTCTTTTACTAGTTTAAGATTTATTTGAGGATATTGGTCAAAACGAAAACTCATGGGATGGCGAGACTTTAAGTCAGGTTTAGTCATTGTTATACAATTTAAAAGACTTTGAATTCCAATTTTTTCTCCATGTGTTTAGCGATAGGTATATTCGCGTAAACCGATATACTTTACGAAATTATACAAAAAAAGACATCGGATGTAACTAATTGCGTGAAAAAAATAAAAGAATTTGAATCGTTTTTAGATACATTCAGATCTAGGTTTGTAATCATTTTTGAACGCGTAAAAGTAACACAGGATCGCTAAAACCGAAACGTAACCTTATAATCGTAAACTCCCAAAAATCAATTTTAAGCGGTTTTTTCTTGAAATTTAAGACGATATATCTAACGAATGTCGAGACCGTTATAAAAATCTAAAAGAGTGAAAATTTTTTGAATAATTATCATACGAAAATTTCAATAAATATAATGACAATATTCCGGTTGAATTAGTAACGCAATTCGTAAATGTTTATAAATCATTTAACTTTAATATAGACCGAATGAGTTCAGATGTGTTTATAAAACAGCTGAATTCAAAAACCTTACCAAAAATGGAACATAATAAACTAAACTAACAACTAAATTATAGAACATTTTCACGAAAATAACTTAAAAATGGCAAAATTAATTGTTACGGTTCCCACGAGCAGTTCTTCAACCGAACGATCATTTTCGTCGCGAAAACGAATTCATACTTATTTAAGAAATACACAAGGCCAGGAAAGACTTACAGATCTGTCCATGATATCAATTTATTAGTCAGTCAGTCAATTTATATATATAGATGGCCAATCCCATACATCATAATTTAATCGAGACGAAGACGAACCTAGACTAACATGCATAGAATTTTTTTAGCAAGTGAGCTTTTAAAATTTTCTGCCTACCCTGACTAAAAACTGTGTGCACGCCACTGCTTATATGTGTGTTAACATATAACTCCGTCCTTAATGATCCAATTTTGTGAATTAGTTTTTGTTTCAATCCAAATACTTTCATAATGGTCCCATTGAAATTTTATCGCCATCGATTTATTAATTTGGTTTCAAAATAAAAATAACTGGTATAATCTATAATAATCTAAAATTAAAAATGAAAAAATAAAAACTCTCAACCATCTATCCATTGAGACCATTTCAACGAACCCTAACATACTTCAGCCATAAGTTAATGAGGAGTTGTGTATCCTGCTAATTCCAGGTGAAGCTTCTGCTGGTGTCAAGGTTACTACTATCCTTCCAATAACCATAAAAGCGCTGATAACCTTCAAACGTCTAAACATCTCTTTATGAATTAAAGCTAGGAACCATGCCGATACCGCTGCCACAGAGAGACACTGACACACACACACACGTCAAACTTAAAAGTATTGACTTTTTTTGGTCGGTGGTTAAAAAGTGATCGATTCGTTTTTTCAGAAAGTACAATGGATGCTGATAAGTATTGTGTAAAAAAGTATTGTTTACAAACTTAAATTATTTTGTGTTACTAATGCAATTAAATGGTTATTTAGTGCACGTTATACTAGCACAGTATTGTTTTTATATAGTAAGTGATGTAACCGACACATTGTGAGACAAACAAAGTTGAGCAGGATACCGGTGGAAATTTTGTTTCTTGAAGATCAAAATTTTACTCGGGAGCTCATTAATCATCAGAACCAGAAAAAAATCCTATTCATCCCTTTCGAAAGAGTATGAGGTCATAAGTCTTTTCTAAAACATAACTGTACTAAAAGGACTCAAGGACGTAAGTACAGACATGTTCAAACATGTGTCCACCTAAAGGGGAAGTTATATAAGTCGGATTTTGGTAACAAGAAGTTAGCGTGAGCATGTGTACCATTATTAATTAATATGAACACTGGCTTAATATTCATTAAAGGAAACCATTTCCTTTCATACCGAGTAATTTTTTATAGATTTACATCAAAAATAATAATTATCAGACTATCTAGCCACAAATATGGTCTCTAGACGTTAGATAGTTTGGAGTTATGAAATAGAATATTATAGTTCGACTAAAAAAGGAGATCAGTTTACCCCTTAGAAAGTTTAGTGTTTGGAGTTACAGTTTGGTATAAAACTCTGTCCAAATATGTGTGTAAAAGTTTTTCCACTTTTATAAAATAAGGGATTATTAAGTTTCAATAGGTTGTATTAGCTGGCTCAGTAAATAAAGTTTTGGAACAGAAATTCTTATTAAAGAATTTTCCTTTTTTTCATGGGACTATTAATATTGGTAAATATTAAAATAATCCAAATGAAAGTCATAAATATAACTTAAAAAAATACATATATAAAGAATAATACATATATACTTACTTAAGTAAATAAGCAAAACATGTTTAAGATTCTGAATCCAATAAAAATTAATTATATTTTAAAATTTTAAAACAATTTAATAAACAACATTTAAGAATAATTGACATAGCTTGTATAAAACTTAGTTGAAATTAATACTTCTTTTTAAAACACATTAAAAGTAGTATAAACCACCTAAAATATGGTAAGGACAATTAAAGAATCTGGGAGCTTTAATAGTAAACTTTCTGTATTTCTATTAGATTGCCTTGACTCCTGAAATGTGCGATATTGCTGAGCGAAGAACAAGTATATCTCTTACTTCCAACTTACTAGTTGGAAGTAAGAGATGTACTTAACTGTAACTTAATTAAACTTCTTATTAATAAGAATTAAGTTTTAAAATTAAAATGATCCCATTAGGAGTTTCACACGCATCTGTAGCTTAGTAGCATTGTGCATTACTGGTGTTGAGGCAGCCTACCACCTAACCATGAGCATGAGTCCATGAGCTTGGAACGTCTGGATTACAATAATACCTAGAAATCTTAGTGATTGTCAAGGTTGGAAACCTATATAGATGAGATATTAGCTTTTAATATAAATGACTCTCAGGACCAATCCAGGTTTGTCAGGTGGTTGCAGAAACAACTATGACCTTAAGACTTTTGGAATATATTAATAACAAACAGTGTTGTTGGTTTTGTATAATAGACCTGTACAACAAAGTGTAGTACCAAGAAGAGCCTATACAAGAATAAGAATATAAGTTAAATAAACTCAAAAGTAAATTTTAAATATACTTTAACAGATATGCAAAGTGTGTAAGGCATACTAAATCAGTGAAACTTTACTCAACTAAAAGATCATGCAATATATTACAATGCAAGATATTACAAACTCTTCAGTTATTCTCGGGAAAACCTAAGAGTTTTAGAACACTCCCTGTATTGTAATTTAACATGTGTGTTTTTGTATCCTGAGTCGTCGCAGCTCCGTAATGAATGGACCGATTTTGATGCGGTTTTCGTTTATAAAAAATCGGAATGGATTATAGCTATAATTTATGATATTACTATAGGTGGTATTAAGAATATCATAGTTGCGCAACCTTGAGCTGATGCTGCAGCAGGATTATTTTTAACCGACCAGAATAACCCAAATGTTTATCAAACATCCGTAAAAATATCTCTATATGAAACTTTGCTTTTATCTATTCACCACAACTTTTATTATTTTATGTACAAGATTATTTGTTGTAAAAAGTACATTTGGATACTCTTAAGAAAATTAAACAATTTGTAAGTAACAACCAGAAAAAAACAGGCATTACAAAGGCTTTAAACATTTGTGTCATATTTATGTTTACACTGCAACACACACAACTTTGAACGTATTCGTCTGGGTATATTGTTAAGTATCCTCTGTAAAAAATAAAAAATTAACAAGACTTTGAATGTTATAAAGTTTCTTACCTAGGTCCTTCAAGTGTGTTATCCTCAAAGCTATTACATCTTTTAAAAGCAAAATATTACTAGCGAGCCTTCACTGGTGTCTTACGATTTATACTGGTTAACACTTACTAAATATTATCGCCAACAATCTAGAAGATAAGTGAGTAGGCGAAAGAGGCATGTACTAAAATAGACAGAAGCGCGATGACTGCACTCTGGGGTGAATGTGTTTGTTTATCTAAGGCTTGCCAACCGTCCGGTATTCGTAGGAAGCGTCCCGGTGTCCAGATGTTATATAGAAATAAAAGCAACGCCTTGGGTTCAAACGATCTTGGGGAAAAAGCAACCAAAGGTATCCTTGTTTGAAAAAGTTACTGTTATAAAGGATTTAATCAAAAAATTAAAATTAGGATACAAAAGTAAAAAAAGTAGCTGAGTCGGCAAACTTCGTACCGCCTAACAGTCGATTTTTTATTATTATTTTTTAATACTTATTCCGCTATTCGGGACACCGGATCAGCTAGTAAGATATATAAGTAAATAAAACAGAAAGTCAATAAGTCAACAATTACATTATGTAAAAAAATAAAGAAGATAAAACACTTAAAATTCTTTAATTAATATTACGAATCTTCTGTATGTGTAGAAAAGTGTTGTTAATAAAACTTTTTCAGACATTTTTTTTTAATTTTCTCGCCGTAAGAACCATCCTCTTACTTCAAAGTACATTATAAAAACATATTCCGAGATTCATTTTTATTTTATAGAAGATAAAATAATAATATTTAGTAAGGAAATGTTTTTTTTTGCTATTGTTAATATTTTGTTTTGTTCATATTTATTATATAACTAATATACGAGAAGTCAAACTAAAAATCGGTTATAAAAATGTTTATTTAAAGATTGTAAAGTTTAAGCAAAGTTATTTTTAAAAGTATTCGTTAATTTGAATTACACAGTAAAGAAAGAAATCGCATTAATATTTATTAGTGCCTTTGAGCGTGAAATGGTTTAATTTTTTATGGTTCTTTTTGTATTATTTCATTTGAGCCTAATATAGTGTTTTAGAATTAGTATTAAGGATAATTATTATAGTCAAAGGACTTAATTCCGTCCACAGGATGAACCCGTCTACTTGCAATTTCAGGCGCATACAATCTATACTAATAATAAAATTCTAGCGGGTCGCTGTCTGTACATGGAAGATATATGAAAAAAAAAATATTATAGGGGGCCTATACCAACGCAATAGAACCCAAAACAATGATTTTTAGAATTCTTATCTGTTTGTCTGTTTGTCTGTTTGTCTGTTTATCTGTGCGTTTGTGCACGCTAATCTCAGAAACGGCTTATCCGATTTAGATGCGGTTTTCACTAATATATTGTAGTAAGCTTCACTTAACATTTAGGGTTTGTTTCATGTCAATCGGTCCATAAATAAAAAAGTTATGTCAATTTAAGGAATCACGTTGAACATTTTTTTTGTGTTTATAACTAAATACATAAAAGTATATACAGTACTTACATAAAAAAAACACATTTTTAAAATTTTTGTCTGTCAGTCTGTCTGTCTATCTGTTTGTTCCGACTTAACTCTGAAACGACTTAACCGGTTCTAATGGTACTTTTTGCAGTTAGCAAATGTTATATGGAGTGACTTGGGGTTACTTCTATTTTAGATATTTTTAAATTTATAAATATAAAAAAATTCTAACGGGTCGCTGTCTGTACATGTAAGATATATGAAAAAAATATTGGAGGCCTTTACCTATGCAATAGAACCCAAAACAAAATTTGTTAGAATTTTTGTCTGTTTGTCTCTTTATCTGTGCGTTTGTGTCCGCTAAAAAAGATATGTCAACTTATGGGGTCACGTCGAACATTATTTTGTGATTTTCACTAAATGCATAAAAGTACTTACATCAAGTACTGTCAGTCTGTTTTTTACGACTAATCTCTGAAACAGCTGAATCAAATTTGATGGGACTTTCACTCGCAGTTAGAGGATGTCTATTAATCACGTGAGGCCCAGAGAAGGAAGTGAGAATGGAAGAAAACAATCACAAAATATCACAAAGTCTAAAAAGTTCTTAAAAATATTACAGCAGCTCCTATAGCTAATATTATAAGGATTAAATTAGGCGACTTATATTAAAAAATATATTTATTTAAAATCAATAAGTAAAAAAGAGTAAAAATTACACGATAACAAAATATTGGAGAAACCAATAAAATAGTGAGCATTTTCCGATTTAAGAAGGGAAGGTATACATCTATACAAGTAAATAAAATTGATGTGTCTGTTTGTAATTTTAAATAAATGCATATGAAAGTATACACGGTACTTACAACAAAATTACCAATTTGAAAATTTTAGTCTGTCTATCTGTCACTCGGTTTGTTTCGGCAAATATCTGAAACAGCTGGACCGATTTTGATGAAACTTTCACTAGCAGAAAGCCAATTTTATAAGGAAAATTGAAACCAATGAAATAGTGAATAATATCTGATTCAAATAGGGAAGATATATATTATATTAATATAATCATTTTAAAAAATAATATATTTACTGGGTAATTTTTTTACTGGATATGATAGAACAAACCCGAAACTATAAGCAAAAGCGAAAAATAATTTAAGTCACAGAGCCGATTTGATTAAAACTAAAACTGCATCATTAGTTTTTTGAAAAATAAGTTTTCCTAGCCAGAAACGAACACGTTGATTTTGCAAAAAAATAACATTCTGTAGTATTGCACCAACTGATACGTTCACACATTATAAAGATCAACTTTAGTGAGGTAATACTATACACTAAACTGCAACAAAAGGCTATTTTCTTAACAAAATTCTATCAAATTCTTACATTAATTAAATCTTTAGCAACGGGATGTTGTAACGCTAAAAGCGGGTGAGTACAATAGCCGAGTCCAGTGAAATGTAGATTTTCAACAAATTGATTCATCTTTTTAAGAATTATCTAAACCTACCTAGGTAACTGAGTAGATGACGGGGACCAAAACAAACGTGACATTCTATCAACTTTGTATAACTCACATAGAAAAAAAAATAACTGGTCAAGTGCGAGTAGGACTCGCGCACCGAGGGTTCCGTACAAACTTATAGAAATCTATATAAGACTACCCCATTTACGCCATTTGTGGTCTTCATCAGCTGTTCCAACATAAGTTACTATCAAAAATACCTAAATTGGTATAGGCTTGCCTATAATATTTGAGGAGTTCCCTCAATTTCTCCAGGATCCCATCATCTGATCCTGACCTGAAGACAATGGGACCACCTTGGAAGTATACCTTTTCAAACAAAAAAAAAATTGAAAATCGGTACACAAATGGCGGCGTAATCGGCGAACAAACATAAAAAAAAAATTAAATACAAGGTCGAATTGAAAACGCTTCTTTTTTAGAAGTCGCTTAAATATAATCAAATATTATGTAAATATGGATCACGTCCCAAAAACAATTTTGAAACTACTTAGGAGCACTTTAATTAAAAAACAATCATAGATGCAATCCATGGAAACACAAAATTTTATTTTAAGTACTAATACAGCTTATACTTTAAAAAAAGCAAAGTTATAGCGCGATTCAGGATACACCCAGCGCCATCTTTTGACAATTTCAATGAACTAACTTGTTGACTTTGACATTAACAACATAATTATATTATATTTTATTCTCGTTTTATTTTTATTTATATTCTACTACACTCCACTACCCCTGCACTACGTTCGTAAAATATTTAGATTTACATTATCAATCAAAATATCAAAATATATATTAGTGTTGCCAAGACGAAAATAAGTAGTTCTTAATTCGAACAAAACTAATTGTTTATTTATAAATAACTAATTATATTACTAATAACCAGAAGACTTATATGTGTAGATGAAGAAGTAAATTAAATAACTCGATCTGTTTGAATTTAATTTTAAAATTTTCGTACTAAGTCAATACGAGTACTCGCGTGAAGCTCTTATATTGAATGTTAATTACGTAATGACATTATAAATCGACGATAAAACTTTTAAATGAACAGTTTATTTTATTATTTTAGCGCGTTTAAATAATAATTAAAATTAAAAAAAATATATTAATCGAGCAGATTTATATCACAGTTAATGTCATAATGTTGTAATAGATGGCATTAGCTGTACGCTACATCGCGCTATCATTTTGTTAGCTGCGATATATAGATTGCATTGCGTTGTTTATAAAGGTTTGCTGCTTTTTAATGTTTTCGTATTGATACAAATTTCTTCTCAGTTTTTGTAAAATTGTTTTTTTGACCATGGTCAACTTCTATGTTAATTTGTTACAAGTGCATATAATTTTAATTCTAAGAATAATATATTTTCCGCTTGATCAATTTACAACTTGATACATTTACGCGTTCCTGAGAAAAAGGTTAAAAGACAGACGTACAGACTGACAGACACACGAACAGAAATTTACAGTTCTCGGATTTTTTTCTTTATGTATACTAAAGGACCTTGCTTCTGGCCAAATTTCATAATGCTTGGTCAATGGGAAGTACCCTATAGGTTTTGATTCCCTTGCGAAAACGTTAAAAACGCTATCATACTTAAAATATGTGATATAAATGACCGTATCTTTTGATTGCGTTAACTTAGAAGTTTGATTTTTTCACAGCTCTTAGTAATTACAACTTTGAGTACTTGACGTTGATAAAAATTTGTTACCTTCACGCGTTTCTGAGAAAAAGGTTGAAAGACAAACTTACAAACAGACAAACATACATACAAAATTTTACAGTTTTCAGATTTTTTCCTTTATTTGTACCATAAGATCTTACTTCTTGCCAAATTTCATCGTGCTAGGTCAATGGGAAGTACCCTATAGGTTTTGATTCCCTTGCGAAAACGCTAAAATGGTCAAAATATACGACATATTTTCCATTATCTTTTGATTGCGTTGACTTAGAACTTTAATATTTTCACGGCCGCATGTCATCGTAGACTTGAGTATATGATATTAATTTCAACATGATACGTCTATGCATTTCTGAGAAAAAAGGGTTGACATCCCGACAGACAGACAGACAGACAGACAGACAGACAGACGGACAACAAAGTGATCCTATAAGGGTTCCGTTTTTCCTTTTAAGGTACGGAACCCTAAAAAGACAAACATAAAAGAAGTTACTGTGTGTAATTCATTTTTTATATTTTCGATTATATTGTTCACACTCTTCCTCACTTTAGTAGGTGACTAGCATTTTGATGCAATTTATAAATAAATCGTTCGAAGTAACGCACATTTTTTTTTAAACTTACCGGAACCCATGATTTAACCCACATATTTGACTATGTCTATGTAGAATCGAATACTTAACTAATGTATAGATTTAATGTTATTTTGTAAAAAAAAACCTTTTCCTTTAATTTGCCGCTTACTATTACTTTCCAAAAGTTGATCTTTACAAGTGACACTATTAGGTGGTGCAATAATACAGAATGTATTTTTTTTAAATTAGTGGGTTCTATTTCAGGCCAGGAAAATCATGAAATAAAGAAAATATGATGCAGTTTTAGATTTTTTCAAAATCGGACACAAGACTCCATTAAGTATCTTTCGCGATTCCTTATAGTTCCGGATTTGGCCTATTAAGCCCAGTAGAAAAAGTCACCCGATATATAATACAAGGAGAACCTAGGTGCGAACTTACTGTTTTGCAGTCGATATTTTAAAGACTACCACAAAACAACTTTTCTTCAACATTTATAGTGAAAACCGTGGAGGAATACCATATCTGAGTTAGTGTCTGCTTATAAATACAACCAGAAAGTTCCCAGATTCAAAGTAAAAAGCTCCTTTCTTGAGCAGCACTGCAGACTATTATAACCTTGCTTTGCAGGAGACATGCCAAGCATTCTGTAATCCACGCGAACGAAGTCGCGGGCACAGCTAGTAAGGAATAAGATTCTAGTTCTAACAATGTCACCTAGATGTCACAAATCGGTTTAGAAGTGAGTTAAATCAGTGTTCAAAGTGTTGTCGTTTTATTTAAGTTGAATATAAATTTTATAATATACATTATTGTAACTATACATATACACCATGTGTAATTTAATGTCCGCTTGAACAATTTTTATATTATTTAACAAGAAAACAATTGAATTACATGAAATGTAAAGTTCAAAATTCCGTCTACGTTTAATTGGGCTAAATCGTAAAAGTCGTATGACGACTTTGTCCTATTTCAGATTTATTTAAACTCTTTAATTTATCATTTGTCAATACAAACAAAAAAAATGTTTGTTTATACAAACGATAATTTATAGTAATAAAAGTATACTTAATCGTTTTTTTAAGCGATTATTCCCACAGTTAGACTATAAGTTTTATTAGCCTATTTTATGTTTTGGACATTTTTTTATGATTTATACTGCATTAACAAATGGTTATAAAAAATAAATGTGTACCACCTACTTATTATCTTTTCAATAGACCCGTTTTACAGTTTTTTGCTTATAAAACGCGACGATTAATGATTTATTCCCAACCCATCTTTATCATGAACTCTTTTAAAAAATCTTAATATTTCGATGACATTTTACAAAGTTTAAAAGATTTTCGAGGACAAAATCGTCTAGTGGCAGGGTTTTTAAAAAGTGCTATTTATTTTAATATTGAGTAGAGCAAAATAAATAAATTCTTATTCGTAAAAAAATGACATTTATAATAAACCAAATATTTTATTAAATATGAAGAATCAAATATAAAACAATAAAATATGCCGGAATTATGCCCACTGACTATACTTATTAAGAATTTATAAGTAACGTAATTCTTAAATTAATTATTGATTATTTTAGTAGAATATTTTTAATTGCTGGAAAATAAAATAATCGTTTGTAAGACGATATGTGAAATTTGGATGTAACAGGAAAAATCTTTCGAAGTATAAACCTATAAGGGTACAATAACAAGTAATAACAATCTACTAGGAATACGTATGAGGAAAATTTATTCAATTTATGTGACATCATTTTCGATGCTCAACATGTAGACGGTGACGGACAAGCACAATGTGAGTCTGTAATTATTCTAGAACATCTTGACCTCAAGAATCGCAAGTGTCTAGTGGATCTTTACAGTTAGGTATTTCAATTCTAACAACGCGAGTGAAACAAGTCAAAGTCAGAGTTTGTACGTGATTATTTGTAATGGCTAATATTTTGTTGCTAAATTGCCTTCATAATTTGTCAGACCAAGATAATGCAAAATTCGATTTACATATTGCGTTACTTTTATGTAAAAGGATATAAACGACGGTAATGGATATCAAATCTAATGGAGACTATGCATGAAGCATTAGACAAAAATAAATTATTCAATTACTACCGGATGTCTAAAAACAAAATAGAACGTCATACTGATACTACTATGATTGAAAGCATGTTCCGTTTCATTACATATTTACGAAATTGAAATACAAAGGACGGCACGCAGTCACCGACGGAATGAAGGCGACGCAGGGGGCGGGTGCGGCGGGGGGCAAAGGATGATTCCATTTAGCCACCGCAAAGTAGCCACCCTAGGGGGATAATCGGAATTGCGAGTACGTTTCCGTTTACGTTTATATGAAATTCGTATATTCATTTTCTTACGATTATCCAACCCAAGATATACTGAGGTATTAAATACATTCCTTTAGCATTTCATGAAACATAATAAACAAAATTATTTTTAGTAACGAGCTTAAACATAAATCATTTCGCACAAATTAGCACACCGGCGGGGTGGAAAAACGGACACACGATTTCGATTATCCACCTTAGGGTGGCTACTTTGGGGTGGCTAAATGGAATCATCCTTATAAAACAAAAATATCGCTCGATCGGGCGATGAAACATTTATAGTTCAGGCTATAACATTTTATAGTTCACAATGAAAATGGTATTAATAAAGTACGATGAGCGATATTTCATTTCCGTCGGGATATATTACATCTCGATATTACATCTCATAGTCAAAAGCCGACTGAAGAGCTAACAAAACAGACTTTATTGTTTTGAGTAGAACATATGTATAATCGAGGTTTACTGTATACGTGACTCTAACAGTCTGTGAAACGACTGGTTTTAACGTATATTTGAATTGCGTTTTAAGTTAGTTGATTTACTAACTTTGTACGAAACATACGTTTAAAGTTACTAAATAAATATTTTTTGAACATTAATTAAAAGTTCTTAACTCCAATAAATAACATTTTTAAATAAGTTATAGGTATAGACAGTTGAAGTCGTTCCAGTTTTCACTCACACAATAACAATGTCTATACTTCCCGTTCGCGCGTATTTATAAACTGATAACAGAAACTTCATGTTAATATTATTTCTTACAACGAGGTTATTTTATTATTAATACGAAATTTTTTGACGAAACTTTTGTTACAATAAGTTATTACCTTTAAAATCGTTTTGTTCGATTCTGGCGATGGCGATGAAGAGCGATTAACGTTTCTCGTGTGACAACTGAAACTTGATATAATTATATAGAACTAATAAAGAAATATGTATTATTTAATTTATATATACATAACTTAATAAATCAGACTACTAGATACTTCAAAACAATAACTTTGACAATTGACATGTGACGTAGTGTTACCATGCATTTTTGTCTTTTAAAATAATTTAAATGTTAAAAGAAAAAGGCGGGAACTTTCGAAGCGAAAAGGCGCGTTTTTGAAACCTCGTAAAATTTTTATTTTAAAATTTTGAAAAAAAGTAATATTAATACATTTTTTTCTAATCAATATTGTTATTATGGGGAGAGGGAATAGGAAAAAACGTAAAAAGGAAGATGAAGGAGTACAAGAGTCAGTCGAAACTTCGGATACTGATAGCCAATCTTCGGTGTTCACCGTAGCGACAGAAGACAGTAGCAATAAGTATATTCCATTTAAAATTAACAACTACGAACGGCGTTATCCTGATTTTGAATATATAGTTTTTTATGAAAGTATAGATAGTATGAAGCCTATTGGAGATAGGGATATGATGTCTCTATCATCCAATTTAAAAAAATTCAATAAAGGAGTGAAACAATTATTAAGAATTAATAGATATAAAATAGGCGTATTGTTCGAGCGACCAGGGCTAGCAAACGCAGCCTTAACAAATAAAAATTTTTTAGATAGTTTAAAAATGAGAGCCAGTATACCTGCTAAAACCACCGAAGTAACTGGAGTTATAATGCATGTTCCATTAGAGCTGAGCAATCAGCAAATTTATTCGGCCATTGATAGTCCAAAAAATGTAGTCAGTGTAAGAAGATTCATGAGAAAAATTAAATCAGATAATTCTTTTCAGTTTCAGCCTACTAAAACCGTTTCTATAACTTTTTCATGTCCTGTCCTGCCGGAGAGTGTAGACTTGAACAGCTGGCGGCTTAAGGTGAGACCATACATCTCTCCAGTCAAGCATGTCTTCGTTGCCTCCGGTATGACCACATAGCTAAATTTTGTAAAAATTCGGATTGATGCTCTATTTGTGGGAATAACCATAATTATAAACAATGTAATGTTGACATTAAAGACGCTAAATGCTGCCATTGCAGTGGCAAACACATTGCAATATCTTCTTTGTGCCCGATAAAACAAGAAAAAATAAAAGAAAACAAAAATAAAGTAGAAAGAAAATCGTATGCATTTGTTCTAAATGAGAAATCGTTTCCTCCCATATTAAACTCCACTTCTCCTTCAGATCAATTTGTTTCCCTTCTAAATTCAGATACCCTCCTCAACACGCTATTACATTCAATAGTTAAACTTATCACTTTAAATAAGATTAATGAAAAAGAAATTTCAACACAGAATATAAAAGATGTTGTTCTTGAAACTTTCAATAAATTTAACAAAAAATATTTATCATAATTAATGGATTCATTAAATATTATGCAATGGAACGCTCAGAGCTTACAAAGTAATCGACATTTATTTACACTTTTTTTAAGAGAGAATAATATCCATGTTGCCATTATTTGTGAAACGTGGCTTAGACCTCATCATAAATTTAATATCAAGAATTATAGTTTAGTTAGATTAGATTCAGGTAATCATCATAATGGAGTTGCTATATTAATACATAAATCTTTAGATTTTAAAATTATTAATACTTTTCATGACAGTTCTATTCAAAATGTAACTATATCCTTAACTTATTTAGAAAAACAAATGTCAATTATTAGCTTTTATAGTCGCGGTACTTGCTCACCAACATTTTCAAAAGAAAAACTTAATGATTTAATTAAATCTATTCCTCAACCAATATTAATAGCTGGAGATTTTAATGCTTTAAATACAGTTTGGGGTTGCTCCATGACAAATAAAAGAGGTCGTGAAGTGTTAGAATGTTTTTTACAAAATGATTTAATTCTTTTAAATGATGGTCAAAAAACTACTGTAGGTACGCATATTTGGAAACCAAATGCTTTAGATCTTGCAGCTGTTTCTTCATCACTAGCTTTGTCATGCTGTTGGAATGTGGTAGATGACCCACTTGGAAGTTACCATTTACCTATAATAATAAAAATAAATTTTAAAAATAAAAGTTTTAATAGCCAAAATATAAGCAGTAACATACTTCTAAATAAAATTAATTCAAAACTTGTAGATTGGAATGCATATGAAGTATTCTCTAATGATTTATTATTAAATAATAAATTTAATTATAATAATCCTTTGGAATCATATCATGATCTTATTTCATTATTAAACTTAGCTCGGGATAAATCATTAATGACTAAAAATATATCAATTTCTAAAAAAAATCTTCAAAAAGATATAAAAAACAAAGAATCCCATTTCCATGGTGGAATTATACATGTTCTAAGGCTGTTGAAGATTCCAAACAAGCTTATAAAGAATTTAAAAATGATCCATGTATAGAAAAGTATCTAAATTTTAAAAAATTACAAGCTTTGAAAAAATTTGTTTTAAACAGAGAAAGACGATTACGAAACTTTATGTGAAACTTTTAATAGAACTTTATCATTGACTTACATTTGGAATATGTCTAGAAAATTTAATAATTCATTTTTACCGCTAAACAATAATAGTATACCCGAATGGACCTACTCATTTCTTTAAAAGTTTACTCCTGATACTGTCGAGTCATCCTTGTGTATAGACAATCATTTGGATAATAGTAAAAATAGAGAATCTCTTATTAAACCCTTTACTCATCAAGAATTAGATTCAGCAATAAATTCTCGAAGAGATACAGCTTTTGGACTCGACGGTATTCCATATAAGATGTTAAAACATTTAAAAGAAAGTAGTAAATATGTTGTTTTAAAGACATTAAATTCCTTTTGGAAATATAATTTAATTCCGAGCGAATGGAAAACTGACTGTTTGATACCTGTTCTAAAACCGAATAAAAATATTAATTGTTACGATTCATATAGACCGATTGCTCTTACTTCTTGTGTGGCTAAAATTTTTGAACAACTTATTAAGCAACGATTAGAATTTTTTATAGGACAACACAATATTTTACCATCAAATCAATTTGGTTTTCGAAAAGGTCGTTCTTCGAGAGAGAGTATAGCAAGCCTTCAATTAGATATTTATAGATCTTCTTTACAAAAAGAATGTTTTATTGCCGTTTTTTTCGATATCGTTAGAGCTTTTAATAACGTCAATTTACAGATTCTGACAAAAGAATTGGTGTTGCTAGGTATACCAAGTAAACTAATTAATTGGATATTTAATTTCTTACATGGTAGAAAAGTTTACGTTAAAAGTTGTGATTCCATAATAGGACCAAGATGTTCTTTCAAAGGTGTATCTCAAGGGGGGATTTTAAGCCCTTTACTGTTTATCTTGTATATACGTAGATTGAATTTAATTTTAGACTCTAATGATATAAGTAATCTACAATACGCTGATGATTTAATTGTATACAGTAATGGCTTAGACATTATTAATTGTACTAAAGTTTTAAATAAAGCCTTAATTAAGTTACACAATTACTTTGAATATTTAAATTAAGATGTTAACATAGATAAGATATGATATTGATAGGTTCGAATATTTTATAACAATATTGAGTTAGTTAAAACAAATGAAATCAAATTTTTAGGGTTACTTTTTACTCAAAATTTAACTTGGAGTAAATATGTGGATAACGTTGTAAGTCGAGCTTTCAAAGCTTAAAATGTAATTAAATCTTTAACAAAAACTTATTGGGGTGCTGATCCAAAAGTTTTGTTGAATTTTTATAAATCTCTCGTTCGCAGCAACTTTGAATATGGTTTTTTATGTTTTGCCTCAAATAATAATTTAATTTCTAAATTAGAGGTTATTCAAAACAATAATTTAAGAGTCATAACTGGCGCTATGAAAACCACTCATATAAATGCATTACAGACAGAATGTAACGTTTCTCCGTTATTCATTAGATTTAAGTACTTAAAATCAAAATTTATCATAAAGCTGATGTCACAAAAATCAGATCCCCTCTACAAAAAACTTGATTTTATATATTCTAATTTAACATTTTCTGTATCATCTAAAACTCCCTTTTTACTTCACGATTTCTCTGAATTTTGTTCACTCACAAGAAAAAATATTTTACAAAATGAAAATTGTTTTGCTTGCTTTTCTGGAAATTATGACAGTAGATTCTCGAAAATTAATGTATCCATAGACACTAGGCTCAGAAACAAACAGGAAGTTTATCAAAAGATATCCGAGTATGAGAATGTCAAGACAATATTTACTGATAGATCTAAAACTGAAGCTGCCACATCATTAGCCTTTTACATACCTCACTTAAAATATGGGTTATATATATATTTAAAAAATAAAGAGCGTGTATAAGGGGGCAGCATTGTCTATGGTAAAGTGTGTTTTTGTTTAAGTTTAAAGTTTAAGAAAAAATAATAAAACGTGTTACAAAAATATAAAGAGTGTATTAATTAATTACATCTCAAATAATCAAATTATAACATTGGCGACGAGCGTGAAACGAACCATAATTGATACCTAAAAGTTTTGCAATATCAGATTTAATCATCAATGGCAATAATCAGTGACATAATTATAACCTTAAAGTGAGAAGTGTCGATTTTCAACTAAGTTGATGGATCTAATTGAAAACAACAAATAATACAAGGAAAAAAATCTTGGATACAAACGAAAACGAAAGCAGAATTAATAGAAATTGCAAATAAATTAGCACAGAAAAGTATATTTGTAGAAACACATTCTATTAACGAGATTAGGAAATATTTACGTGACTACATAGACAGAATAAAAACACACTTTACCATAGACAATGCTACCCCCTTATACACGCTCTTTATTTTTTAAATATACATAACAATGGGGAACGTCTTCATAACGAAACGAGTATTTATTCTGCCGAATCGTTAGCTATTTTACGAGCTTTACAGTATATTGAGAAATTTGAAGATAAAAATAGTTGGTTAATTATTTCGGACAGTAAGAGTATGTTATCAGCACTTCAAGTAAATGTTTTGAAGATTAAACTCAAACTCAAACTCAAAATATACTTTATTCAAATGGGCTTTAACAGCACTTTCGAATCGTCAAGTTACATGTCATATTTTCATTTTTAATTTTTATAAAGCTACCACCGGTTCGGAATGTAGTCTCTACCGAGAAGAACCGGCAAGAAACTCGATAGTAACTCTTTTAAAATCATTTATACATAATGTATTTTTATTACATTTTCATTATGTTATCCGGATAGAAAATCAACGCTTATCAAATCCACGCCTCTTTGTCGTCAAAATATTCTTGTATGGTATAATATGCTTTATTTATTAAAGATTTTTTAACGTAGGCTTTAAACTTATTAAGTGGCAAATGTAAAACTGTTTGCGGGATTTTATTATAGATGCGAATACCAAACCCCAGAAACGATGAACTGACTTTATGAAGACGAAAGTTTGGTATGAAAAGTTTATTTTTTCTTCTAGTGTTTACACAATGCCTGTCACTGTTCTTAGGAAAACCATCACTATTTTGAAAGATATATAAAATATTAACGTAAATGTATTGTGACGCAACCGTGAGAATATCTATCTTTTTAAATACATCCCTAAGGGAGTCTCGAGCTCCGAGACTATATATTGCTCGAATAGCTCTTTTTTGTAAGACAAATACAGTCTCAATGTCTGTGGCATTACCCCATTATTAAAACGAATACATTTGTTTACGAGATTAAGGACATTTGGTATCAGTTACAACAACAAAATATTAAAGTCGAATTTTTGTGGACACCAGCACATATAGGAGTTGAAGGAAACGAACGAGGTGATGACTAAAAATCATAAGGTACCTCACACTGACTTTTTTGCATTAGCAAAAAGCGCGATGATGCAAGAATGAAAAAAAATGATTGAAAAATAAAACTAAATTGAAAGGATCTTGGTATGCGAGTATAAATGAAGATGTAGGCAAAAAACCCTGGTTTGCTAAATCGCCAAATTTTAACGGAAGAAGATATTATATAATACTAATGCGTTTGAGAGTTGGACATTGCCGTTTTAACGCTCATCTTAGCAGAATGGGTATTATTTCCTCCCCGTTGTGCTCATTCTGCAATAATAGATATGAACAAAGTTTAGATCATTTATTTTTTGATTGTCCTAAATTTAATATGGAACGCCTATTATTTATAGACAAATTGTTAGAAGTTTATAAACCACCAAAAATTATCCCGCGCACTCTTCAAGACCTTTTAAAGGAATACGGAAGCTTACAAAACTATATACGAGTATATCAAATCTACAATTCAAGACATTTAAACTATACCTGGATTTGAAAGAATTTTACTCTACTTGAATGTTAATATTTTAATTTAAACGGAAGACATGACTTTATGCCTTAAAATTTAATTAAATATGAATAAAAATTACAAAAGACTTGGCTGTACGGTGTAATACCTTTGCCTTTTCCTTCTAAGGAAAGAAAAAAGCGAAAAAAAAAATTAAATGTTAAAAATTTAAACTCAATGATGTCACATTTAATAGTACAATCAATGATATTTTATGACTATAGATATTAAAAATGCTTGACGAATTTTTAATATGTCCTTTAGGTCCAAAGAAGTTGTTGCCTGACATACTCAGTCGCTAGATGATTTAGCCAGCCTGGTTGCTAAGCCAAAGTAATCCGCATTCTAGTTTCCAAAATCCATGATCTTAAACATATCTTTAATAATTATATTATATCATTGATAAGAATTTCAACACAAATACTTAAACATAGCAAAGATATTCTTATGTTGACATTTTATATACCCTATAAAAACTTAAAAAAGAATAAACCGAATTTTTATGTCGATTTATTTTTTTTGGAAATGTTTTTTCTTTTACACTTTTAAGTTATGAATATAGTAAGATAGTAATACTCGACCCCACTGAACAATCTCCATCGTGTTTTCTCCACTCCACGTGATATTGGCGAAATAATATGTGCACAATTGGCACAACTAAAAGCCACAAAACAAAATAAAGAAAGAAGAATAGTAAGATAGTAAGGCGGGAATTACATTTATAAGTTTTACTCTCGAGAGCGATATAGGTAAAACAACTCTGTAACATAGTAACAGACTCGACGTAAGTTACTACAAAAAATGTGTCAAAATTAAGCCACTGATAGTAAAATCTTTCAGGTCTAAAGCCACCGAACAATGAACAATGTCGTGCGGAGTTCTCTTGGCGTTGCACCATCAGCTCCAATTTACCGTATACATTGTGTCGAACATAAATTTCTTAGCAATCATATTGAAGTAATCGAATCGCAGTCCGTAAAATAGTTGTTATTGAGTAATTCCGGTGGCCATCTGTAGTCTTCATCATCAGTTTTACGTTATCAAGTGTTACTAACGAGAGCAAATGCTCGAGTATGTGAGATACCGAAATCGATTTAGAACCTCCTCTTTTTTTCAAGTCGATTAAAAAGAGCTGCAAAAATAATCTTAGCTTGTATAGTTTAGTAAAAAAATATATTTTTTAATTTCACTTAAAACTTAAACTTTGTTTACGCGGAGGATATGTTTGAAAAGATACCGATTCCTTGTGAAGAAGATCGGGTGGTATGGAAGGTAAATCTCCACATAACCCGAACTTCTAACCCCCTTAAACTCCTGCGGTGGCCGTCCTCGGCACGAGGAGAGGCCACGGTTTCGCACCCGCCCTCCCAAACGTCGCTCCGCACCAGCACCAGTAGCAGCGCACCAGTGTTTGTGTATACTTATGTTATGTTGGTTTGAATTTAATGCGTAATTAAGGATCCTGTATTTTTCGGAACGGTGTGGGTGCGAGATTTTCAGAAAGGATCAAGTCTAAGTTGCTATTTTTCGACATGATACATTATTTCTAAATTAATGAATTTGTAGAAATAATATTTTAACAGCTCGGGCTATAATAAGAAAAATATTTTGAGTGTTGTGTGTGTGAATAAAAGTGACGTTTTTATATTATTTTCTCGTTTTGTAACTGAATGAGAAATCGGGGTAAATAAAACGTATGCATTTGGCGGGGTCGTTTATTGGGGTTTCGTAGACGTAGTTATTTACAAGGCGGGCGTGAGCGGCACCGTCAGAGCGCGAGCGCGAGCGCCGGCGGGTGCGCGGCGAGCTGCGCGGCGAGCGTGTGCGGCGCGCCGGGCGCGGCGTGCGAGTGCGGCGCGGGCGGCGCGTCGGGCTCGTCCAGGTCCAGCGCCGCGTCGATCATCGTGGTGTCGTGCAGCAGGCGCAGGCGCGACGCGCTCAGCGCGCCGCCGCCCGCCACCGCGCCGCCCGCGCCTGCGCCGCCGCCGACGCCGATGCACACCTCTGGAATGGAGAGCGCGCGTTGGGATCGTTCGCCGCCGCCGGCCGGGCCGCCGCACTATGGGAAAGCCTATACAAGGCCGTCTCAAAACCGTTTTACATGAAAGTCGTTGTTATGGAATAAAACTAATTAATTAATTTAGTCTTATAAATAAGCTTTCTTTTCTATATTTTTTTAGTTATTTTTTGTCATAATGTATATAAAAAGACATCAAAGCTAACTCATGTTCAATGATGTGATTTTGGCACAATTCATTACTACAATTCAACGCCACATTACTCGAAAGTTTTTGATATAAATATATAAGTATTATACATTTTTGAAATGCTTATAATCTCCTCATAACGTTTCTCAAATAATATTATGTATAATAAATAAATTAATTAAAATTAACCAATATAGTTTAAGATGGTATAATTTTCGGGTTACTTTTTTTTTAACGAGACTTATCCGTTTGCCGCTGTTTACCGCTGTCGAGATATTTGTTGTATTACGATCTTTATATATTAGTTTACACAAGGATAAAAAAAAAGTTGCGCATACTTGCGCCTTTTCTGACACGGTGCCAAAACATATCGCGAGATAAAACTTTTATTTTTTTCTTTTTCCAGTATCTTTTTACTTATCACATCTCACGATATCTGTTATCTATTAAGGTCAAATTGATAAAATGGTCATTACAATGATGATTATTATTAATAGTTATTTGTGGTTTTGATATAGTTTTGACCACACTATTTGATAAAATTTGGTCACTTTATCTATTAGAGTCAAATTAAAAACAGGTTGGTTATGGGAAGAGTCCAAATATTAGTTTCTCATCTTTTGCACATAGCACTATTTCATTGGCCTATAAAAGAAAGGCGAACCCTGAAACATCCACAATTGATCGTCGGAAATTCAGTTGCCTTAAAAAAATAGTTATTACCTATTTTAAAATATTCACAGAAGTTATCTGATTTGAAAATAATGGGTGAATTTGTTTGTAGTAAACGAGAGTTGTGCAATTTGTTAATAAATGGGAATAATATAGAAGACTACTTGCAAGAAAATTTCAATTTGTCACCAGAGGATATGGCTACTGTGGTCTCCTACATTCAAAGAAACTTGGTATTTAAATGTAACGAACGCTGGAGAAATGCATCCTGGAAAAAAGAACGCTTTGAAAGTAAGAACGTCGATTGGTTAAATGGTGAATTTCGTGTTCCACTGGAGTGTCGAGTCACAGTTAATGACCCTAATACGTCTGGAAGCAGTGCAGGTGGCAGACCATCGAAACCATACGAAGCATCTTCAGAAAAAAACAAAGAAACGAAAAAACATGGAATTAATACAAGAGTACGGTTTGGACTGTGTGCTCAATGCATATGCTCAGGAGTTGCGGTCTATGGGTGAGGCGGAGGAGGCCACAATTGTTAATATTATACAAACAGTGTCAAAAAATGATAAGAAAAAGTTTCTTAAATTCATAATTGAGCACCCTGAAGACGTTATACCTTTTACAAAGGAAGAAGCACTACGGATATTTATTGACTTAGACCTTAACAAAGAACAGTATGGAAAACTTCGAATATGTTTGGCGGACAAAAACTGCTCAGTGTTTCCTTCGTATCCAACTTTAGCCGAAGCGAAGAAGATGTGTTACCCACCAGATTCGAGCATAACCATTACTAACATAAGTGCAAAAGTCAATCTGCAGGACTTATTGGATCATACGGTGGGACGTATATTATTAATTGGTTCAGTTTACAAAAACCGTTTAAGACAGTTAAAACTATTCTGCAAATGGGGTTGTGACGGGTCATCAGGGCAAAGTGAATACAAGCAAGTTTTGCCTGAAGAAAGCGATTTCATATCAGACGCGAATCTTTTTATTGCTTCACTTGTACCCATTAAACTCATAGATGAGACAACTAATATTGTTATTTGGAAAAATGAAACTTGTTCATCCGTAAGATATTGCAGACCTATATTGATAGAATTTGCCAAAGAAACTCCTGAAAAAACCGCGTCTGTTGTGGCTGATATCAAAAATCAAATTGAAAACCTGTCTCCTTCCGTGATAAATAAGAATGGTGAAGTAGTTAAAATTACTCATAACCTATTTTTAACCATGATTGATGGTAAAGTAGCACAAGTATTAACTGAAACTCCTTCGAGCGCTTCTTGTACAATTTGTGGTGCTACTCCTCGGCAAATGACTAACTTAGAGGCAGTTAGGACACGAGATGTGAATGAAGGTCATTTCAATATGGACTGTCAACACTACACGCTTGGATTAGAAGTATGGAGATGATTTTACACATTTCCTATAACTTGTCTTTTCAAAAATAGTCAGCCACTACACCAGAAAATAAAAAGGCAAAGGCGAAAAGAAAAAACTGGTACAAAAGCGGTTTAAGGAGGAAATGGGACTGCATATCGATAAACCTCGACAAGGCACTGGAAATAGTAATGACGGAAACACAGCTCGGAGATTTTTTCAGAATTACTCTTGCTCTGCAGACATTACAGGTGTAGACGTAGAACTTATAAAACGAATGTACATTATACTACAAACTATGTCATCTGGAATGGCTATTGATTCAAAAAAGTTCGGTAAATACGCATACAATACCGCCCAACTGTACGTAAATATTTATAATTGGTATTATATGCCTTCCTCCGTACATAAAATACTTATTCATGGAGAAAAAATCCTTGACTACTATGCTATTTTACCTATCGGACAATTGTCCGAAGACGCTCAAGAATCCCGCAACAAGGATTGCAAAAACTTTAGACTTGATCATTCTAGAAAGTGTTTAAGAGCGGCTACCAATACAGACGTGTTCCATACCTTATTGTACACTTCTGATCCATATATATCAAGTTTGAGAAATACCTCAGAAACAATATCGAAAGAACTTTTCGATGAAGCGAAGTCCCTTCTTGCTGTCAACGAAAATCTGTAGGAGCGTGTTGAATTTTGTACATTATTTTTTTCTCGTTAGATACTCTTTGTACAATGATATTTAATTCTATTTTATGTAAGTAAATTACAAAAAAATGTATTTTTTTTTTATAAATGCATGTATTTTTTTAAGTTTTATTTTTTAAATAAATTAATATACATAATTTTCAAAATTATTATTTTTTCTATTAAACCTTATACTTTCACACATATAGTGTGCAAAATTACAGATCATTTAGTTTTGAAATAACTGAGATACGGAGTTTTGAGACGAAACATACGCGATTTTCCCATAGTGCGCCGCCCACTCGGAACTCACCTTGCAGCGGCACGGGGTCGAGGTCGAGGCTGTGGTTCATGTAGGCGTGGCGCGCCGGCTCGCCGCCCTCGAACAGGTTCGTGTAGCTGCCGCCCAGCAGCCCTGCGGACAGCGCGGATTGCAGTTAGGTCTCCTAGGATGACGCCAATCAATGACGCAATCCTAAGCCGAAGCGACACTCACCGTCGCGGCGCGGCGCGGCGGGCGAGGGCGCGCTGAGCGCCTGCGCGAAGCGCGGCGGCAGCTCCTCGCGCGCGTCGGAGGACACAACGCCCCGTCTGCGGAGTCGCAACGCATTAGTTAGATGACGTTAAGTTTTTTAACATTGCGGAATTATGAATTTGCTGCCAATTTCATTTCGTAACAGAATCAGCGGCGGACGACGCTACATCGACTCGACGCCACACACGCACCGGTCGATGAGGCTGGGCGCCAGCGGGCCGCACAGCACGTGCCAGCAGTTGGCGCACGCGTTGCCGCGCGAGTAGGGGTTGGGGTTCGCGACGCCGCGCCGCGTCGAGAACGACCCCTTGATCTGCAGCCGTCGGAAACGTGGGAATGAGATACACGTCAATAAGAAAAACCCCGTTTATGCTCTAAATTAAGAATCTTTCATTTTAAAAATGATTTGAAATTTAATTAAAAATACATTGAAATCTAGAAAGAGGCGATATCGATATCGCAAAGTTAATTTCTGATAGCTTTTCTAAACGAAATGGAAATTATTCCATTACAACTCACGTCTTCGTTGGTGGTCTGGTCGGTGGACGCCAGGTAGGTGTGGAAGCCGGCCAGGCCCAGCACCGACCACACGGACAGGAAGCACACGGCCGCCACCACGGCCGACGCGGGGCTCGCGCGCAGCGCCGCCGCCAGCCCCGCGCCGCGCGCCAGTAGCGCCAGGTGCGCCACCGCGCACGCGAACACGAACACCGCCAGGAACGACAGCGACACCACGAACGCGTAGAAGTAGCGGTAGTTGCGCTTGCCCACGCAGTTGCCCACCCACGGGCAGTGGTGGTCGAAGCGGTCCACACAGTTGTCGCACAGCGAGCAGTGCGAGGCGCGCGGCGGCCGGAACATCTTACACGTGAAGCAGTACTTGAGCTTGACGGGGCGGCCGCGCACCAGCACCTCGCGCGCGCGCGGCGGCGGCCGGCCCGCGGCGCCCGCGTCCGCCGCTTCCAGCGCGCCCAGCGCCGCCGCTTCGGCCGGCGCGGCGCGCGGGATGATGCCGGGGTCCGACAGCGCCGTGCGCAGCAGCGCCGCCAACGTGCTGGCGCACAGCGCCGCGCCCGCCGCCGGCACCGCGGCCGACACGCGCGCCGCCAGGAACGGGCAGTCGAAGGCGAAGTGCAGCGCGCACGTGCCGCAGATGAGCGCCAGCGTGAGCGCGAACACGCCCGGGTGCGGTGCCGTCATGAGCCGCCCGTCGCACCAGAAGCGGTTGCGGCCCGCGAACACCTCCCACTTGCGCGTCACGCGCCGCGACGCCATCGCCGCATCACCGCGCCGCGGGACGCGCCTGCGAGATGTAATTCATTATTGCCTTACTCTATTTATGGAAAAATTTGACGTCATAATTACATTTAGTTGCAATTATTATATCAATTCACTTTCAACTGTATCATTTCACTTCGCCAACAATTTTTCCAATATAACCGTCAGAATTTTAAACTACTAGCTTTTGTCCGCGACAATATAGAATTTGTTATACGGAAAGATCTAAAAATTATTTTTCTCTTCTCAGGAACAATACTTTTTTCTAAAAAAAATGGTACCCTGTCCTTTGTCTATAGTCCTCATAAAGTGTATGTAAATATTTCATAATGATTTAGGTTATAAATTAAATGAAGATTTAGTTCATGATAACTCTACATAGAGCCGCTAACAAAAAATGTATACATATTAGAATATTTCTTTATTGTTTATTTTGTTTGGAGTATGTGAGGCTATGTAAGAGTCTTTCTTACAGTTTAGATTTATAATTGATGTATAAGATGTTGTTTATATTGATGCTGCTAAGCAATAATGTGTCAACCCCCAAAAAGACAAATTCAGAGATATTAATATATTATTCTGATACTGGGTCACCTACATATTTAACATTATTAAAAAAAATCAATCGAGTTTCGAATTTCAAGTGTGTTCCATATTTTGCAATTTATAAAATAATCTTAAATGTTTAAAAAAACTTATTTTTAGAAAACTCATTAAATATATCAACCTGCTTTTAATTCAATATACCTTTTATCAAAATAGAAACGAAAAGATGAATATGTATGTATGATGACTTCTACTTCAAATAAATTTATTAAGAATAGGTTTGACACCTTTGAACACCATTTTTTCAAAAAAAGGTTCTGTGGCTCAACACAGTATTGCTGATCATTGTGCATATAATGGCATACTTTTATTAACTTAAACTGAAGTTTGAAAAGAATTTTTTGTAGAACAAATATTTTACAAATTTTGAGAAAGATTTGTGGACCATTAAAATGTCTTTACGAAAGCACCTACATATATGTTACTGGCCCTTATAAAGTCTTAGAAAAAATATCAAACTGTGTTTATAGGATAGATACAGGATATAGGAAATGTGAGTCAAATTTATTCCACATTACAAAACTTGTACCACTAATAGAAGCAGAAATAAGCTACTGAAGGGGGGAGATGTAATGAAGTTCTATATCCTGCGTTCTGGAACTGGCAGTTTTAATATTCGAAATATGTTTAAATATGATGGGAATGACAGAGGAAGATATGAAGTGAAAGTCGGTGTAAAATATAAAATAATAATATAAAAACATTTGTTATATTAAGCTTACGAACGGAAATAATATCCTAAATGTTGTTTCTCTTTCAGGTAAAGTTATTTTAATTCATGTTTGTTAAAATGATATAAAAAACTATAAATAATATATATTTTTAAAAACTTAGAAAAATATGAATAAAAATGTCCTCTTTCAGAGCAACACATTGGGTTTTATTCCAAATATAATAAAGTACATTATATATATATATATATATATATATATATATATATATATATATCCTCAAAACTATTTTTAACATTATAACAATTTCATTGGTAAATTTTAAAAAACATGAAGGACCAACTAATAATGGAGTTTAAAATTCTTAAGCTTCTGACCATCAAAATATAACCAATAAATCGCAGAGCAATACAGATGTTCTTTGAAATTGTGTTTTAAAGGTAATAAATGCCTTTTACAAAAATTAAGATTTACTTTAGATAATATTCTGAGATCGCTAATGTGCTTGTTAATATAATATACTAAAGAGAGTGTAAATATTATACGCTTGGAGAAAATTCTGGAACCACTGAAATTATTTTAAAAATTATGATACCATTTCAAAGATATATATTATTTTATGTAAGTATGTAATGTGTATTATTATAAAACAAAATTTACATTAATCTACAAGCAAAACTACAAATAAAAACTTCTTAGGAAGAGACATTTAAAGATCTTTTTTAAGATGTTTAATTCCTGATGTTGATTCTAATGATTTCTGTATTTATCTAATCTTTCACTAAGCATTGTGGTTAACATATCTAGACCTTAGACGATATGTTGGACACATTAGTAATATAATAGAATACTTGTGATGTTAGCATAATGGTCTGGGCCTGTTCACCAATCCGCTATTCAATAGTGTAATTGGATGTATTAGTGACAATTCATAGCTTGTATAATTTTTAACTAATCTTTTCTGCCACATCATTCAATAATCATTATCAATAATTCTGAGATTTAAATTACTACTTATGAAATAGATAAAATTATGTATTAATATTTTTAATTGTAGCTGGAAAAAATCATTTAATAATTGTAAACATTATTTCATACCTTAATATTAAGCATATTTAAAGAAAATATTGGTTTTATAGAAACAAACAGCAGAGTATTGAGTATTTTACTATCTCTACCATTCATAGTTTTATCTTATAATCAAGATAACAGGCAACAATGTGATCTGATGTTAGCCCATTGCCTGTAAGATTAAAGCCGTTATTTCACTAAAATTATAACTCGCCCAGAATCAACAGCGTATGATGTCAGGCAACCGCATAATTGGGCCACTATCAATCAGGATGACGAGGCGCGGGCGCAGCGCGCTATCCTTCCTCACTCGACTGACTCACAGCGATACACACTTACCCAAACGAAACTCCAAATTAGCTGATAAAAAGTTTTGTATAAAGTTCCATGTAGAAAACTTATTATTTCTACGACAAAAATATATTCACAAACTTTCGTTCAGATCTATTTTAAAAATAAAGGTCAAAATATATTCTGTTTCTAAAACGCGTTACGCTTTGTTATGTACAACTTATAAAGAAAATCTAATTTAAGTAAAAAATATTGTTACAAATATTATAAAGTTACAAAAAAACTTTCTCTACTATATTTGACAATAGACTCAATTGACATCATTTCGTACCATAAACAAAATTTTATTTTCGGCAAGATTGAGATTTTTTTATACAGTAAATATTATATTTGGGGTAAGGTTGAAATTTTAAGTTTAGAACGCAGGTGTAAACTCAAAGTTGCCGTGTTGTAAAATAACTTCGTCTAATAAAGTGTAAAAAATTTAATTTTGGATTAATTATTTTATTCCAGATCGTTTGAACCATAGATATAAAGATATACTGCCTTACTACAAAAGATTTAAACAGACGTTAAACGCGTGCTTAAAAAAATCCATACAGCAGATCCGCGTCTAAACACAGTTTTGAGTTAAACATGCTTTAGATATAGATTAACATACGTGTAAGTGAGTTTAATAGATGTCTAAAACCTATTTTAGCTGTCAAATGTAACGTATAACATTTTATTAGTACGTTTTTTTATGAGTTTATTCGCTGTTAAGCAATAAAGATAATATTTTAAGCAATGTTTAATTTTTAAACACTGTTTAGCTAGACACGTGCTCAATATGGTTTTAATGCGTCTTTTTTAGTATGAAAGATAGATCTTAGCATTAAACAATTGGTCGCGCATTACACGACATTTACTCTGATGATCAAATAATGTAACACGATTATAAAAACTGCTTAGGAATCGATTTTCAAATATATTAAAATCGTTTTCATTCTGTAAAAGTTTTCATTGTCAAAAAAGTCTTAGTGCGATATTATATACTTACGTTATATATTTTACCACACCTCTAAGACTTTTTTACAAATATAGACAGGACTCAGGGTACATAATTGTATGTTTATGGTTATGTTTAATTTTTAATTTTACGTTTAATTTTTATAAAAAAAATTTAAATTATATTGTCAATTCAATTTAATTCTTTGGTTAATGGCAAAATTATATTTGACGATAAAAACAATTTAGTTAATTATGACAAGTAATTATGACAACACTTAAAAAATTGGTAAATAATCTCGGTATACTTTTGAGAAAACAAAATTTTTATCTTGCCTATTACAGAATAAGGTTTAAAATATGAAACAAATACTTGAATGTTAATTGGAACAAATAGCATACCTAACTGCACAGATTGTATTTGTTTACCTCCTCCTCCTTTTTCTTACCTAATTGAAACGATTTTGATATTGTTAAAAATCGATTCCTGAGTAGTTTTTTAACGCATTAGATCATTTCATTATAAGATTTTCTGATGGGGAAATGCCTTAAAAGGCGCGTCCCAATGCTTAATGGTCTAAGAGTCACGCACACAATTTTTCCATAATTACAGAATGTTGTAGAAAATATTTATTTTTTTGACTTTTAATTTATTCGTACCTATTAAACTTGTTTTTGAAGTCGTTTCATTTTCATTAAAAAATTATAGTTTACTAATTTCGTTGTTTGAAATCAGTTTATCTATTTATTTTTATTCTACAAAGTAGTTAATAGCAAATGACAAAGTAGACTTTGAAGTTTCACTTTGGATTTTGAATTTTGAATTTTGACTTGTAAAACGACCTTGAAACGTCAGTACTATTCTCAGTTGTTCAATTTGTAATGATGTGTGTTCGGAATTTTCTATACTTTTTCATTTTGTTTCATTTATAGTTCATGTTGTGATCGTTATCATGTCTGTTCGTATTAATTCATATTATTGATATCAGTATAAGTTATATTGCAAACTGTATTGATAAAAAGAAATTTCAAATGTAGTTAATAAAATAACTTTAATTTTTTAACTTGTAATAAAGAGAGAAATTATTTGGTGACTTCGAAAAGAGCAAGTATGGAATTGTTAAGAAGAAATACAAGGGGAATTCATCATAATAGCGCGATAGAAGTTTAAGATGGGTTCAAGCCGCGAAACACTCACAATCGGCGCCCTGTGCGTGACGTGGTACGCGTTAAGTTCTGCGAGTAACGTGGTGGGAAAGCTGGCCCTAACGGAGTTTCCATTTCCTATGTCGGTTACGATGGTGCAGTTGCTGTCCACAGTACTGTATAGCGCACCAGCTTTCGCTATCTGTAACGTGCGCCGGGCACCCACGTTCCCGAAGCAATATTATCTGCGTGTACTGGTGCCACTAGCGATCGCTAAATTCTTCACGACCATGTTTTCGCAGATCTCCATATGGAAAGTCCCAATCTCGTATGCACACACAGGTAATGACAATAATATTAAATATACAAATATTCTACATTTATATTATGATTAATTTGATAAATTGTAAAATTTATAAAAAAAAAATCACATTGCTAAAAATCCAACAAAGAAAAAAAAGTCCCACTGAGTTTCTTTTGCAGTTTCTTCTCAGGTCTGACATGTAACTTTTCTGAAACTGTTGCAGATTCATTTTCTTGGCATTCAAAAAAAGAATTTGAATTCCTAATTTTGAATAAAAAATAATTTAATTAGATGTAATTGATTATAAATATAATGCTCTTATTTGATACTTTTACAGTGTTATAAATGGCAATATAATAAGGCATCTTTTTAGCTTCTGCCTCTCCTGCATTGGTCTTAGTTTATGTTTTCCAAATTAATTTAGTAAATAACTAGAATTTAATATTATTTATTGATATTTTCTCTTTTCATTTAAATAATAATCAAAGCTACACAATAAGATCCCCATATAATATACAAGTATTTTAAACACAAAACAATGTTGAAAATAAACATAGTAATTAGGTATATTTTTTACTCTTTGTCTTGATCTGCTAATGATATTGTGGAACATTCATTTAATTATTTAACTACTGGTTTGTGCAAACTGGTAAAGCAGCCAAGCATATTTTTTAGCAACAAGCTAGTGAGTACATGATTGGCAAGAATACCTTTGGGACAATGAGACAATTGACCAATTTGTGAAAACAGATACAAATTTTTAATGTCAAATAGTACAAGTGTATTGTTATATCTATAGTTATATTGTTAATGTATTGGTTTAGGTTTTCATTACTTTGTAACTTAATCTAAAAATAATTAATTTGTAAACTTACATTAAAGTATTTCTCTTTAATTTTATACTATTGTAGTTTTTAAAATCTTCTGCTGCAATTTTTATTTTGAGATATTGATTTACTTGAAAGATGATGATTTTTTAATATGTGATGATATTATAGAATTGCATATCTATAATTTTATCTTCTTACAGTAGATGTTTAACTTATGTATGTGCCTCAAAACATATGGAAACATCAACAGTCAAGGCCACCACTCCGCTGTGGACGGCCGCGCTGGCGCGCGCGTTGTTTGGCGAGCGGCAGCCGGCGGCCGTGCAGGGCGCGCTGGTGCTCATCGCGGCCGGTGTGGCCGTGGCGTCCGCAACCGAGCTGCACTTCGACGCGCTGGGGCTGGGCGCGGCGCTGGCGGCGGCGGCGCTTCTCAGCCTGCAGCACCTGTACTCCAAGCGCGTCATGCGCGACACGGGCGCGCACCACCTGCGCCTGCTACAGACGCTGAGCGGCATGGCGCTGGCGCTGCTGACGCCCGCCTGGCTGTGGATAGAGGGCCCGGCGCTGCCGGCGGCGCAGCCGGCGCGCGGCTGGGAACGCGCGGGCGCGTTGTTGGCGCTGGACGGCGCGCTGGCGTGGCTGCAGGCGGTGGCCGCCTTCAGCGTGCTGTCGCGCGTGTCGCCGCTTGCGTATGCGGTAGCGTCGTCCGCCAAGCGCGCCGTGGTCGTGGCGGCGTCGCTGCTCCTGCTGCGTAATCCCGCGCCGCCGCTCAACCTGGCGGGCATGGCGCTGGCGCTGCTGGGCGTGCTGGCCTACAACCGCGCCAAGCTGCGCGCGCCGCGGCCGCTGCTGCCGGTCTGACTCGCGCCTGCCTCGATTGGATTGCGCAAACTCTTAGAAAGGAGTCGTGTTATTTAGCCGAAACCGGCGAACATTATGATCGATTATTACGATTGATCGTCGATAGCTCAAATTTATAGTAATAATTATTTTATAGTAACTGCAGATAATGCAAATAATTATATGTAATATATTGTTTAAAAAGTAAGTATAAAAATGAATTTATTCTTATATACAAAAAGTGAAGAGCATATAATAACTGCAATGGAAGGATTTCAGGTCCAAGCCGCAGGCTTGTCGTGTCAGGCTTGGCTCGACTCCATCGGTGCTCTGCTCTATCTATGTATTTTGTTTTTGATTCTAGTAAAGTTTTAATTTTTATTTAATAAATATAACAACATCAAGCTAGTCTTTAACAGCATTTATAGTAAAAAAAGGAAGCTGATTATTTTATTTTGATAGTATTATTTTATTTTTGTTACAAACCACTAATGTCTTCTTTTAATTGTTATATAACAATCAACCACACATGTACAATTATAACATATTGTTTAGACAAAATAAGGACATTACCATTTATCTAAAAATTCCTTTCATTCAAAAATGTTATGGTTTGTTGCTAAGTTATTTGTGTTTAATAGAACATAGAAAAATCATATTTCCATTAAAACCACTATTAAGTTAACGCACCTATTATCTGTTATGCAATTTCATGTTTTGTAAGGAATTCTCCAATTTGCAGCTTTTTTTCTGAAAAACTGACATTAACTACTTTTTTTTACTTTTTGTGAACCATAGTTTAATTAAAAATAGGTCTACCTAAATTACATGTAACCTGTCAGCTGTAATTCTGTAAATAGTAGCAATGTATAATTATGGGTTACTATTCATACATATTATGTACCATTGTACATTCAGCAGTCCTGAAAAGATTTCTTTTTTTGGTAACTGTATTAAAAAGTTATAATTTATTAGAGTAATGAATTTGATTCAAAATATTTACTTTTTTGTTATTTAATATGTTTAGTATTTCAAAAAGAAAAAAAAAGAGCCGCCTCTAGTTATCATACCGTAGAAACAAGATAGGTAGCCCTAATTTTCATCCAGATGTGGTAAAAAAAGAGATATTATACTTTTAATCTCTAAAAGTGCCTCAACAGATGTAAATAAAATTAGATTAGGTATGAGTAATTGGTACAACCTAACTTAATTTCTGTGTTGGTGAGAATTAGACTTGTAAGTTTTGACACACAGATTTTCACAAGTTAATTGTTTATCATTGCTATTATACCTGAAAGAATTTCCTGTCAGTGATATATTTATTGACACTCACAGTTAAGGTTTGATTGCAGGATTTACTAGTGAGAGAGATTCCTTTTTTTATTAGTTAGGAGAGCAAAACTTGCAAGTGTAATTCCTACATTAAGTAATAGATTTTTTTATACTTTTTTTTATTAATTCGTTTATTTCGTGAAATTAATATTTAAAGGAGATAGATTTAAAGAAATTATTACATTAATTTGAAATAACTGATCATATCTAAACAAACTGAAGGTTTATTTTGTACAAAATGCTATTAATCTTATACATAAATTAAACCTTAAGTAGTTAATTCTTCAAGGATATAATAAAACACTCAAAAGTGAAAGTCCAGATGTGTTTTGAAAATTAAGTATTGATTTTCAATAAATTTATACATCATTTTAAGTATTGTTCAAACTTTAAAAATAGTTTGCATCAGAATGCTTGTATTCAGTCTCGACCTTTTATTGGTAATAAATAATCAAAATATATATCACAATATATTTTGATTATTTATTAATACTTGTAAAAAATATAATTCTGTGTATATTTGTTATTTATTTTAGATTTAGAATAATCACTATTGTCATTACATCGCTTTGAAGTTGGCCAGTGAATCAGCAGTAGGTATGACAGTGCGCCGCGTACATGTATAAAATAATACCCTCATGAAGTGGGAGTGCTATGATGTGATATAACTACAGAAATGTTATAAGCTCATGGATTTTGGCACCCAGATTTGGCCGTCAAATTGTATGAACGTAATGTATTTTATTGTTATAAAATATCATTAATAATGCTACATGGTAGTCGGGTAATTTGATGAATGTTTTCGTAATGTTAGGTTAATAAAACTAATTTGTCAATCTTGAATGAGATAAATTAGATTCACAAGCAAACTAGAACCAATGCAGGTAATCCCAACTCCACCTGATACATTGTCAGTACTACCCTAGTGTTTTGTTTTGACGGTTGATTCCTCACCTATATATATATTATTATTTTGTATTGCCCGCTCAAGTTATGCATTATAAATAATGCCCAATTAATCATTTGACCCAAAACATATACATAGAATATTGTATACAATGACCTTACCAAAACTATTGCGGTCAGTACAATTTTCAAACATATTGCTGCCTAGCAACTAGCTAGCGACCGAGTATGACCGGCGTCAAATAGCTTTTGGCTAAAAAAAGCTATTTGACGAGCTTCAAAAGTTGCAAAGAGGTACAGATATTTATTGTTAATAGAAATGCCATAATTTATCTATAAATATAAAATAATTGGCTGATGTGACGCGTTTATTTAAACAAGTTTTAACTGTTAACTTCGTGTATAGAAAATTGACTTTGCAGTCATTAAAAAGCAGCAGAACTTCTTATTATAGTAACGAATTGTATATTTTGAAAATATATTATGGTTTGCATTTTTTTGTTTTATTTATTATTTTGTTAGACTTTATTAGTGTTATGAAAAACTTCTGGAAATGGGTTATCCATATAATAACGATTTCATGTAGACGAAGTTGCGAATCATATAAGTATAATGTAAAATGTAATAAAATTAAATTAAAAATAAATAAATAGTAGTACTAAATTAAAAATTGATTACCAAGCTCAGTCGCGTTGCTATATTATAAAACTACTTCAGCATGTAAGTTATTATATGTAGGTTGGAGGTACAAGTTAAAGAAAAATCACTATACATTAAATATTATAATTTATTTACAGACTATCGTTCCAGGCATACAGACACATTTAAAACAAATGTAAAAAAATGCAGTCTTAACAGTGCGTCGCGCTTCTCGAACACGCTCCACACGAACAGTCCCGCGGCGGCGTCACTACACAGTAGTAATCTCTCGGAAACGCAAACTTAAGATTAACGGAATACGCGCCTCGCCGCTCACAGCTCCTCGTGCGGCTCGGCCTCCGCCTCCTCCGCCTCCAGCTCCTCGGCGTCGGCGGCGGGCGCGTCGTCCTCCGGCTCGTCGGCGGCGCGCGCGTCGGGCGGCAGGCCCAGCGCGCGCTGCAGCATGCCCTCCACGGACTCGGCGAACTCCACGGCCTGCCCCTCCTGCAGCATGAAGCCGGAGCGCATGGCGGCGGTGCGGTACAGCGTGCGCGCCGCGTCCAGCGCCTGCGGGTCGTCGGGGTCGTCGCGCACGCGGCGCAGCAGCTCGCGCACGACGGGGTGGCGCGGGTTGATCTCCAGCATCTTCTTCTGCGTCAGGTGGTGGCGGCGCTGCGCGTCGTCCGCCTTCTGGTGCGCGTTGGACAGCGCGAGGCGCTCCATGTTGCCGGTCCAGCCGAAGGCGGTGGCGGCGAGCGCGGCGGGCGAGCGCGCCAGGCGGCGCGACACCTCGGCGCGCGTGATCCAGGCGCTCAGCTTGTCGCTCAGCCAGCGCGTGAGCGGCTCCAGCTCCTTCTTGTACGCCTCCGTGCGCTCCTTCTGCTGCTCGCCTGCGGGGCACGCAGCCGTCAGCGATCGAAGTGTCATCGATTAAACATAGGGGAGGGGGCATACTCACTCTCGTTCAAGTCGAATATCTCCTTAGCGATGTTCTGGAACTTCTTGCCCTCGTACTCCGGCAACGACGACAGGCAGTACTCGTCCACGGCCTCGGTGAGGAAGAGCACCTCGTAGCCGGAACGGACGAGACGCTCAGCGAACGGGGACTTCTCCACCTGCATATACCATTGTTAAGAGTCAAATATTTAAAATTATAACCAAAAAAAAAAAATGGAACGATTCTGGGTAAAATTGAAAGCAAATATAAGAAGATAAATCGATATCAGCACAAAGCGTCCCAGATAAATGTAAACAAGGTGTCGGGGCGCACCTCGGCGCGGCTGGCGCCGGCGATGTAGTAGATGTGGTTCTGGCCGGGCCGCATGCGCGCCACGTAGTCCGCCAGGAAGGTCATGCCCTCGCCGCGCGACGAGTGGAAGCGCAGCAGCTTGGCGAGGCGCGAGCGGTTGGACGGGTCCTCGATCACGCCCAGCTTCACGCTGCAACACACGCCCGCGATCATCTAGCTGCGGCTGGGCGGAACCCGCACTACTCAAACCGCCGAAATGGGGTTGAAATTTGTCACGATGATAGTTACTAAGCAAGAATAGTTTTATCATGTCTTTTCGATTATTCAGCGATCGATATCTGTATGTGTGCAGCTAGAGAGTTAGTAAAGGTAGTAAAGAATGGCCTGTAAATATCCCATAAGTGGACAAAAGCCTCCTATCGCGAGGAAGGTTATAAAGCCTAATTCACCATACCTAATTCTCCACTGCGGGTGTGCACTTGCATAGGCTAAAATTTCTCTAGGCTAACTCGGCTTGTGAAGACTGCATATGGTATTGGAATGTATGTACAGTCGTAAGAGAGTTCAGTACTTACTTTGTAGAGTATTCCTTCCAGAAGTGCTCGTACTCGTCATCAGGGATCTTCTTAAGCATGTCCAGTGCTTTACGCACCAGCTTCTTCTTTATAATCTTTATAAGCTTGTGTTGCTGGAGTGTTTCTCGACTTACGTTCAGTGGAAGGTCATCCGAATCGACAATGCCCTGTCGAGATGATACGGTTAGTACTATTTTAATCTCTGACACTCATAGCTGGTGTCGATTGAAGAAGGAAAAGAAGTAAGGAAGAGCAAAGCTGTAGCATGTTGTTCATTTAAGAATTTGTTCAACCGGGGAAGTATCATAATACCCTTTGTAATAAGGCTATATTTTGTACAGCTCGTGAGAGAGCAAAGAGCCCCTATCCATCCCTTTCCTCACTTCCTATCCCCTTCAACCTGGCGCCGCAAGCGCACCTGTATGAAGGCGAGGTAGTTGGGCATGAGCTCGTTGAACTCGTCGGTGATGAAGACGCGGCGCACGTAGAGCTTGATGTGGTCGGTCTTGGTGCCGTAGCGGTTGAAGGAGTCGGCGGGCTGCGCGCGCGGCACGAACAGCAGCGCGCGGAACGTCACCTCGCCCTCCGCCACGAAGTGCGCCCTGCGGACAGTCGCCGGCTTATTACATTCAAGCCGTTCTGACGAATTTAAGGAACGTATGTTTATTGTTATCGTCCCGGCGTTTAAACATTTTGGGGCAGTCCAACGATCACTTGAGGCCCAAAAGGGACCGGAGTGGGTCCAAGAAAATCACCAAATATGATAAGGGGTTCTAAAGATATCGTGTATTTAGTATATTTCAGCACATAGCATCGCGTTCCTTTCGGCGAAGCTCTAAACGTCGGGATGCTAAAAATAATCATAATATGCGAGTTGAAACTAATTTTATTTCATGCGTCCTATAATCGAAAGAGCAGACATTTTTAAAATATTAAATATGCAAAGCGGTACTCACTTGGCAAGCGGCGCGGCGCTATCCTTGGTCAGGCTCTTGTAGAACTGCGTGTACTCGTTCTCGCTGACCTCGCTGGGCTTGCGTGTCCAGATGGGCTTGTTGTCGTTCATCAATTCCCAGTCCCAGACAGTTTTTTCGGTCTTCTTGGGTTCACTCTTCTCTTCGGCAGCCTCCTCGACCTACATCACACAATGAATGGAATCAATGAATGGCGTAATAAAACAGCGTCATGAAACGTTCAGAAAGCATGCCGTCAGCTGCTCACCTTGGCGTCGTCGTCGGCGTCGTCGGCCGCATCCTCGGGCTCGGCCTCCTCCACGGTCTCGGTGCGCGAGGCCCACAGGTAGATAGGGAAGTTGATGAACTGCGAGTACTTCTTCACGAGCGCGCGGATGGTGTCCGGCTGCAGAAAGTCCGCCGCCTCCTCCTTAAGGTGGAGCCTGCGGGCGGGATTGTTCTGGTCATGATGGTTCGATAAAACTTTTGCAGTATTCGTTGCTTGGGTGCGGTACGTACGTGATGTGCGTGCCGCGCTTGAGCGTGTCCCCGCGCGGGTCGGGCGCCACGCTGAAGGAGTTGGCGTCGGACTCCCACACGTGCTGCGAGTCGTCGTTGTGCTTGGACGCCACGGTGACGCGCTCGGCCACCAGGAAGGCGGAGTAGAAGCCGACGCCGAACTGCCCGATCATGTCGTTCATTTCCTGCGCGCCGCCCTGTTCGCAACGCATGCTCTATAGTCGCTCCGTATGTACGTATTGGAGAGAGTTGTCGCCTCGCCATAGATAGCAAAAGAATAAGTAACTTTATGAAATCGAGGAAATATTTCGGTTCTTGAATCAATTAAAAGATTTTATTCGGTTTATTTTTTATTGTTGTTTTTCCTTGGAAACTTGCTATTTGTGTCTGTATACATATATTTTATAATTAAGACTTAAAAAAACAACAAAAAAATAAACTGATTTCAAAGCTGAACAAACAATTTAGTTTTCTTGGATGACACAATAATTTCAGTTATTTTGATTTAAAAACCAAAGTTTTACAGCAATTTGGATAAAAAATTGTATTTTCATAATCGGTTAAAAAATGACAGAGTTCTGAGTTAACAAACACTAAAAAAAGATTGCAAATTGAGAACCTACTCCTTCTTTGAAGTATAATTAATCTGTTTTTAATACACTTTACTATTAATTTTTTCAAATTTTATCAAAATACAAAAGAAAAGATGGATATACACTTCTTCATACATATTTATTAAGAATAGATTTGACATCTTTAGATGCCATTTTCTCGAAATGAAGTCAAGTCTCAACCTACCTTTTCAGTGTCCTGCATTTTAGAGAGGAAATCGGCTGTGCCGGACTTGGCGATGGTGCCGAGGTTCTGCACGAGGTCCTGGCGCGTCATGCCGACGCCGGAGTCGATGATGTGCAGCAGGCGCTTCTCCGGCTCCGCCTTGATGCGGACGCTCAGGTCGGGGTTGGCGGCCAGCACGTCGCGGTCCGTCAGCGAGAGCAGGCGGATCTTGTCCAACGCATCCGATCCGTTCGAGATTAACTCTCGGAGGAAGATCTAAAAACATTTCAACATTATACATACATTACATTAAAACTAAAAATGTTCTAAGCGTATTTTGTCCTCGAACCTCACCTCCTTGTTCCTATACAGTGAGTTGATGATGAGTTTCATCATACGGTTGACTTCCGTTTGGAAAGTGAAATTTTGCGCACGCTCACGCATTTCGCGCATCTGCGCCACACTCAGCTCGTCTGGGGAGATGGCCTCCTCCTCCCGCAGCACCGCCTCCGCGTCTATTACAAATTTCAATATTTGTAGAAAAATGGTGTAGACACCATTTTTTATAAGTGATTTATCGACCCAATAGACGTTGCAACTACTCTGTCTGTCAAATTCAAGGATAAGTACACTAGTTCACTCATGCAGAATAAAACTACGATATTGTATGCTTTCGTTGTCATGGCATGACTGACACGGTCGGCAACATCGATTAAACAACGTGGCGCTACCGACCACACGGATGCGGGAAAAAATTGACTCGTATAACACATGACGACGTAACCAGCCCGCGAGCATGTCTGTGGAGTCCAGCGAGCGCGACGGCGCCGAGCGGGGCGCGAGTCGTGCGGGATCTAACGCGCCTCTACATATTAAATCGTTTAAACTTCGGTTCGCATCTCAGCGCGAACTCGGACGCTCCTACGTGTCCGCAGTGAAGCCGCTGAGACTCCGTAAGTGGGCAATTTAGTTACAATAATGCAAAATAGTGTAAGTTCATTATATCGAATCCGGTCCTCATTCGACAGCTGCAGTGGTGAGGGCTAAATTCTACCGACGTGAACCCGAGGGCGAAGTGGACGAGCTTCGTGCGGAGCGAGCGTTGAATCGGGTCAGAGACATGTTCCGTCGGGGCCCGAGAGAAAAGTACTCGGAGCCGCCGACCACCTCAAACGAGTCAGTAATACAAAATACAGTAAAATACTTTGGTGCATTTATTTTATTTCTTTGGTAATGAATATAGTTAAATTCGACAACGTGTAAGGTACGGCTGGTGGTGGGAGAGAGCGCGCGCACCGCGAGGCGACCGGCGCCTGCAGCACCACATCCAGGACTCGGCGTGGCTCAAGGAGCGCCTGCGCGTGCTCGCGACCGACGCCGGGCTCAAACGACGTTAAACTTTAGCGTTAGATTGTTGCGGCCTCGGTAGGCTACTATGTTTGTGAATTGATTTACAATTATACGAAAAATAAATAAAACTTATATTCATTTTACACATTTAATATTTTTAGCTTCAATTTAAAATCACTTTCCCTGAATAAATAGCAATATACATAACTACGTTGTTTGTTACAGTACTATACACCAAAGCATATGACAGTATAGACAAACTAGCCATTAACAAAGAGCACTTAAATTTGGGAGGCGGAATGACAGGAACTGTACACTTTTATTATAAACACATACTATAATCATATACAAAACCTGTTCCTCCTTTTATACAGAAATATTCTTTTATTATATTTAATGATCTGCTACCGGAATTTACTGCTTTATCAACTTATTACATTCAAGGCTAAGAAAAGATTATGTAGATAATATATATTCCTAATCTAGATAATGTTGTTTTAAATAATGTTAATGTTAAAGGTAGACTTCTAGATGGTTGGGTTATATGGGAGTAACAGGTGGTTTCCCCCCATCTGCTAGCACCCATTTTCTCTACAATGACACATTGTTTTCTGGGGGTTGAGATACCCATTATCCCTCATAATATCCAAAAAAACTGATAGCTTTTGTGAAAAATCAATTTGATCTTTTTAAGGTTGGATTAGATCAAGTATATGAAGATATTTTTTATGCACTTCATTACAGTAGGCAGAGACTGCTTCCACTCTGTACCTCCAGATTCACAAAAATACAAGGGTAGGACAGACACGTAGCAGGTTAGCCGATTCTGTTTTAATTAAATTTTAATCCTAATTTTTCCTAAAAGTTAATACAACATCGCCTAATTTATACATAAATGGAAAACACAATACATTTTTATGTGGTAAATAAAAATACATCTACAATAACATAATTAACTTAAAGTTCAAATTGGCTTTTCTCAAAAACAATATATCACCTTGTACGCAAATGGTATTAGGGAATAGGAGGTGAATTCCCCTCCCTCAAATACCTTGCCATGTGCTAAAGACCATCATTTTTGTAATCAAAGTACTTGTAATTGTAGAGGATAGTGGTGAAACTTACCGGTACGCGATCCCTCGCGCGACGAGCCCAAGTCGGCATCCACCGTCACCTCTTCCACGCTCCCTACACCTTCCTGCGCATGGCACCATCCTGTTGAGTTGATGTTAATATTATTTTGTTATAAAATATCCATGTTATATTAAAAAAAAACTGATTCATACGAGTAAATTTATGTCAAGAATTGTAAGAAAACGATTCAATTGAAGGTATTGTTTTTTTAAAGTTATACAGTTATAAACAGCAATGCTAAGAAAATTAATAAACACAATTTACGAGAAAATTCGATTTGAAATGCTACGTCAACAACTTATTTCTAAGATTTGTGAAAGAAATTACCTGAAAGTAGCAGGATGCCCACTCCGAGAAAGAAAAAGTACTTCATTTTGATTTTGTTACGCACTTATAATTAATTTCATATAAAATGACTATATTTTAAGAAAAAATAACCGGCGTCAACCGCCGTACAATTCACCGATCTAATGACTGAGTGGTATAATAGGCGAACTCTACAAGAAAAACGCTTCTATATTCGAGTTTCGTACACGATTAAGTAGACGATAACAGACGAATTTATTTCTAATTGGTAGATATAAATGTGAATATCGTATAATCACCTATCGTTATAATACACGCCAGTAATTCAACAAATAAGAGGAACGAAAATACAAATGTCTCTATTTGATTGGTCAAAATGAAGTGTTTGAGATTATGTTTTAAGTGACAAACATTTTTTGACATCTGAGTCCTCACTATCCATATAATATAAGCAAATACATACTATCAACTTTTGTGTGAAAAAACAGATAAATTAATTTGTAAATAGAAGAATCAAAATCAATTTTTTAATTAATTTTATATATACTAGCACATATTTATTCATAACACTATAGTAAAATAGAAAAAGTGATTTAACTATCATTGACATTTCCGACATTGACATTTGTGATAGTTTTGCGTACAGTCAAGTCATGTTTTGTGTCAGAATTCTTTTTTGAATTGTACTTGTAAACAAAGTAGAATAAAGTATCACAACGAATCAAAAAATATATATTTTAGCTATTAAAGAATGCCAGCTACTTATACTTTTTAGTTGTTTATACTTTCTAAGAAAATGGATATCGGTTCTTCGCCAAAAAGTTTAACAACAAAGCGCCGTGTAAATTATCGAAAAAGCGCATGGACCATACATGAATTTGAAGTGTGGAGCGGTGAGCTCATATGTCGAGCTGTAGCTCTGCGTATGTTGGACTCTCTGCTGGTTTGGATCGGCGGCCGTGAGGCTCAGTTAAATGAAGTTGCTCTGGCCGTTCCCTTGGCTGTGGGTCACGGTGCACTAGCCACGCCGCTCCTCGGCGAGGAGGGCAATGCTACGGGGCTCGCTCGTCGCCTCACACTCGCCCTCGGTCGCCAGGTTTACGTGTGCTGCGGACGGACTTTTGATAGATTCACGATACCCCTAGTTGAGAGAGGAATTGTATCTGAAATTAAGAATCATTCAAATTTCTTTTAAGTCTTACAATGTTGCTGCTGAAAACACAAACATGTTGAATAATTAGTATGTGACAATAATTTTATTAAAGCCATACTGGATAATAATTTTTGAAACAGTAAAAAATCAAATAGATTTAATCTTTATTTTTTAATAATATTAGTTGTCATTTTCATTTAAAACTATAATAGAACATTTGTATTCTTAAATTTATCTTAAAGAAATCGATACTATCTATATCTGTACTACTACAATAACATAATAAAAAGGCAAATTATGTGCGCCGAGTGAGGTGAACCCACTGAACCAATTTAAAAGGTTATGGTATTGTTAGCAGAGAGAAGAAATTTTTATGAAGGTATTTTGCTAATGGTATAATGGTGTAAGTGGGAGATGACAGCCATTCCGGCATCACTTTGTTCGTGAACTACAGACTGTGTGGAAGCTCTGCCCGGCTTTCATTTTGTTACAAAACATATTTTGTTAAAAATCATTAAATTAAATTATTACTTTTGTATGTAATCTTTTTTTTTAGTCTACCTACATCTTATTTCTAAAAGTATCATTTAAAAGGTCCGTTTTTATTAATTATAAAAAAATGTTCCCTTCTAAAATCTAAATGGTCGCAGGCTACATTTTATTACATCATACATCCATATTATATTAAAACTAAATGTACACTAACGCAAGCAAAACTAGTATTTAGTCAAAGCTTTCAATATTTAGATATGTAGCAACCCTTTGAGGTTAAGGAAATGAATCAGACATTTTAATAATATAATTTATTTTGATGTAAATTATTTTTAACTTGCACTGCATGCACTGAAATGCAATACAGCATGGTACAGCCGACCCAACCTAATGAAACGTTGAATTAACACTGAATCATATCAGTGTGCTACCTTTTGAGGTTGCCTTTAGACAATTTAAGGTGTCATTGGTGTGTACTAGCTAGTTCGCTCGATCATATTTTGGAACACATCCAAATTATTTTAAAAGATGTAAAAAGCTAAAGAAATAATATTGTAGGTTTTAAAGTGGAATATCTTTTTCGTGCAAAATTAGTAAATTTTACAATAAAATAACTCAAATTGACATTTGTTATTTTATTTATAACTTGTGATACATATTTGAAATACTTAATAATTAACATATTTGAATTAATAATTTTATCTCCCATGAAAGAATAAAATGAAAAATGTTATAATTTTTCAACATGTTCAATAAGTAATAGCTCACGTTAATGTAAATTTTAAGGTGAGAATTGTATTATTTTGTAAGGTTTATTCTCGTAATTGACATATAACAGCTCTGTAACCTAGTAACAGCTAGCCTGGTAACAGTTATTTCAGATGTAAAGAAATGTCAAAAATCTTATGTAAATCCTTATGAAAGACTGTGAGCAAAACTTATATGTGTAATTCTCGCCTAACAGGATGACTGTCTAACAATTCAATTCTTTGTTTTGTGACTTTTAGTTATGCTAATTATTCACATATTATTTCGCCAATATCACGTGGAGTCGAGAAAACACGATGTAGATTGTTGGGTGTGGTCAAGAAACCAACCTATATTCGATTAGGAAAATACCTTAAAATAGTGTGAATTTTATTGTTAGTCCTAATTCTCAAACAACATAAATATAATTTAATAAATTGTATATATGTTATTACAAACAAGTAAAAACTACGCTCTTTAACGCATATTGTCAATCTTTTAATGCGTGCAGTCTGTGGGTGTAATATACTCGGAGGGCATACGGTGACTTACGTGTGCAATACAACAATGCGTTCAGGATATTGATGGGGCTGCCGCGATACTGCAGCGCCTCTGCCATGTTCGCAGAGGCTCTAATAGATGGTTTTGCTTCCATCTTGCGCAAACGCTGCGTGTCCTTACTTCGACGAGTACGGGACAGCCCCAACACCATCCTACGTGCATTGTCGGATCGCTGGGATTCACCAATCTTACCACACTGGATGTTACGACTCCACTTAGTCAAGTAAAATGGTTTGAAATTAGTTTAAAAAATGTATCATAAATAAAATTACTTTTGCTTTGATATATTTCACTTTTTCTCAGCCATTTGGCTGGTATAAACTACATTCACGGACCGAAGTCAAGTGAATGCAGCACATTACATGTGGGAGTGTGCGTGTGCGTGTGCGTGTGCGTGTGCGTGTGCGTGTGCGTGTGCGTGTGCGTGTGCGTGTGCGTGTGCGTGTGCGTGTGCGTGTGTGTGTGTGTGTGTGTGTGTGTGTGTGTGTGTGTGTGTGTGTGTGTGTGTGTGTGTGTGTGTGTGTGTGTGTGTGTGTGTGTGTGTGTGTGTGTGTGCGTGTGTGTGTGTGCGTGTGTCCGTTTATAAAGATATGTTATATTGTAGCAGTGTCACTTTCTTCTAATTTCATGAACTTCCTTACGATTCTGCATGTGTTCAAAATGGTAGCCTTCTGCATAGTCACATAGAGAGACTCCTTTAGATCCAATAATCTCAGACTATGGAGATAATTCGGGATGACACCTGTTGTTGATAGAACTATAGGAATGATGTATACTCTTTCTTGCTTCCAGATTCTAGTAACTTCTTTGAGTTCATTATATTTACTTATTTTCTCAGCTATGGTTTTCTGTAAATTATGTGTGTTAGGGACTGCAATATCTATAAGGATTTTATTTACTTTATCCTGTAAGGTTATATTTGGCCTGTTATAGTGAATGGTCTTGTCGGTAAGTATGGCACGGTCGTAGTAGAGTTTGTGTGTAGAATTTTCTAGAATGATTTGTGGTGTGTATTTGTAATATGGTGTGTATTTTTCATGAGTTTGTGTTTAAGAGATAGTTTTTGATGAATGATATTGCTTACTTGGTTATGTCTGTGAGTGTAGTCTGTCTATGTGAGGGTTATGCAGGCTCCTGTTATGTGTTGTATGGTCTCTGGTTGGGTATGACATTTCCGACATTTATCGTTCGTGATAGTTGAGTCTTTAATAATGTATTTTCTGTAGTTTCTTGTGTTAATAATTTGGTCTTGTATTGCTATCACAAAGCCTTTAGTTTCTGGGAATAAATTGCCTATTTTAAGCCATTTATTTGATGCTATTGTGTTTATATGGGGCAGTTCTAAATCATGGGGGTAGCGTCCGTGCAGGGTTTTCTTTTTCCAATTTTCTAATTTTTGTTTTTGGGGGTCATAGTTAATACCATTTGTAGTATTTTGTTGTTCATTTAAGTTAAGTGGTGTGTAGCTACTATCATTTATAACTATTGCTTTATGTATGTTACTGGTACGAGACTTTGTATGAAAGAAAGTTTTTAGTGTGGTTATTTGTTTTTGCCAAAGATTAAAAATATCTATTAAGCAAGCCTCCGTTTTGTCTTTTGATGGTCAGACGTTCTACTGCTGATTTAGGGTATAGGTTGTTGTGTTTAGTTAGAATTGTGCGTGTGTGTCGTTCTATTTGTTCTATGTTAGTTTTGGATCATTTTATGATTCCAAAGGAGTATGTTAATATTGGGATAGCATATGTGTTGATGGCTTTTATGAGATGTTTTCCAGACAGTTGAGTTTTATATATAGCATTTAATCTTCTTTTATATTCTATAGTCAGCGTTTGTTTGATTTATGTGTGGTTAAGTCTTTTACGTTGCTTATACCCTAAGTATTTGTATAAATCAGTCAGTTCCATAGCTGTGACTGTATCGGTATCGGTTACTAGATAATTACCTGATTTTATTTTTTCTTTTATTATATGTAATGTTTTACACTTATCTATTCCAAATTGCATGTTAATGTCTAGACTAAACTCTTTCGTAGTTTCTATTAGCGTCTTCATGGCTTTATCGGTCTTTGCATATAATTTAATATCGTCCTTAAAAATTAGATGTGATATGATAGTTTCTTCTGTGTGTTTAAAAATATAACCTTCTCGGCAACGCTGTAATAAGTGTGATAAGGGATTAAGGGCGAGGCAAAACTACAAGCGACTTAAGGAATCTTCTTGAAAGATACCCTTCTTAATATGTATCTGTCGAGTATTTATAATATTGTGACCAGAGTTAAGATGTAGTGTTGTTTTCCAACATAGCATTATTTTACGCAAAAAGTCAATTATTTTTGGGTTAATTTTATAAATTTCTAATATTTGGATTAACCAGGAATGTTGAATACTATCGAGGCTTTTTTGTAATCAATATATGTGCAGTGTAGATTTCTATTTTTTGTGGTAGCGTGATTATGAATTCTAGAGTCAATAATTAATTGTTCCTTGAATCCCATGTGGGCCCGCCTGCACCCCTTCTGTTCTTCTGCTATTATATTGTGATGATCTATGTGTGAGTTAATTTTGGTAGTAATAGCCGATGTTAGGATTTTATATATTGTAGGTAGGCACGTGATCGGTCGATATTGAGAAGGTAGTGATGAATGCTTAGTTTTTGGTAACATGTAAGTTATTCCTATTGTCATGAATTTGGGTATATTCTGTTGCCCTAATATAATACGTGTTAAGTTTTTAGCTATGGGTTTATGTAATAACGTTAATTTCTTATACCAGAAATTGTGTATCTTATCCATACCTGGGGATTTCCAATTGTGCAATCTACGTGTTATATTTGTTATATCTGTCTCAGTTATCTCTGCAAATTCCATTTCTTCTATTGTGCGAAATTCCGCTTCTTCCTCCTTTATCCATGATGCTTTCGAGTTATGGCTTACCTGCTCTTCCCATATATCAAACCAAAATGCTTCAAGATCTTGTTTTGTAGGTACGTTTGTAGTGCTATCGGTTAATGGGGCTGTCTATGGTTTCTGTAAATTCCTATAGAATGTCTTTTCATTCATAGCGAAGGTGATGTTATCATTTCTTCGCTGTTGTGTCTATTAACTTTGAGTGCCAGTTTTTGTTGTATCCAAGAATTCTTCCGGTTTTCTGTTTTCTTTATCATGCTTGGTGTGAATCGTACTATTTATAAATATTTCTTCTACTCTTTTTACGACTTTGTTTGCTCTATTATTATTGTAAATGTACTGTGTAAGTCTACCACAATCCGCTCTGAGTTTTTCTATATCCTTTTCGAGTCTGTATTGCCATGGTGGTTTATTATTGTGCTTAGTTATAGTCTGTTCTGTATTTTCTTTTATTTTATAGTTTAGCTCTTCAGATATAACTAATGCAGTACAGTAAGTGAGTGTATGAATATCTATTAACTGTGTGTCTTCAGAAATAAATTTAATAAGTATGTTTTGGTTAAATATTTGGATTAGATTTGATAGTTTTGGGCTATATTTTAGTTTCGGTGATTGTGGTCGTACTGCTGGGTCCATTCCAGAATATTGTAATAAAGTTGTTCTAAATTTGTCATCTAATTCTTGTATAAGTGTTTCAGTAATATGATTTTGTGTAAGTACAGTTTCAACATCATTTTCTAACGTTAGTGTAATGGATTCAGTTTGTGTTGATATGTGCGATGAATGAGTATTTTGTGTGACTTGTGCTGATTGTGAGTAGAGTTGTTATTGAGAGTGAGATTCTAAATAGGGCTGTAGGCTATTTTCAGAGCGATCTATTGTTACTGGTGCAGGAATAACGTCTGCATTATCCGTTTCTTTTTCTTGCAGTTGTATACGTGTCTCTTCTTTCAATTGACCCAATTCTTCTTGCGTAAGTAGTTTGTTTCTTATTATTGTTCTTCTATGATCGGCAATTCGCTGTTCGGTGACGTTAATCTCTGGTTATTCTCGTGCGAAAAATTCATGCATTTTTTGGCTGTATATCATGTCAGTCTCTAAGTTAGTGATGTAATAGTAAGTTCGCATGATAAATGAGTTTACCTCTTTGCTCTATTTCATGCGAACTCTAGGTTTTCCAGCCTAGGTGGACGCAGGTAAAAAGGCAGTCGCCTCCCGCGCAGCATTCAAGGTTAGTAAGTGTGGTTCGGTATATAAACTAATAGTGGACGGTGATGATCGGACGGAGGGTGTATATGATGTGGTGCTAGGGCTATATGGTTCGATTGGGCTACTTGTTCTGTCTGTCAGTCTGTTTATTTCGTCATCGGTAGCGGCTGTAGCATCAACGTCGTGAGCCCGCCTGTTCAACTCACGGCGACCGGCTGTAGTGTGTGATTTGTCGGGAGAAGCCCGCCTGCTCAACTCCTCACCGCTGACGGCTCGCATACTGTGACACCCAGCGCCAGCTCCAGGTGTGACCCGGCGATCGCCCCCGGGTAGCGGTCCCATACGTTTCTTCTTGCTACGCGTCTCCATACTCAATGGGTTACCATTGCCACGTTTGCCACGCTAGTAATTTAAATTATCGTGTGTCTGCCCCCAACGTGATTGGATGTTCAATCAGGACGTGTGGTTGTGTTTCGGGGGGCTTATTATTATTATTATTTATTCCATCATAATTATTATTATTTAAATACTTATATTTTAATTCAGATAATCACACGTTTTATCAATACATGCTACCGTGTGTCTAGATTATATTCTAGACACGCGGTAGCATGTCAAGCCAAGTTCAAAAAACAGAACTGGCGAGCCATACCGTGTGTAATATTACGCGAACCATTTGTAGCCACTTTTGACGCCCTTATAAATCAAAAACTATTTCACATAAATGTATCATGGCTCATATATTAAGAATTGCGAGATACACACGTGTTCTAAATTTAATAAGCTTATCTCAAACGGTTATTTAGATATTAATATCCAAAAATCCTCATTTTTATCATTGACTGACTGACTGACCTATAGACTAAAACTCTAACCCAGTTCCAGCTGACCTAGAGAGTTAAAATTTGGTATACAGATAGGTAATTAGATGAATACAAACTGGCAATTTTTAAATTATTAGATTCTATTATGAACGCTTAACATAAATACCTAATTAGTGCCTGTACCTAACTACTATAGATGTAAGCATCAATAAGTAATCAAAACTCATGATAGCTGGTCTTTATATGGTAGGTATGTGGATTAACTTATAACATAACATATAATCACGCCTATCGGGGTAGGCAGACCACTAAGTGGTCATAGAACTACTTGATACCACATTCGACAGGTACTGTGAGGGTACTTAAGCAAGTTGTAACATGTGATAGGTTGTCAGCTTTTCGCTCATCATACAACACAACTTTCATCCATTTTACTGGCTTTTTATTTTTTTTTTAACTTAACGTGTATCTTAAACGAGTTTAATACCTGCCTACCACCCATTTTTTTTCATTTATTTAGGTACAGAAATACCGAATGGTCAACTAACTCAAATATTTCAAAGATACAAGAAGATATAGAACACAACACTGAGAAGAAAATTATACCCCGTAAACGTAGGGAAATACAGTAACTCATTCAATGGTTTTATATTTATAAACTCTACTTTTAGTTTTAAATTTGTCCTTTTAAAAGGACCCACGGCGTCACATGGATATGTATGTTCTTTCCTACAAAAAGTAATGATATCCAATCAAAAACATAAATGTGAAATGAGAGCCAAGTTCAATGTTATGATAAATGCCTTGGTTGTTGACTTCAACGACAAAAGAAGTGAGATCTAAATGGGCGCCAAGTTCAATGGTCAGTCCTGAAATTTATTTATAAGTAACATTCTAACATATCATGTCTTCTTATAACATAAGAAATTTTTGGAATTCCTTATATTTCTGGTTTTGGCATACTAAGATCAGTTAAAAAATTCACCAGGTATGTAATACAACAAGAATCTCGGCGGAAAAACATTGGTTTATAGTAGAAATATTAAATACTGGCACAAAGCAATTTTAAAACATTTATTGTGAAAACCGCGGAAGAATTCTCTACCAGAATTAGTGTCTGCTCATAATTACAACTAGAAAGTTCCCAAATTCAAAGTTCACAGCTCCTTTCTTGAGCAGCAACGCAGACTATAAAAAGTAAAAATCTCCTTTCTTGATCAGCACCGCTTACGCCTTGCTTTGCTGAAGACATGCTAAGCATTCTGTAATCCACGCGAACAAAGTCGCGGGCAGATCTAGTTTACAATACAATTTTATTACTTTTTATATATTTACATAGAAACCGATACATTGGACTAAACACAAACAGCAATAAACAATCAACATTTATAGGGCGAGGGACTTTAAAAGGAAGGACGTCATAGAGGGATAAAGAAGTCAAGGACAATTAAATAAGATGTGGGATGGGGAACCTTCGTCTAAGCCGAATTCACAAAGAAAGTGGTCACGTACCCTAATTTTGGCAAGGTATTTAGGAGTACACGCATGACCAAATCGCAAACGACATATTGTAGATATGACCCAGCAGTCATTACGTCACTTTAAAATAATGAAATACCTATTTCTACTACGAAATGGTTTTTTTTTAATGGCTAAAAGGCAGCTTAAGGAGTCGGTCATTATAACAGTCTGTCTTAAGTCACGGGAGTGGGTATTTAAAATAGCTACCAATAAGGCGATCGCTTCACCAGTGACTAATGATTCAGACGGACATTTTAGCTGTAAAATAATTTTGAATTTAGGGATCCAGCAGGATGCACCATCACAGCCTTCCGGGGAGAGTTTAGACGCATGGGTATAAATGAGAAGTTGATCTGACCAATTTTGATGGAAAATTCTATTAAAGAGAGACACAGTGTCAGGTGAACCATTGACAAATCCAAAATTGGTTACTGCGGGAGGTTAATGCACAAGGGCCTTAAGGGATGGAAAAAAGAGGATTCATAGGAAGTTGAATAAAAAGATTTGTTTGGTTAAATGGAGAAAGCTATTAAGGAGACAGGATAAGGGCTTGTTAAGGTTCTGAATTTGGGATAGTTCTTTTAAACGACTCCAGAGAGGATGGGAGAAAAGCATTAACGCCTTGCCGACAAACCGGCCACACAGATATTGTCTCCCTGTTTGCAGGGAGCATCAGCGCATTCACCCTGTAGGGCATTCGTAGGTGTAGACTTCATAGCAACCAGAATGAATCTAAGGCATTAATATTGAATTTGTTCAGCTTTTCAGATGCTGATTTGTTTGTAGGGTTTAAAACAAAAGTCCATAGTCCATATGGCTACGAACTATAGCCTTATTAGCCATTAGCTATTCTTTGCTTGACTGTTGGCTGCCGATAGAAATAGGTCATGATCAGATCCAATATCTTATAAATGTCAAAAGTCAAAAATAAAAAGTAATAAGAAAAATTCATATTACCTAATAACTAAAGAGGTTTTCTCTACATCTCCCTCAAAAAGAACAATTGCGAGCAACATTGTGCGTAATTGCTCACTTATTAACACACACTGGAAACAGTTTTGTAATATGGTAGAAGTTTGATTCCGCTGATCTCCCAAGAATCGGGTATATTTCGAAGTTACCCTCTGGTAATAAAAAAATGCTGCAAATTTGTATTAATTTAACTACCCAATGATTTTTTTACCGTTACAATATTTATTAATTAGTTACTTCTCATTTGCTCGTTTTTACTGACCAGTGTACACCTACTGGCAGTAGGCAATCTATAGGTACTTATAAAATCACGTGTGCTGACGGACTGACCGACTCATCAACGCGGAGCCTAAACCGCGGAGGTTAAAAACTTGAAATTTTGGCAGTAGGTGCCATATAGGTTGAAGGCAATCAGAAAGAGTTTTTGACAGTTAACAAAAGAGTGAAAAGGGGTAAAAACGTTTGTATGCAAAATCTTATTCCGTGGTCGTGTTAACTTAAAACTTAATACACGTACTTCTGGATGATAGCAATGAAATGTGAAATACAAAACGTGTTACTATTAGGTTCCCCTAGTGGGGGTGCAAGGGGTTTGAAGTATGGAAATCATTTATTGGACTGATTATCCTTAAATTTAGCACAAAACTTATTTAGGGTGAATAACTAAATAGGTAAATGTATCCCAGAATTTCAAAAACATCTATAAAAATTTCGCTGGTAGACAATGCTATTTAAAAAAGGCGCGGTAATAGCATGCCGTAAATTTGTAAGGGAACTACAATTCACACTTCAGGTAATTTTCCATAGATGGCGTTATCAATGTCTACTTAGGTGCAGATGGCGCCTAAATAGACATTGATAATTCCTTTACCTATTTCTAACTTGGACGCTGATAAGCAATACTATGTCAAGTCACGTGGACTACATTTAGAGAAAATGTCGTCTAAGCATTTGTTTGAAGATGTAGGTACCTATATATCAATCTTTTCTATTTTATTTTGATAAACGTTATAATGAATTACAAGCAGATTGGCATAATAAAAAGTTTTATGTAAGCGGTAGTAGGTGTGCTACTCAAATATATCGGATTGTTATATTTTGTACAATATGGGGAACTTTTTCTGTACCTATTTAGTTTAGATGACTACTTTTTTAATAATGTTAAACACGTGACGCATTACCAGAACACACCAACATCTCTGAATTAGATTTTTTGTGGGTTGACACATTATGCTTATTAGCATCCATTTAAAATGCGGTTTCAATCGAACCACACAGACTTATTTGTGTATCAAAGACCGCGTAGCAAATTAATAGGTAAAATGTTGGTACTGTATTATAATGAGAATCTATCGCTGTGAAGGCCTCGGAGCCAATGTAGGTACCCGTACTCGGGAAATAGCTGGGAAGGTACAGAAGATAATGCTGCAGTAGAAGTCGTTAACTGCATTGATTAAGAGACATTGAATACCTACTTATATAGGTAAAAATAGGTTAAAAAAGTTAAAAACCCTTTGTCTACTTATGCTGGTTACGAACATTTAGAAAAGGAAACCATTGTTTACATGCATCTTCCTACCTATCAAAGTACTTAGTAAGTTAGTAGTAACTCAACCTAAGTTTAAGTCTATAAGTTATGGATAGATAAAAAGATTCTCGTCCATTGGGGAGGTTGTGCGAGGTAAGTGCTCGTAACTCCCGTAGCCGACCGCGTGTCGCGGCGGTAAAAACCCGCCGTGCAGAGGCGAGGGCGGGGGCGGGGCGTGCGGGGCGCGGGGCGGTGGGCGGCGTGGGGCGGGGCGCGCCAATGGCGGCGGCAGCGCGACGCCGCGGCCCGCGCGCCAGTACCGCGCGGCGCGCCGCCTTGGACGCATTCTTTGCGCGATTCGATCCGCGCTCCGCGAGCCGCGAGCGACACGGTGCCCGCGACACTGACCCGGCCGCTGACCCGTCGCCAGTCGCTAGTGTTTACGTCCCCGCCGACCTCCGAGAGTGCTCGCTAGTGTTCCGTGCCTGTGATACTCGTGGTTACATTCCTTGTGGACCGGTGTGCGCCCGCCTGACGAGAGGCCGCGCTACCGCCGGCGCGCGGACCCTCTGTGCTACACAGGTACTCGGATGTTCCATATACTCATATCTCACGAAGCAGGTAACCTACAGACTGTGGAAGTGATTGGAGTGACTATTCTTATTAGAACGATGAGCGATTAGGTATAATGAAAAGCTCAGTTAAGCTTCATATGTTTATGTAGACATCAAGTTCATAGGGACATAAAGTGCAGAAATAGTAATTTGTAATTCAAAACTGCCGCTGTAATGAAAATTTTTCTATAATTAAGTATAATTACTAATTAAGTATGTCTTAGTGTTCATTGATCACGGCAGTCCGTCAAATCATTAGCTCGCCCTCGCAATTAACGTTGCCGATGTCTGTCTAGTGTATTAGATGATAGAGTATTGTCTTATCGAAAATCTATGCACAACAATAGAATTTAATAAGAAAAGAAAGGTAAGTACCCACTCACCGGTGTGTTTATGAACCTGGCGGTTACTAAAACCTGAGAAACCTATGGTTAATTGAAAAAATAAACCGGTAAAGAAACGAAAACTTGAAAGTAACGTTAATTATGTAAAGTACATATTTTTGGTTAAATCTATTATGAACACATATCGTGTAATTAATTCGGTACAAAGTTCTACTCAAATTATGTTTCGTGCGTACGAGGTGGCGCCGCCCCGCGACTGCAGCCCGCGTGTGCAGTAGGCCTATTTACGAATGATAAAGTGACTGCATCGCTGATTCAATGTAATATAAAAGCATTTTTATCATTGTAGGTAGGAACTTATGCAAATCCATATCAAAACGGTATAGAACTATGCAAAATATTAATTAGTTTTATCAAGTATTTTAAATAAAATAAAGCCTATTAAATATATGTTATAAGCTAATAATTATTTGTTAAGTACGTCGAAGTGTTTCTTAGATCATTTATCATTAACGTACATACAAGAACATAAGTTGAGAACGCATCATATTGTCTGCCTATACATGCATATTTACTTACTAGGTAATAATAATCAAAGTAGTTCTAAATGCGACATTTCGTGATTTTGAATGTCAATGAATCTAATGCGAACAAAATTGAACACTCCCAAGTTAATATCAACAACGCGCGCGACATTGCGACTTCAAACAAATGCTTAGTCAGTAGCACTCGGATAGGAATGTAATTACCATTTTTTGATTAACGATTATTTGTAATAGGTACATTTACCTAATATTAATTAAAGTCTATACCGGTAAGTAGTTATATCAAAGGATTGAAATAAAAACTAATTAATGAACGGCACAATTTATCACTCAAATGTCGTCGCTTCGGATGACGAGTACCTAGGAAGCCCAATCAGATTTAAAACAGTGCTACAGCTAGGAGTTGCTCTATAGTTCTCGCGCGCGACTGTACAGTGTACGTCACATATTTGTGATATAGGTATGTGGATATTTTTGATTTTTATGCCTAAGTTCGGAAATCAGATTAAAGCTTCTATAACCAAACTAATGTACCTATATGAAATGAAAATATAAAGAGCAATGTTAGTGAGTGTGTATTCGTGTTAGATAGTGTTCACTGTACCGGATACGCGCGAGATACGGAAAGGATATTAATCCTGGATTAATATACCTGGTTGCGCTAGTGTTTCATCGCGGAACGCATTTCGTAGGTATCAGTAGGTACGTAATATGTAAGGGTAAATAGGTATACAGGTCGTTTTCCACTGGGCGTGGTAGGATCTAGAATTTGTAAAAATAAGCCGTTGCCTTTAGTTTGCTGAACTATTACTTTTCAGGAGTTGCTCCTTATAAGAAACGCTATCTCATGGTGCAATAATATGGGTGCAATATTTTTTCTAAATCGACGCGTTCGACTCCTGCCTAGGAAAATTTTTTTTTTTTTAACTTATGATGCAGTTTTAGTTATCATCAAAATCTGCCCCGAGGGTCTTTTAAGTGTTTTTCGCTATTTCTTGTAGTTTTGTATTAGGGCTATCACGCCCTGTTTAAAAATTCATCTGAGTAGGTACTCTTATCTAAGTTTTATATTTTTTGGTTCTTAATTGTTGTATGAGAACTAAAGTGAATTATAGTAGTACGACAGGTAGAGGTAGCTGCTATACGCTAGTGTGTTCGGTGTTCAATGTTCAGCGCTTTCGACTGTCAGCGCGAAGAACAGGGATGACTGACAGCGGATTGGCTTTATTTGATTCCGACTGTCACTCTCACACCACGTACCTAGCAAGGAGGTATAATTCCACCCAAAACCATACGCATACTATCGTAAGTTCGCTCGTTAGATACGTCCCTCCGCACTGTCGATATAATCGTCTTTACAATAAGTTTATATATTAATACGTGAGGCAAAAACTTTGTACTACATCATGCGAAAATTGCGCGGACGGAGGAGTATGAAATTTTACTCGCATATAGTTTGTATAGAGAAGAAGAGATGAATGGTAATATATTTTTAATCTTGCACAAAGAATATTAAATCTTTGAAAAAACATTACACACACTAGCATGTATTTGAGACACACACGCACACATACACTTTTGTTTATTGTGACAGTTTGTGGTCCAGTTGAGAAGAGATATCTGAGTTTAGTCTAGAAATCGGTCGAGAACACATTCGAGTCGATCCGACTAGGACAGGTACTTGCAAGCCATCGTATTCGATACCTCGACTTTAATAAATTATTTAATCTACCACCTAGCTATTTATTACTTTAAAGTTCAGTGAACTATACCCACGTAGTAAATAACAAAAGGGTAATTAAGTGTGTATCATGTAATTAAATTAACGAAAATATTAACAAACATCTTTATAGTAAAAAATTACTCATTTAAAAAATACATTAATTGAAAATAAAATTTACATCTAGGAGCGAATTGCCGAGCGAATTCAAGTGCCACGCGCTGAAGCAGCGCCGCCGTCAGCAAACGAAGGAAATAACTAGTTTTTAATACTGAATAACATATAATGTCGTTGATATGTTTTTGTTCTGTATGTTTAAAATGAACACCCGGTAATAAATTAGTGCTAGTGTTACAGCGAGACGCGCTACACGGCGATTACCTTGTACAATTAAGCTCGACGGTAGTTGAAAACCGAATAATACTATTAATTAATTGAAAAAATCAAAAACCCGACTGCTTAACAAGACCATAGAGAATCGTTACTAACTAACTTAAATCTTTATAGATTCTAAACGGTAATTCTGATTGGAAAATGATATTAAAGCCTATAGGCAAACGATTTTCAAATATCTATTAAACGATATCCCATTTCACACAGTTTTTCATTTTTTTTTTCAAATAGTGGCAGACATTTTAATTTTTCCAAATTATTATAATTTCCTTCGCGCCGTTAGGACGAATCAATCTACGTATCTAAAAAGTGTACACATATACATCCCTGTATACGTACTTAGGTACATAAATACATACACACACAGACTGATAAACACATTACCCTTCCTTGCATAGCGCAGTCGGGTGATGAAAGGATACGTCCCAATATTTTGAAGTGTCAACTTTAAACGAAACTACTCAATTAAACTAATTTGCAATTAACGGTTTTAGCATTAATTTCAAGTTATTAACGAACTCATACCTGCGTCTAAGAGGCGTATGGATTTTACCAATTGACATATTATATTTACTTGTAGACGAAATAAAAACAAAACCACCATACACAGTCTTGCGTTTTGTAATTAATTTGAAGGTTCGGAGTATACTTTGATTTACAACAATATTATGTACCTTTTGCTTACATTATTATTTGTTTTTATTTTTTTAAAGAAACAGTCCCAAACATTGTGCCGATTGGCTCGAGATACCATAAACTTATAACACCAACTTGGCGACTTCCCAAAGGCAACGTTTGCTTCTAGGGAAGAATATTCATTTGCGTCGTTACAATCCCGCAGAGATTTTATACACTTTTCAAGTAATAAAGTATAAAAATATTAAAAGTCTTAACGCTGGGTTTCATACAATTATAGTAGGCTTTTTTAATGTTTATGTACGTAAGTATTTGTAATCCCGAAATGTATGTACCTGACGATAAATTTTTAAAGAAGTACCTAAAAATCGATTTTCTTCTCAATTCTTGTCGGTAGAATCTACGTTTTTAACCGTTGGTAATTTAAATATTTTTTATTTTTCGTATTGCGCTCGTAAACCTCCCTGAATACAGTACATTCTGGTTTTAATTTAATTTTTGAATGAGTATGAAAGATTTTATTAAAAATCTTTCGACAGTCTGCAGAATAATTCACATTTTGCTATGAAAAAATTTCCTTCCGTCGTTCCTCGCAACGAACAACATAGTAAAATCATCGTTTCTACACGTTTATTGATTAAAACTGAACTTATTTGATATTTTCGTCTTATTTCAACGCATATGCTTATAAATAACGTAAATAATAGGTATATCAATATGTACCAGCGACTTATTTCGTGTATTGTTTAACGACGCTATTAGTATAAACACTTTTATTTCTCAGTATAGGGCGCAGGTAATGTCCCAGCGTAAATAGGCTCATGTCGAATTTCAATGATTTTCAAAAACTTATTTTTAAGGCGGGATTTACACTTATAAGTTTTGCTGTGACATCTGTCGCTGGTAACAGTTCACAACAGTTGCTGTCAAAAATAAAGGCACTGACAGTAAATTCTTTCAGGTGAAAGGTATGTAAATCGGAAGTCTGAGCAAAGTTATACTTAAGTGTGACTTTCACAAAGATTTACATATGTTGTTTGTCATTGCATTACGCCTAAAATAATTTACTGTGAGTGCCTTATTTCTGAATTACGAGTGTAAATGTTACTAGTGTAATTCTCGCCTAAAATGTATTATATTAGGAAGGCTTTCTTGAGGCTGCCCGTCATGCCCGCGGGAAATCCCGTCGCGCACAAAATGTACGGCTAATACTAATTTTCTGTATAGCGTGCCTATGTCGCGAGTAACTTCCTAGAAAACTCCGAGAAAAATCATTTTTCCTGTTGTTTTAAAAGACATATCATAATATTTTTTTGCATATACCTATCATAATTTATTATGTATATACCTATATGTACGTATGAGGCTTTTGATTAATATAATAACTGCTATTTTTTTCCACACCATTACCGGGTAAACGTTTTCCGTATGAAATTGTAAGAAACTTAATCTTTAGGTACTATTACTTAGAAGTAGGTACCGGCCAGACTGACCCGACTGAACGTGTATCTACGTGACGGAAGGTATTCTTCCTCCGCGACATTACGCTCCTTAATCTTCCATGCTATTCGTATGTCATATTATATTTTTAAAATAAACTAATTTTGATGAATTTTGCTAAAGAGATAAGTTGGACCTTGGAGAAGGACTTAGATGCTTGTCGCGATAACAAACGACGACGTGATAAAGGTGACGAAAGTTAGCACACAAACAAAATCGCGGGATCACTTTGTATGACACATTTACTTTTTGACAGGTTGGCAATTTGCTCATAATTTTGTGCGCAGCGAAACAGATAACTTAGAAGATGATCAAGGTCGAGTATCACGCCAGTCTGTGTTCCTCTTTTACGTACATACTTATTTCTTTCTTTAAAAGCCGAGATGGCTCAGTGGTTAAAATACGTCGATCTCAACCGATGGTCGCGGGTTCAAACTAAGGCACCGCTGAGTTTTCAAATGTTAAATTTATGTTTATATTCATCTCATGCTGGGCGGTGGAGGAAAACATTGTGAGGAAACCTGTATTTGCCAAGAGAAATTTGATCACATGCATACCGCCAACCGTCCAACCTTCTCCTTCGTAAGAAAATGGGCCTTTGCCCTACAGTACAGCCCATTGACAGGCCCATTGTTACTTTACAATTATATACCTATTTATTTCTTTACGTATCAAATGATACATCGTCTATCAAACTCGATAGTCTGTGTGATAAGCAACACCGCCGTCTGTGAAAGAGAAGCCGGAGTTGATTCAGCAATACAATTTATAGGTAATTTCCATAAAATTGTCGTAAATATATGAAAAAGACATTCCTTCTAAATAACTATCAGCTCATAAAACAAAAATACTTAGAAGAAGCATAATAATTGTGACGTTATATTTAACTTAACCCCTCCACCCTCATCGCGTTCACATTGTATGAATACTCCTACAGTGTTCTGCGCCTCTGGTCCCCGAGGACGAATTGGTGACATGCTCGAGTTAGTTGGATCGGTTAAGTAAAAGCCCGAAGCCAAAATAGTCTCTTTTTAATGTCTATATAATTAAAAATACGTAGGTATATTCCTAAATATGTAAAATTGAGCTACGAAAAGGACAATTAGGTAGTTATTGATCTCTCCAAACGATTTTACAAAATATGTAAAAGAGTCAACATTACGTAATTGATCGAGGAATGTTATGATAAGCTGATGTTTTATTGAATAGCTGAGGACTGATTCACTTAGCATTCTCGCCAGCGGGTATGAGGCTCGCTGCCACTTGCGCGCGATTTACCTCCGAGTACCCGGCCACTCTATTTATTTATATATACATTATATACATATTTATTTATATATTATATACATTTATGTTTTACTTCATAAAAACGTAATCATTATGCGATTTGAAATGATCGTAATTTGCTATTCTACAGTATAGAATTTAGGTTATATTCCTAAATACCACCCTGCGCGCTGGGCAGTCTTCAGCGACTCCTCGCATGCACGCCGATACGAATTAGTTGAAGTGTCGTTACATACCCGGCGGCCTAACACGCGTCGGGAACGCAGAGTTCCGTTGTTACCCGTAATAATATGCACAATAAAGGGAGTACAAATAAGTTTCCGTGGTTTTTATAAAAACTTAAGAATGTATTGTGAAAGAAAGGTAAATTATGTTTAATTCAGAGTATTGTCCGTCACTAACTACTACTTTTTCCCACCTTTCCAGCAGCATTTGAATACCATGTCGTACATAAAATTGAAAAAGTAAAGTATATAAAAATAAAAAAAAGATAGAGGGAATAAAGTAATAATAAAGACACGCAGTCAGAGTGCCCGCACAGAGGGCGAAATCCGACCGTTAGTCATTACATTCTCACTTTGAATATCATTGAGATGCTCCGGACAGACCACAAACTGGTGTTTTTGACATTAGCAGTATCGTTGATAAAAACAAGGAATATTTTCTCAACCCCGACCAAAAAGAGGGTTGTGATAAGTTTGACGTGTGAATCTATGTTTGTAGGTCTGTGACACCGTATCTCCCTAACGAATGGACTGATTTTAATGCTTACGTATGTAATGTAATCAGAATGGTTCTTTTATGGTTGTTAAATGGACCTGAGTAGCTTCTACTGGTCTGATCGAATCAAAATTTACTATATGTACTGTGGCTTCCATGATATTTAAATAACACAGTAACGTAACCTTGACCTGATGCTGCAGCATCACCAGGAATCAGCAGGAGACTACTCCTCACCGACTCAAGGCAGAAGTATCATGTTAGGGTTTTTTGAAATGATTAGATTATCGAGGGTTATTAAAATTTTCAATTTAAACTTATTGGAAATGTATTTTTATATGATAATATAGAATTTTCATTCGTTACGTTTCTGCACTTCTTCTCGATATAATCTTAACTATGTATGTCGGATTATACGGATGCTGATAAGCAATAATATGTCAACCTACAACAAGTCAAATCCGGAGATATTGATGTATTCCGAAAATGCGGCGTGCAATTAACATTATTAAAAAACTTTTAAAGTAATATCAACTAAATAAGTATGAAAAATAGTTCTTTAATTTAATGTTTCAAACATTGAAATGTGTTTCATATTTTGAAATATATAATAATCCCATATATTAGATAAACTTATTATTAGATAAAATTTTTAATCATATCAATCTGCTTTTAATTCGATATATTTTTTATCAAAACGGAAAGAAAAAATGAATATGTATTCCTTCAAACAAATTTATTAAGTTAATCTTAATATACGCCATTTTTTCAAAATGACTGTCCGTGTGACTTGCCATATAGTAGTATTATCAGCGTCCATATATGGATGTGATATTCCTATAAGTAGGTATTTAAAAATGGACAAAGTTTTCTCAAGAAGTACTATTATATTAGCACATATCTTCGTACATAGATTTTAAGTACAAGTAAGTTACAAGAATAGTGTAACTTAATTAACTTTAATGATCGAGAAAAGCGAACTTAGGTACTTGCCGCCCTGTAGAATCGCAGACCGTCGGCTAATTAATTATTTCATTGCGTGCCTGAGTTTCGCATTTGTTTTTAATCCTCACTCTCAAATCACGATATGATAACGAATAAGAGAATTATGATAATAACTTAGTGTCGAAAAAACCTTAAAGAAAACTAAATAAATTTTCAACCGGTTTCAAAAAACAAAGACTTCAAAGAACATTGAAGCGACTGACACTTGGTTGCCGATTGGTGTGTAGTAAAATGGCGACACTGTTGGATACTTTTGTGCCTAAAAGTAGTTCATTGAAGGTTATTAGATTCAATTTCATAGTCTTTGATAGTGCTTGTAGTGTTGCTAATACTAATTCGTTGTTTTATTAAATAACAGGCGAGTGTATAATTGCTTGACAATATTTTTACTCAGGCTTGTAGTCTTATTTGGGACAATTCAAATGGTCTTGAAAGAGGCGTCTCTTTCAAGACTTGATTTTTGAAGTAATGGCGGTGAAATTTGAAATTAAATTTCTAATTTTAATTGATTAAACCTAAAATTTTCTAAAGAAAAGAGACAAAGTAGATCTGAAAAATCAATAAGAGCCGTCAAGAAAGTGAGAAAATAAAAAAAAAGGAAGCAAGCAAAAAAACTCAATCAGTGACAGAAATCACATAATTTCTAATTTAGATTCTAGTGATGATGTTTCTGATTGCGAAGATGTGGCTTCGCTAACATTAGGAAAACTGCCAAAAATACGAAAGAGGATAAATTGTGCCTGTAAACTGATATTTTCGACTACTAAGACTGATTTCGATGTAAAATTTTAAACTTGTTAGAAATGGGCTAAATGCGGAAGGATGCACTGGCGGTATTACCTCTTTGAATGGTCAGATTGCATTTGTATTTCATAATTTATTTCATTAGTATTGTTTGATTCGAGCACATAATAAACTTTGATCTCATACTGTGTAATGTTATAATATATCAATATGTAGAGGCATGCAAGTGTAGGTATTACTCACTATTGTGTTATAATATACTATGCGCACTTAACAATGAGAATTCGATACATCATTACCCTTCCCTTTCATGACTGTGTCCATTGTCCAATCAATCTTCCTACATATATCGTAGATATAATTACTTATCTACAGTTTAACTGTATTAAAAGTAACTTAATTTTTTTTAAAAATTATATTAATGATTTCAATTCAGTTTCGTTTTTGTTATGAAGAATATTTTCAACCGGAGAATGTTGTTAACATTACTGACTGTTCTTATCAATAGAGCACGGTAATTACGGCTGTCGCTATCGCAACGTGATCAATTTTGACAGTCGATTTCTGTTTTTTGTACTAAAACGTCCTTATACTGTGAGGTCTATATATCAAAAGTATATCGAACACGTATTAAATTATATATTAACATTGTTGAAAAATGTCTGTTAATGTTCGACGGATGATAATTCGACATCCTTTAAAAAACGAAAATATCGTTTGTTAAAAGCGCATAAAAAACAGTTCGCCTTTAGATAATGCGAATTATGAATAATAATTACATTTTCATGAGAATAATATAATCAACTCCAATGGAAGCGTCCCTGGCGGAACGAATACAACTGCGATTGCATTGATGGCAAACGATTTGCTGTCGTCCGCCGAGGAGTTCCGTCTTCAGTTCGAATGGTTTCTGCTCGCCTGTGCCGCACTTTGAACATGACATCAATAGCACGCGCTTCCGCGCCAGGTGCTCCACCGGCTGCGCTGTAGCCCCGCGCGATAGTATCAAAACCCTTGACATCACGATTTTTATTATTTCGTATTAATACATACAGTTATATTAAACTTAAAACATGTAATCAAAAATTGCGACACGGTACCCTCCTGCACGACAAAAAACGAAATAATAATATTATAAACGCATCACAGTCAACGGCTCCATTAGGATCTCATAATCCAGTGCCGGGGGTCTACAGGGTCTACGGGGGACCCAGATAACGACAAACATCCTTATGACCAATACGCTAGGAGCGAGGACGGAACCAGCGACCGTTAGCGCTTCAGTCAGTTGCAGTGACCACTGCGCCAAGGTGTCTGTCAATATATATACCAATAAATAAAATTGAAGTGTCTCTTGTAATATCAAATTACAGCTTTTAACTAAATGCCTATGTTCCGTGTATACTACACGGAACTTACGTCAAAAACACAATTTTAAAATTTTTTGTCTGTCTGTCTGTTTGTTCCGGTATTTTCATTCACACATAAATAATGTTATAAGGAAGAACTTAGGCTACTTTTATTTAAGAAATATTTATTTTAATTAATGAATAAAAAATATATATGCGAAAACAATAGTGAAAAAAAGAAATAATAAACAATTTAACGATTACATTCAAGCGGGGCAGGGATGTGAATGCGGGCGAAAACGCCGGGCACAGCTAGTGGAGGAATAAACAATTAAACGATTTGTTTCTAATGGATCTTCATGTAGCTAATATATTTATTACTAAAAATATGTCTCAGAGAATCGGTTCAGCGGAAGTCGGACTTAATGTTTTTGTAAAAGAAGCAAAAGGTGCTATACCTAACGACGTAATCATTTTGTACTCGGTCTCGCTGTCGATCGGTTTTTATTATTTCTTGGTATAGCACCGATAGAAATACGCTATCTTTGAAAATTTCTACTCCCTACCTAATAAGGTTCACGAGATACAGCGCGCCGAAAGACGGACGAACAGCGGAGGCTGTAGTATGTTTGCGAAAGCATCCCTCGGGGACGGAATTAAAAAGAAAAACTATTTGAACTGGCTACAATTGTTTAAAATATTTGAAGAAGAATTTGCTACTTGATATTAAAAATACAGCTACATTGAGAAACACCGCTTTGAAAAAAAACAAGTACTTGCATTTACAACAAATGCAATATTGGTATATGTGACTTATGTAGGCGAACACTCTAATGAAACATTCGTTAGAGTATTCACATTCACAATTTTAAAGATTTAATGAAAAAGTTTGTGAAGATGAAAAGATTAAAAATAAAATAATTAAAAATAGAATAATGTTCAAAGTCATAGTCACGTCATATTTTATTTCGATTACCGTCAACAAATAATTTTTAGTTTTGTGCGTAAATCAGTGGCTACGAGTTCATTACTGCCGATTATAAATTGTAATTCACAGACGAGATAGTGGTAGATAAATGTGTAAAGTTAATTTGTAGAAGGCGGCGTGGTCACTAATGCAATATTACATACACCGGGCTTAGTAATCCGCACTCGAAAAAACTGAATATTTAAGAACTCGGTGTCTGCTGTCAATACCATTTTTCTAATAGAGACGTTTATAATTCGGTATAATACATATAACTAGATCTACTCCTAACATGGAGGCACGAACACTGGAGTATAGTGTAAAGTCTGAATTATTCGCTTAAGAGGTTATTTTCATGAAACAAATTTTAACTTTTTTTTACTAAATTTATCGTGTGAGGTGTCAATTAAAAGCTCACAAAGGACATATTTTACCAGAACATATGTTTGTTATACTTACGCAATTCTGTTTTAAAACCACGGTTTTTTTAACCTTACAATAACAGCCAATATTATCGTCATCAATACTGTAAAAAAATCAACAAATCAATTGCCTTATTTAGGTAGATGCTAAAATAAAATTTACTTTACACAGGTACTCCAATATGAAAAAGATTTATAGAACAATAAAAACTGCATCTAATTCTTTGTTAAAACGCTTTTCTTGACATTAGGGTAAGATCACATCTAGTGGACACCTCCCCCCCCCCCTCTCCCCCTATTTTCGACTTAACCATGAATTTTTATTGAGTATTTTTTTATCAAAAATGATTCCCTAAAGCCAATCGATGGGGAGATTCGCTTGATGTGATCATCCCTCATTACTTGTCCTGCAGCTATGAGAGTATGAAACTGTCTACAAGTATAAATGATGTAAAGTTTTGCAGTACAATAATCACCCATTTTCCGAATAATTTCAAAATTTTCACACATACTAAGAATCAATGATAATGCATTTCTTTATTGTTAAAAAAATCGTTTTAGTGTAATTACCTCTGTATATTGGTGTACAATAAAGCATATTTGTATTGTATTGTTCTTAATTTGATACAACGAATGGATGCGTAAAGGTATAACTATCACTTTAGTATTTCCATGCGCACGTTGCACGCGGCGCGGTCCGCGTCAAAGAGAGCGCCGTATGTTTTTCATATTTGTCATTTTTTTTTAAAGAACTTGTTTAAAATACTAGCTGTCCCTTGCGGTTTTACTCGCGTTTATAGTTACTGCTTCGCTCCTATGAGTTGTAGTGTGATGTAGTAGCCTATAGGCTTCCTCAATAAATAAACTATCTAGAACAAAAATATTTTTTCAAATCGACCAGTAAGTAGTTCCTGAGATTAGCGCGTTGAAACAAACAAACAAAGAAACAAATTTTAGATTTCAGCTTTATAATTTTAGTATAGACTAGCTGTTGCTCGAGGCTTTTCCGCGTATACTTTGGAATTTCAGCTAAATAAATCTACCAGCAAAATTGTTACTTATCCAGAATTTAATAGCTAGGAGGTAGCGTTATTATAAGGGATGATTTTTTTAAATTCTAGGTAATATATATTTAGTTTTTCTCCCTAAGTAATGTTTGTGCCGAACTTAAGGAAAATTGGCCAAGAAAATACATTTTCTCCAAACAAACTTTGCTACCCCCTTGCACCCCAGTGTGGAATAATAGTATTGTGTTCTATTTTACATTTCATTATTACCACTCTGAAGTATGTGTATTAAGTTTTAAGTTAATATGACCACAGAATAAAATTTTGCATACAAACGTTTTTACTCCTTTTCACCCTCTTAGGGGTGAATAATCAAAAAACCCTTTCTTAGTGGATGCCTACAACATAAAAGCTACCTACCGCTAAAATTTCGAGTTCATAGCCCCAGCGGTTTAGGCTCTGCGTTGATGAATCAGTCAGGACAAGTGATTTTATATTTTGTATAGATACTTAAACTATCTTTTGGTCTTGATATAGTTTTGAAAAGTCAAAAGTGAATCCATGTCTTTTTTTTAATATGTACATAATATTAACGTGTCATATCTTTTGTGCAGAGTCCGCTACTCGCCGCCGCTGGAGCCGCGCGAGTCGCGGCGGCGGTGAGCGCGAGCGGCCAGCGTGCGCGGTGAGCGTCAGTCGCGGTGAGCGGTGAGAGTGAGCGCGGGGAGCGTGGGGCGATGGGGCGCGCGCGGCGGCGGGCGGGATGGCGGTGAGCTGCCCCGAGGTGATGTACGGCGCCTACTACCCCTACCTGTACGGCCGCGGCGCCGCGCGCTCCTTCCACCACGCGCCGCACTTCCAGTACGACCGGGTGAGTGACCGCCGTCTTATGCTCTGCTCGACGATTGTCACACACAGGGTTCCGCTACGTCGCTATTTTAATTGTTTTCCTTGAAAACCAGAGCTAAGGGGGAACAGCTGCAACGAACGGTTCCGCGATTCTTTGATATTATACATTTATAGCAACCAACGACTCGTGAACACGCGGCTAGTCCCCCAAGAGTCATCTATATATTTTCATCGAAAACGACGACTATTGATTCTTGGAGCTCTCGCATAAAACACTTTTCTCTTTTTCAGTAAATTGCTATGACAGTTAGGTTTTCTAATAGGGATATGCGATCCCCACTTTGGCGGCGTCTATGCGTTGTAAATGCGACTCGACCTACTGCTGACTTTTATTTTTTGCAGACTAATGCTTTATCTTGTTTGTGTTCCGCCACCGAGAGCTACACGCATTAAATTAAGTGCCCTAATCAAATTTCGTTAGTTTCGATAACATATTCAAAATATAAAACTTTGTGATTAACTATGTGTGTTGCCTCCTGAAAATTCCAGATATTGGAAAACCTCAGCAAAGTCTTTTGTTTTCAAAAATATTGAAGCGTATGAGACACGTGTAACTAACATTTCATAATCACATTTTGTTCTCCTGTTTTTTTTTCAAATTCTTATTATATTTTTATTGACGAACTTATCGTTAGTTATGTTGTGATTTTTTTTTAAACAAACCTAAGGCGAGAATTACAATTATACGTTTTACTCTCAGACTTTAACAGAAAATTACATATTATAAAGCTGAAGAGTTTGTTTGTTTGATTGTTTGCTTGAACGCGCTAATCTCAGGAACTACTGGTCCGATTTGAAAAATTCTTTCAATGTTAGATAGCCCATTTATCGAGGAGGGCTATAAGCTATATATTATCACGCTAAGACCAAAAGGAGCGGAGCACTAATGAAGAATGTTTCAAAATCGGGGGATATTTTCCTATTGAGAGAGCTTACGCTGCGTGCGCTGCGTAAACGGTTTAACCGTTTTGCAAAAATCATGTATGACAGAATTGTTCCCTTTTAAAAGTTCTAAAAAAAAGTCCGCGACAGCATATGTCTATCTTTTAAGGTTAGCTCACTATAACTTTTTTTATGCTAACCAAATTTGTTTTAAAATAATGCATTATTTGCGAAGGTGTTTTTATAAATATGATATTAATCCTTATCCAAATAAATATATTATTCATAACAAGTATTTAATTTAAAACAAAATTGCCCTGTACATCATTCGATTTAAATGATTAGCGTTAGCCCAAAGCAACTATTCCACGCGGACCAAGTCGCGGGCGGAAGTTAGTAATATTATATGGGAGCTTCCTCTGTCTTTTTTGTAAGATATTGAACAATGGAGTTGCTTCTAGTTATCTTATCTCCAAATTGAACGTTAACTGTCCTAGAACAAATTCTCGACATGAACCCATATTTAATATTCCTCTTACCCGAACCAAATTCGCAGGAAGCGGGTTCATTGTAAGAAGTTGTAAGCAACATAACAAGATGTTATCTGAATTAGATATGTTTCATCTCTCTCTTCTTCGATTTAAATCCGCTGTAAAGAGTTTATTAGATAATGGCTTAACAAATCTTAGTTTACAATAATATACATTTTCGAATAAATACAATGTTATCTGTGCCTTTATAACCAACTAGCAGTTGCGCGCGGCTACGCCCGCGTATATTTTGGATTTCAGCTAAATAAATCTACCAGCGAAATTGTGACCGTTCCAGAATTTAATACCCCTTAGCGTCACTATAAGGGATGATTTTGAAATTCTAGGATACATTTATTAAGTTATTATCCCTAAGTAATGTTTGTGCTAAATTTAAGGATAATCGGCCAAAAAAATACATTGACTCCATACAAACTTTGCTACCCGCTCGCACCCCAATGTGGAAAAATAGCACCCCGTTCACTATTTTATATTTCATTACTACACCCAGAAGTATGTGTATTATGTTTTAAGTTGATACGACCACGGAATAAGATTTTGCATACAAACGTTTTTATCCCTTTTCACCCTCTTAGGGGTGAATAATTAAAAAACCCTTTTTTAGTGGATGCCTGCAACCTAAAAGCCACATACTGCCAAAATTTCAAGTTCGTAGCCCCAGCGGTTTAGGCTCTGCGTTGATGAATCAGTCAGGACAAGTGATTTTATATATATTATAATAATTCTTAATATGTTTTCTTGTTCTACATAAATATCGTATTAATTGTAATAGAAAACTATTTTGGTTTAAGATTATGTTATGTATGATACTTACAATTGTTTATAGTACTGTTTGTTTCCCAAATATAATTATTTATATTTATTTTTGTCGCGCAGAGCTGTCGCTACGATACCTAGGTCACTGTTACCAGGTCGTAGATTAAGATTAGTGCAATAGTCAGTCACGATAGTAAGCCTTACAAATGTAAGTCACACCTCAGAGGCAGTGAATCATTCAATAGTAAAGGTGACAAACAAAAGGTGCGTTTCGCTAAATTTTTGCTTTTAAGAATTAAAGTTAATACACTCGGGACGCTGGCTCATTACATTTCGTCATTCGATACGCGCCAGACGCGGACGCGCGCGCAGCTGCGCCATGAGTTATGTCTAATAGTTTTGATGACAATCAGTTCTTGTTTACACGTTGATATATACTTATATGATATCATTTAAAACCATTATATTGACATATTTTTAAATAACCTATATATGTTGGATAAAAATGTTTAATACTAGGGGCCGGATTATATCAACTGCCACCCTGGGTCCTCGTGAAAATGCCGTCCTGGGCACCGTGTAAAATGCTGCCAAGCTAAATGTACTATACTTTTACCTGATTGCGTCTTTAGACACTAGGCAGTCGAAATGTGTGGAAATTACTAATCTTTTTCTTTACTTTTGGAGGTCAAATTTTTTTTCAAACGTTAAATTCTACCAAGAATGTGTTGAAAATTGTCGCTATTCGAAAATGCCAAAGATTCAGAATTTGAGTTTTTTTACTAAAATGCCGGGCTTGCCTTCTGATTTATAAGCTCCTCCTATAAGCCACACATTGGGCCAAAGTGCGATTTATTACTTTAAGAAGTTAAATTTTTCATTAAATACCATTGATGAAAAAAAAGAAAATGTTACAATTATATATTCAGACATCAGCGGCAGATGTGTTTGTTTATAAAACGATTCATTTCGAGTAATTAAATTAACGTGTCGTTAGCGGGTTAAGGTGTCCGCGTACATTTGCGTCTAATTGGTAACTTGATACCGCGGGTCAGCGCCGGCTAGGACTCATGATTTAAGACACGTACAAGAAGTATTACATGTTTATGATAATATACGGACACGATCCACTGATACCGTAGTCATATTTGATAAGTACTTACTTTTAAAAATAAGTAATTGGGTAACCGAGCTTTGCAACGTATTTTTTTGGTAAATCGTGTTTTTTGGAAATTATATTTAGATATAGTAGTAAAAAATGGATAAAACGACGTTTTTTTAAAAATTAAACCAAATGAGATCGATTTATCGCCCCAGAAACCTCTCGCATACTAAATTTCGTGAAAATCGTTGGAACCGTTGAAAAAACAAATGTATGAATTTAGTAGCTTTTATAAAGCCTTCTCCTTTTGTTTGTCGCATACTATTACTTCCTAGAATCAAATCCTTATAAGTAAGACTATCAGATGGTGCAACATATATAACCATAACATATATCATACAACCTACATATATTATAGGGGTGTCTTTTTTTTAAATCAGCGGGATATTATATCTGGCTAGGAAAATTGATTTTTCTAAAAACTACTGATGTAGGTTTAGTTTTCATCAAGATCGAGGAATCTTAGGGAAGTGATACTTCTTGTACCTCTATATACTAAAAGTAAAAATCAGTGTCCTAAACGTGCCGCGTGCATACCTTTACATAATGTCATTGACACTAATCCGTATTTGGCACAATTATGTAAGTATGATTAAATTGTAATCTGACAAGTAATTTGTAAAACTCAAAACTCGACTGCGTAATAAGAGCTCCCGCAGTCAGCATTACCGTCTACAGTGAGAGTCGTTACTAACCAACTTTAAATCGTTATATGTAGATCCTAAATGGTAATTCTGATTGAAAAACGATATGAAAAATCTAAAATTAATTTTTAAGTTAAAGGTCGTCGATTTTCGTTATCTTCTTTTTCACATTATGGTGTCAAAAATCGGTCATTTTTATTTTTTTCCCAAATTTTATGCTTTCTTTGCCGTAATGACGAATGAAACGGCGTCTTGTTTATAAAAATCAGACTGTGCGTTTGGTCTAAATAGTGTCTCCTTCGCGTCGCGCAGTCGGGTAAAAGCGAGTCAACGCTCTGTGTCTCATTATCATATCATTTAATTGGCAGTTTATTAAAATATGTATATAACACGAGTAGGAAGGTAGCAAGGTGTAGGTGTCGGTATACATAAATGTTATCAGAATCAGCAGCTAAGTACGAAGAGCTATCGCGTATTGCCATCACTAAGTGTTACATTACGACATTTGATTTCAGATTCTTATACTCACAGGAAAAAACTTTACCGTCAAAATGTATAGCGTTGTGATAGGTGTAGGCCCACGTGCAGGTTACATAGTGAAGGTTTTGGTACCTGTTTATGGGTATTTATTTCATAAAAAAGTTTTGGATACTAATTACTGGTAATAATTTGACGTAATACATTTTGTGGTACCTGTAGCTCCAGTAAAATGTGTGCGAACGATTAATAATAAGCATAGTCTCAGTCGCCCTCTGTGTACGGCCGCACGCTAACTCCTATTCCGTGTCGTCTGAACGCTGCAAGAGCCCAGCGGCGAGCGGGGGCCAGTGGGCCGCGCGCCCCATACTAATGCGCGAGCGTTTTTGCGCCGCGGGCCTACGCTCACGACGCCCATGCCACCTTTATACGCTAGTTTTTACCAGCCTTGCGCATAACTCTGATACTTGGAATTGTAGTCGGGGAACGTTTATGGCAATTTCCAGTTTACTAGGAGTATCAATTACGAGTCGATTACGAGCCGAGCGCTGATTAGGTTCCGCACACTATGAGCATTCATGAAATTTCAGATTCCTATCCGCGCGAAACTTCTAATATGTGTAAAAAACGTGCGATTTTCTCACAAACAAGACTATTTATCCGCCACGGTATCATGAGGGGGTCGACGGAAAATAAATTTTTCACTATTTCTTGATAGAAAAGAAATGGAAATTCTCGTGGTCGTCGGGTGAATCGAACCAAGTGTTGTATAGTTAGTTCTTGTAATGATAACGACGAGTGTGGTTGATTCATAGAAGTTCTTAAGTGTGTCAACTTTTGTATTTACTTTAATAGCATGAAATTCTTCAGACTAATAACAATTTGAATAAATTTCGATTTGAAGTCGGTTAAAAAGAAGGGTTTGTTTGTTTTGCAAACATTCGATCGGGTTGCCAGTAATACTATAAACATTTTCGTGTCTAGAGAGTTTAATATATTTTATTAAAAAAAATAATACTATTTAAAAAGTGGAATTCCAGATGGTCATAGGCTATATGTTATGTATATAAGCGTATTATTATGAAACATAATCTACATGAACGCGAGCGAAGCCGCGAGCAAAAGTGAGTAGGAAATAAAGCATACGCGCAGGAATGTGTCTCACATTTCAAGTTTTTTTCAAAACATTGTACTTGGAGAGCAGGCTTAAAGTGGATAGTAAAGTGTAACTATTCGATGTACCAAATTAGTTTTATACGTACTTAATGTTATATTACATTAGTTGTAACTATATAAAAATCTTTAGGTACTTCTTTAATTTCTCAAATATTTATTGAATAAAGATTAAACTTACTTTAAATAACAGTAAATTTGTGATTGCGTGTGTCGTGAAAGCGTCTCTGAGTTAGGTCTAGGAAGCAAGTGGTTCGCTCCCGATGTCTGCGGTGGCTCGTTCGTCGCTGCGTCCGAAGCGCAGTGCGCGCGCGGTCGCCGCTGTAATTGACTCATCTGTACGTACTCCTACCGCACCCTTCGCCTATTGCACCGTCTCACCGCACAACATCATTGTTCATTTCCATTATTTTCCATGCCTTTAAACATTTTCCGTTTCATATCTTTGAGAACGTGAAAAACCAGCTATGACATGAAAATCTCTATCTAATATTCTAATATTGGTGTACATATGGTACAGTTTTTAATGATCAAGTTTAGTTGAGGCACTTTTATTAAATCGTTCAACCGATTCTGAAGTAACTTGTGTTAATAAAACAAAGTTAGTCAATTGAAACGTATCAATCAACATTTATATGATTTTCAATCATTTTCTTCTATATAAACTTTGTCTTGAGAATTACTTACAACAACAAAAAAAAAAATTATAATAGTCCCTTCTGAAGTGATGTGCTTACGTACATTCGGCAATGGATTTTTATTTATATAGATGTGTGTCCTTTTGCTGTAAAACTGGGACCACTTTTCCTATGAAATCCGTTTTTAAATAAAATGTTGTTATCGTCGCAGTCAGTTGTTTTTCACACCAGATAAGGTTTTAGCCACTCCCTCCTCTCGCTTGCCCGACTTATTACTATACTTATAATTATCATCACGTATAATAAAGTATTATACGTAACTACTCCATGAAGTTTGGAGTAAGTACCTACAGTTGATGCAGGCTATCGTCCTTAAATTTATGAGATGTTCTCCGGTTCAAGTAGCACACTGTGTTTTATATTCCACTGCTTATTTGACTCCTGCTGTAAACGATAAACACTCGGGACTTCATAAAAAAAACATAAAATGAATGAATGCGAAGACCTAGCTTCGTCTCTTTGCCGTCACTGACGACACCGGGCCATTTCGTCGCGAGGATCGCAGCTACGGCTACGGTCCAATGCGGAAACATTGCTAACATTCCTGCCCCATTCCAAGCGGATAATTATCATTACTTATTATTACTTTGTAAATATACATTTACTTAAGTTTTTGTTTCATTTTTGTACCTACTGTAAATTTTATTTACAATAAAATGTGTATAATTAAAGAAAGGATGATATGTGATACTTATGAAAATACGTATTAGGAACCTCAGCCCTGCGCCCAGGTGTAACCGGCGAGATATTGGAAATCGCTCTTATCTTAACTACTGGTTAGCGTTATCTCGCCCATTGACTGTTTTTTGTGACACGACTTCTTATCACCGTTCATAAATTAGATGACATGATATAAAATGTTATCTTTTTAACCGACTTCAAAAAGAAAGGCAGTTAAATTAGTTTATGTTAAGCGATATCTTTCTCGATTGTGAATCGAATTCAACTATTCTTGTTTCATAATAGGCTAATTCGTCGACGGTGGTCCCATGTGGCTTTAAAGAAAAAAACCACTACTAATTAAAGTTGATTTCATTTTTCTAATTAAGAAACAGTCTTTGAATTTGTTCCAAATTCAGTTTTTTTTTTCCTGAAACACTTACCTAAGTGAATGACATTTTGCCTGTTATGCGTTGTTTGTAGTAGATAGTGTCCTGAGCTGGCTTACATATTTCATTTCTCCTTCGCCGCTACTTATTCTTCCGCAGAGCACATGCGCCGTCACGCCTCAGCTGTGCAGCAGTCAGTCGGCAGCTCATTGATAAGGCACACATTATCGGCTTATTATTTTATGTTAATCTGTAATTAGGGATATACAAATTTGAATTTTAAAATCTTATCTTATACAGATAATGATTAAAAATATTAAACTCTCGCCTCTCGTTAAATACTTCACCTTGTGTAGGTGTAATGTGTAGATTCCACTTTGTAGATGGACACAGCCCCCGAAGGTCGCTGAAGATGTGAGAGATGCGCGTCACCGCGATTTTCATATTATCACAAGCTTTTGCGCGTTAATGTCGATTTTGTTTTACCCGACGACGGATAAAAGTAATTATTTCCATCGTTAGGAACGTTGTCTATGATTTTTCCTTCTAAAACTTATTCTTGTCCTTTCCGTACAGTAACTACCTACCCATGACAACGTGTATGAACAATTTCACGTTGATCAGTCGGTAGTTTAGGCGTGAAAGCGTAAAAAACGAACACACATACATTTATATTTAGGTAAAGTATTATCAGTATCTAGCAAGAAACAGGCAAGAGATGAAAGCCGCGAGTGCAACTCATGTAAATCGCTTAATTCGTTATTGTCCCGGCTAGAAACGACTTGCATTCGGCGACGACGACGATTATTTCAGCTTAATATTTTTTGTAAGTGTTACGCGACATGAACTTTAATGATTCTTTTTTTATTGAATTGTTGGTACATATTGGTTTGGTACATGGTTATTAAGATAAAAGTGTGTGAGTGTGGGTGTGTGTTTTTTATTTCTTCACGGTTCTAAACATGTAGACTCGAAAAGGAACCAACTCTTTGACATGGCGTCACCGTCATGTTTTTACTGTTTCACCTTGAGAATGATTTTCCTCTTGAGATCTTAACTGAGTGATAATATAGAGATTTTCAAGCGGCGAGACACCTTTTTCAAAAAGGCCGACAGTGACCACTTGACGTCAGGTGGAACTGTCAGCTCGCTTGCCTCTTATTTTATAAAAAGGCTAGACAATAAAGTCTTCAAAGAACGACAGGAAATGGCTTACGATTAGTGCAATGTTAACAGTACGTACCACACAAACATTCAAATAGGAAGCGACAGTTTATTTTTATGAAGCTCGAAAATAAAGGTGTAGTGGACTACAGCTAGCCTAGAGGCTAGCTGTAGTCCACCACACCTTGGAGACAGGCTGCCTCGGCAGTGCCTCACTCTTGCAGAAAATTGACGTAAAATAGCTAATGACACACCTAGCGTTTCATATGATGAGGTGTGCAGTCGGAAACCTAATTTCCTCTTCACTTCACTTGACACCAGGTGACGCGTAACATTGCAGGCCGTGTATTATATTATTATCAGTACGAAGTGTGCTCGCGGAGCATTTTTCCCTTCGCCTATAAATATGTAGCCGCGCTCATTACGACGTGTGACGCGTTGCGGAAATCCTTATTCTTGGGAAAAAATCTTATATTGCTATTTTTTATTGAGGTTTATGAATGACATATTTATTTAATACAACTCATCTCAGCGTAATTAGGTAATAGATCACGATGGAAGGTTTCACTTTGACGTTTCTGAACAAAAGACTGTAGATCAAGAAGTGTTGGTTCAAACATTTGTATGAAATCATTTTGTTCTTAGGTTAGAAATAAGAAATAATTTATAGTATTATTTTTACATTTCAACAATTAGGTACTAAGTTATGACATACCTACGTCCAATTTCAATTCATACTTATAGTCATAAATACTTAATAGATATATTGTGTATTTTAATAGTGTTTATATTATTCATAGAATTAGTGGAAACGAGAAACATTTAAGAACACTTCTCCCAGTCAGCGCACAGTTACAGGCTGATGTTATCGCATAAAAACACGACGCTGCGACGTATTAATTAATCGTAATTTATGTAACCGTTGCCATTAACTGCAATAAATTCTTACGATTACAAAACATTCTTCATTACTATTTATTAGTGGCAACATAAAGCATAATTTATATTATAAATTACATAGTAATTACACATAGGCGAGCGTGTGACATAAATAAAGCGCGCTGAGCTCCGAGCTGGGAACTGAGCGCGGTGTTGCTAGGACGCCGAGACGGACAGGCTCAGTGCGACGCGCGCACAAGTCCGCACAATGCTCGGGCACGGCTTGGAGCTTCGCGCTGCTTCGCATCGTTCTCACGAGCATGTGCGCGTGTATCGTGAGCTCCGCCACCGACGCACACCACGTGGCAACGGTCTCGTGATCGACTGTCAGCGTCTCAAACTGGTTCAGACGCGATTCACGCGATCTATGACTGCGATACATGCGTTATCATTTTCTATTAACGCGTTTAAGTGCTAACAGCTAAATGTTCTTCGAAATATTTTTTCTCTTTCATGTAATCAAGATACAGACGTTTCGATAAGAGGTTTTCTTGTATTATGATATAATCTCACTACTTATGCTATAGTTAAACTTCTAAAAAAAATTGAATTGAATAACGTATTAAGCGCTGCAATAAAACCAACAATGATAATTTGAACCCTACGAGTCCTTCGCATTTGCTAAAGCGTGTCCGTCGTTTCAGTTGAACGTGCAGAGCGCAGGCAATGCCGGCGAGTACGGTGGCGGCGGCGGCGTGTCCGCCAGCGGCGCGCCGGCGCTCAGCTCGGGCTCGGCGTCGTCGGGCGCGCAGTCTCCCGGCTCCCCGCCACACGCGCACTCGTTGCCGCTGCCGCAGCATGCGCACGCGCATGCGCATCTCGCGCACGCGCACAATCACCAGCCTGCCCACCACTCGCCGCGCCTGCGCACCAAGGAGGAGGACCTCTCCGCGCACGGCCGCGCTAGCGCTGATGGTTAGTCTTCTAGTTTATTAGTCGTATATCATACCTATATGTAATATCGTATTGTATATGTTTACAAATTCAATTGGAGCGAATTATAGCGTGATTAACACTGGTGTCTTTAATAAGCTGTGTTATGTACAGGCGGTGGGTCTTCGGAGTCGGAGGGCGAGTGCGGCGGCGGAGCGCGCGCGCGTGCGCAGTACGTCAGCGCGAACTGCGTCGTGTTCACGCATTACTCCGGCGACGTCGCCGCCGTCGTTGACGAGCACTTCGCTCGCGCGCTGTCACTCGACAAGCCCAAAGGTACAAAAACTGTTGCTTTTACCAGTTGCAACTAGACTTAGACGGAGACAAGCAGCTAACAAAATAGTGAATTGGTTTTACATGTTGGTACACCGGTCTGGCTAAAACAAAATAGGTACACTCCTATTAACGCTTAGTTGGACATAATCTACCTCCTGTAGGCTTTAGAAATACTGTACACTTGCAATGTACCATAGGAATTCTTAATTTTTCTGTTCATTTGTGATCAGTTTTGGCTGTATCATAAGTGATTTCGTTTATAAGTAAGTAAGTCAGCGGGATTCGATAGCGTGGTTTGGTGGAGTGTCGCGCGGCCGGCGCGAGCGACTCACTAGCGTGTGAAGCGGCGCGGAGTGTCGGCGCTGGCGGCCGCTGATTGATTCTATGGAGTATGTTTATAACATGAAGGCTATTCACGCAGTTTTTGCGCGGCCTCGCGGCAGCGGCCCGGGACCGTGTTCTCGCTCCGCGCTCGTACGAGCTGCATCTTAAACCGGAGCGGGAACCTTCTGTCGTTCTCGTGAATGTTCGAGTGTGCTGAGTGCACTTGGCACAAAAAGTGAGCCCTGACCTAACTTGCAGAAGGCTAAGTTTAAGGACGTACAACAGTATAACGAAAAAGTAAAAAGTAACAGTAAAAAGTGGGTTAAAAATTGTTATATCTAGGAATGATTGATCTCTACACAGCTGTAAATCTACAAAGTACAATGTAAATCCGTTTCGAAAAAGAGACCCGTTAAAAATCAGCGTAAAAAATTCAATTGTCTTTCGTCTATATGTTACTAGCGTCTCGCATGGAACAGTGTGATCGTATCTAATCGCTAATTTCGAAGTCGCTTTTCCCTGAAACGTTTTTTTATGAATATTTCTTTTATAATGTAATATTAATAAATCTGTATTTAAAGTGTAGATTGAATATTTTTCATAACAAAGTAGCAGTGTCTTTATCACAGAGGTCCTAACATTGTAAACAACATTTCACTTGCGTTGCTGTAGTTTTTGGGGTATTCGGTACCGAGATGCTTTTTTACTCAATTTTCTTATATTATTACCATTTGGTGATAATAGTAATACCAAGAAATATTTGTCTATAAAGCCAACTATCAATATACCTACAGGTAAGATTTTAACTAGGCGTCGTAGGCCCAATCCGAAACTATAAAGAATAGCGAAAAATACTGAAAGATCCCGGGGCAAATTTTGATGAAAACTTAAACATTTATTAGTTAAAAAAATTACTAGCCAGGAATCGAACCCATTGATTTTGTAAATTCAACCTGTATATTCGCATTGGTCTATAACAGTCGGTTTTCATTCGAAGTCTCGCGCCGTGTATCTGTTGCTACTCAAACGTAGAAGAAAGAAATGTGATCTGATAGGAAGAAACATCCGTCGTACTCGATTTGCGAAACACAATAGGAGAGCAAAGGAACTCATTCGTCACGCCGGCGCCGTGCTTGTTTTCGTCATCAAGATAAGAGCTTCGAATTATGCGGTACTTGCAACACTTGTGATTGTTTTTATTAAAATTACCTACAGTTACAATAATGATTTGTTCCTCACAATACCAATAGGCTGAAAGAAGATCACACATATAATTTAATAATCTCGTAAAAACCTTTAACGCATAAAATCCTCATTTACTTTCTTACCGAGCTCGCTGTTTCCTGCTTACTAATTAGTGCGAACGCATAAAGCCTTCTTGAGAAACTAGCGCGAAATAGCCGCGCGCCGCGTCCCGGGCCTATTATGACGAGTGCGGGCCGGTGCAGGCTGATTTATGTACTTTCTTGTGGCAGCGCGCAGCGACCAGCCCGCTTCCCGGTACTCGCTCGTCACGGGCGCGTTCTTCCAGGACGAAGCCGAAGACTCGTTTCTTAACGACCGCTCGCCCTTCGCTCGCCTCGCCGCCTCGATACCGCGAAACGCACGCAAAAAACCACCTGTACTTCGTAGAACGGTTGCGATGCGCTTTTGCGACTCGACTCGCTAGATAAATCACCCACGGCCTTAATTAAACCCTTAATTGCGAAATAGAGCGTTCGCCCGCACCGCCCGCCGCAACGCTCCGCTCGCGCAGTTCATTTGCACGACTATTGTCTCCCCGCGCCGCGTCGGAGGATAACTACTCACCGGCCGAATTAACCGAGTCTCCGCCGCGTACTCGTCGACATAGAATTTATCGTGCGCCGAATCGGCCTTGGGTCTGATATGAATGGCATTCGCAGGGACACGATAGAAAATAAAGATCGCGGATGACGCAACGCGAACCGGTTACCGGGCGCGGCCGCACCAAAAAGTGGGTCGAATTGTGGATTCACGACGAGGCCGAGTTCTGGGACATAGTTTCTCGGCCGCGATTAGTTTGGAAAAACGAGGGACCATTACTTAAAAGTCGGGCGAAAGGAGCCGCGCGGCAAAAACGCATAGCGGCCTTTGTGCGGCGTTCGTGCCGCCCCGCCCGCGCCGCGCCGCGTCCCGCGCTCGCCCGGCGCTGCGGACGCGTTCATTACGATATGAGCAACTGCTATTGCCATAATAATGCTATCTGTCGAGGACTTGTTCCGGTGCTCTTAATGGTACATATGTTAATATTACCCCATCTCAATGAAAACAAATCCATATTGATATTATAACAGTCAGAAACATTTAAAAATTTCACTTGTAGAATTAGAACCTTCCTGCTTACAGTTGTTTTTACTTCTTAAAATAAATACATTTTATTTTTGTAGGCGGTGAGACAAACGCGAATTAAAAAATACCTGGTTTTATTTTATTATTTTGTTGCGTTGAACGGAACTATAAACATTCTTTCGTGCGATGGGTTCTTTACTTTTGAATTATTGATAAAATATACGCAAACGTCACGTAACTTTCGGTGATTTACGTACCTGTACATAAGTAACAGAATCCTTTGTGTATGTTCTCACACAAACTTGATAGTTGACGTTAACGAAGTAAGTTGTAAGTGAATAGAAAAACATCAATCAAATATTATATCAATATTGTGTTAACGAAATCGTGTATAGTATATGCTAGTAGGTATGTGCTAAAACGCGCACTTGGGAGACACGAGAATTTTGCATATTAATAGTGTTACAGAGATAAATAAAAGTAATATATGTATAAATGATGTACGTCCATTCGTTTCGGTGTTTATTTTTGTTACTGTGGGTCTCTTACCGATGTGGTTCTGACTGATAGGTAAGTTTTAGGTTTGTCTTATTTGGAAACATTATATTGAATATTACTCTACTATGATTTTTTACTATTACTGTACCAAATTTTAAGTTTACAAAACTATTGTATAGATAAATATAAATATATAAAGCTGAAGAGCTTGTTTGTTTGAACGCGCTAATCTCAGGAACCCCTAGTTCAAAGTGGGAGCGAAGCAGTCACCAAAAACGCGAGTGAAACCGCAAGGGACAGCTAGTATTAAATAAAAATATCCTGCACGAGTAACTAATCTTGTACGACATAGTTTTTCATACGCGCTTTGTTATTGGAACCCTAAAAATGTATTATGAATTCCTAACTTCGGTTTTACGTTTTGCAAAGTATTGAAACAAAATATCTTAATTATAAATTATTGAAATCGCGATAATACATCGTTACTCGAATACTTTACGAATTCCACAAATACGTGGTTTATTGCACTTTGTTATTGTAATTCACGATTAATATTTATGAGTTGGTAGATAAGGAGCTTATTACCTTCGATACCTACTTTAATAAAGAAAAGAATTCTTCAACTACGTACACCGATATTATTATTTTGAAGACATCGTTTGAAGGCGTACATCAAATTTTGATGGAATGCGTTCGGAATGAAAATTGCCGTTCTGAAGTATTAAGGTCCCGTAGCATAATTAAAGAAATCGGTGGAGTAAACTTAAGTGCCTATCCTTTATCGGATGGAGCCAGGGCGCTGTACAAACTTGTCAGGCTCGGTTTGAGAATGAGATAAAAATGCTTATTTTAGGCCAAGTAAAATAGTTGCCTTTCTGAGACAAAACTCTTTAAAAAAAGATAACAAACATCGTTTGTATGTTTAAACGTGATAACGTAAGGAAATACATAATCGATTTAAATAATTCTTTTTTCGTTGGATAGCGCATTTTTAAAGCAACTTTATACTTAGGATAAAAATCTCTAGGGTTGATCGTAAGTATAATAAGTTGTTTACACTTGTCACGGGCACTTTGAATCATTTTTATGGTAAAGAGAAATTAACTTTTCTGATATTATTTTATGATACCTACTAGTATGGGTAAGTTATTCTATTTGCTATTTTGTTATGATTAAAATCTTATGATTGGCTTATTTTGAGTATTAAGTAATAGGGCAATTATTTATTTTGTAAACATTTCCTATAAATGTTAGTTACTATATATACTAATATTTTTAGAACTAAAACTAATATAAAACAATATATATATTGTTTTTATAACAATAGGTGATAAGCGCGCAAGCGCGTCATCTAATACATATGTTTCTGCAGTTTAAAAAGGAATGAGGTATGAAAAGGAATAGGCCGCGAGAAAGGGAATCGATCGCCGATCTCCTGTGAGAGGAAGGTGCTGTCTCGCTGGAATCGGCCTGCACGAGCTGCGGCCAGTGGCTACCGCTAGGCTCTACCGCAATAAAATATTTTTAGTAACTAGGAAGACAATTAATAAACGAAACTTTCCTGTTTATAATATCCGCACGATACAATACTCAGCGCTTAAGGAACACGAGTCGCTCAACAGGGCCAACAAAGGCTCGTAGGCGACAAAAAGAAGGCTGCGTTAGCTTCCAGCGAAGGAATGGCGACGAGCTGCGGTCCGATTGTTATAAAATAAAATGGCCACTATTAGGTTCGTACACAACGAGTTGACACTATAAAGAGAGGAGATAAGAGATCAAAGCGGCCCTCGAGAGGCTCCCAATAACTCCCGCGACAATAAAACGACTGCGCTTCTCGGAATGCGGGCCGTGGGAGCCGGCCAGCGCGCTCGGGCTCCTACCCACTTCTAAGACTGCCTAAAGCTAGCCCTTAGGTAGTCTTATTTACCTATTTTGTCTTTATAATGAAATGTATCTATTTTTCATTTGTAACATAACATAAATCTTTATTGAAATAATTGGTATAAATTATTCATATATCGATCAATTTTTGTGAAGAGGAATCCTGTTTTTAATTTACGAACAGTAGTTTAAAAACATTTTAATATGCTTAAATGAACATAACGTATGAGTATAGCGTGGAACTTTAGACATGATTTCAATACTCGAGGTATTTTTAGAAATATACTAATAATAAAATTATAGTTTAAAATGAGACTGAAACGTAAATACACACCTAATAATAGGTATTATTAGTGTCTTAAAAGTTGATAGTTAATTCTTTTTTTGTCTTTTTAATTTCGTTTTAAAGTGTCGTTTGGAGTTTCAAGTATTTTGTCTAATAGTTTAGAGTATTTCCAGAAATAGCTCGAGCATTTTAATCAAGCCTCGAGCTTTACGCTATACTTATATATTCAAGCATATTAAGATGTCTTCAAATGAGTTTTGTTTTAGTAAAGCCGTCTTAAGACAAAAAAAAACACTTATGGTAAAAAATAATGATCAACTCGTTTAAAAAGGATAATAATTTTTATTTGTGCCATTCTAAAACTCTGAAGGAATAAAATGTTTTTATTTTTTTTATTATCATTATTTTAGATGACTCTTAATTATATCACTTTGTGTTCGGTAATGTTGTGACCAACGTATTAGCTATCAATTTAATCTTTTCGTAAAGATCCGTCCAGCTAATATCGCTGGCTGGCGCGCTCGAGGCGTCAGTATTCTCGGGCCCAAACACAATTATAGTTCTTTTCTGTCATATGTCAAAAGTCAATTATCCTCGTTTGATATTTGGAATAATTGTTTTATTTTTTGCGGCGTAATGAAAATAGCCCGTCACTTGTCTCGAGCCAATTTAACGGCTCATTTCTGCCGCGGCCTGGCGCGCGGCCAGCGCTGCTCGCTATCGTTTCCATGGCTTTTAATTACAAAAAGGTTATTTTATTTATGTTTTCTTAAAATTCATGAATATTTGTAATTTTTGTGATAAAATTCACGAAATGTTTATATTTGTAAACAATAATATGAAATTCTAATAATATGCCCATTAGAAATTCTATTTTGTTTCAAAAATTAACTTATTCATTATCCTTACTTATTTATAAATGCAAAAGTAACTCTGTCTACGTGTTACGCTATCACACCTAAACTACTGAACCAAATTAAATGAAAATTATCACAAAGATAGTTAAGAACCTGAGAAAGGATATAAACTACTTTTTAATGGGTAAAAATTGGTCAAAATGGGGTAAAAATAGGAAAATATAATAAGGAAATTTTTCACTTTATGTTATTATGCTGTTCTCATATAAGTGACTTTGTCTTTTTGAGAATAAATTCTTTAAACTGAATATCAGATTTAGATAGGCACAGACGAAGTAGCGGTCACCATCTAGTCGTTCGCCTATCGCCTAATACGACGTTGATTGATTGCTATCGTAAGGACCGTTGGTTTGGTGTTTGAACAGAGGGATCATTATAAAATACTAGCAGCCTCCGGCGACTTCTCCGCGAACTTTAAGCTTATTGTTCATCATTTTATGCGATATAAGTATTTATAAATTATAGTATATGTGTTATTATTATGTATATAATAGCTATGACACTAAAAATATTAACGAAAATCGGTTCAATAGTTTTTGCGTGTAGAAGTAACAAACGTTCAGAAAACAAAGTTTCTCATTTATAATATTTGTAAGATTCCTTCCGGGCCATTGGCTCTACAAATATTCGTTTAAACCGCGAGCCATTTACGCGCAAGACGTATCGGTGACTTGCTATGTATCCGTTTGCATTATTGTTGTTTAAAATTTAAACTGCAGTTTATCAAAAGGATAATATTTATTTAACAGTGATATAGAACATCGATAATAAGCTTGGTGCCAGATACACAAACGAATTTATCGAACTTTTATAGTTGTTCTCTTTGTAGTACAGTCGTTTGGTGCTCAAACAGTAGGGGTTAAATTACAGGAAATCTCTTGTTTAATTTATTATATAGGCAATTATTTTCTTTGCGAAATAAGTGATAAAGATAATATATTCGTCTGGTTTTTGCGTTTTTCCAATATGGCAGCGCAACCGGAAAAGAGACAAGGTGGCAAAGCAAAAATTCAGAATGATCGTGTCAAAATCTACAAAATCACCAATTTTCAAAATTCCTGGAAATTTTTTTAAGTAAAAGTACCAAATGACTGTAAATGCAACAGTACCTCTATTGCAGCATACCCGTATACATAATCTATTTTAATTTATATTAATACTTTTAATCGATTTTCATGCCTGGATCTATAAGTTAACATATTTATTGTTTCTGTATTCACGATTCAAAAGTGCTTGTATATTTCTATGTGTGAAGTTAAATCCGGAATCACGACTTTTTTTTGAATAATGGTATAACTTGAAAGTTACATTATTCCAAATGGTCATAGCGTCATAGGCTATATTTTATATAGGTGTATTGTTTAACTGGGCGTGGGTGACCAAATCCGTAACTACTTAGTTACCTATCCTATAAGGAAAAGCGAAAAATACATAAATAAGTCTATATTATTACATTACAGAAGTTCATCCTTGTAAGTGACAATATCAGATGCGCTATAATACAGGTGTGGTTTTTTTAAACAGCGGTTCGATTTCTGGTTAAGAAATTTATTTTTTCAAAATACTAATGATGCAGTTTTAAAAATGCATTTAAAATAATCACCATTTGTATATTATTTTAAAAGAAAACTTACTTGCAGGATCGCGAGCACAGCCGCGATCAAGAGCTCGTGTGATACAAAAGGGATATCAGTCCATGTAGTGTGTGATGGTTATATCGATGCTGACAAGCAATAATGTGTCAGCCCACGAAAAGTCAAATTCGTAGATATTGATGTATTGAAATACAGTATCGCCTATTTAACATTCTTTAAATAAAAATCAAGTCATTTAAACTTTATCAGTAAGAAAAAAAGTTTCTTAATTTAATGTATCGAATTTCAAATGTTCAGTATTTTGCAATTCATATAATAATCTCATATACATATTTGAGAAACTTATTATTAGATATCATATTAAATATATCAATTCGCTTTTAATTCATTATACCTTTTATCTAAATAGAAAAGAAAAGATAGATATATACGTTTTCAAACAAATTTGTGAAGAATAGGTTTGACATCTTTAGACGCTATTTTCTCAAAATGAAGTCCGTGTGGGTTGACAGAGTATTGCTTATCAGCGTCCATACATCAATTATATTGTGCGATGTGAGCAGTGTGTGAGTGTACCGCGTGTTTGCAGAGGGCGTGCCGATGGCGTCGCGCAACCTGCCCGCGTCGTTCTTCAACGCGGCGGCGGCGGGCCCCGCCTGCGCCGGCCTCGACCTCTACGACTACGACCCCTGGCACCAGCACTACGCGGGGTAACATCCTCTCCTCTCCCTATGTATCCACTAACTCCGCCGTGTCGCGTGACTGTGCCTGATGGAACGATGCCTAAGAATGCCTGCGAAGTACTATTAGATTGGGAGAGTTCTCTAAATATGTTTGTTTTTACTACGTTTTTAGTAAAAGCGATAATTACAATTAAAATTTGTAAGTAAATTTAGTAAATAGATACCGACCTACTTTGAAGAAAAACATCGTGAGGAAACCTGCACGAGGCGGTAGAGATTCTAACACATGTACATATATTGACCAAACTGCGCTGTAGCTGCGTGGTGGATTAAGTTCTAAACCTTCTTCTTAATAGGAGAGGAGGCCTTTACCCAGAAGTGGCACAATTTACAGGCTGTCACTTTTACCTACCTTCTTTTACTTAACTAAAAACAAATTGGCAAATTGTACGATTTTATAATTAAGTACAAACCAGGAATTACATTAAAACCGAACCGCAGCGACGTGTGGTACAGCAGCACACATCTTAGTCTAGCTGTGCTTGTCGCCAGGTACGGGCACGCGGCGCACCGGCACGCGGCCGAGTACCACGCGGCGGCGGCGCACCACAACATGGCGGCGGCGGGCTACGGCGGGCTGCTGCTGGGCCGCGGCTCCCTGCACGCGCAGTACAAGCCGGTGGACTGGCCGGCGCACGCGCACGCGCACGCGCACGCCGCGCACGCGCACCACGCGCATGCGCACCACGCCTCGCCACACCTCGACCCCGCCGCCTGCTCGCCCTACTCCTACCCGGCGCCGCCCGGTCAGTACCGCACCTCACCACACTTGCACCTCCACCTACACACAGTCGAACCTATTACCCACTGGACTCCATATCGCTGTTAATGAGTCGCACGAATGTATTTAACGAATATTAGGTACTTGTGAAGCAATACTGTAAGCATGTCAAACCGCAAAAGGTCCGAATTTTTTTTTAATTTTACTTCTATGCCGCGGCGTTTCAAAATTAATGTGAACTTTTGTGTAGTTCATCTATTTTATTCTTTAATAGGAGAACGAGATTTTAATTTAAATGCTATTATTACATTGTGATTGATTATTATTTTTAAACAAACAGAAAGGAATAGCGTTTCATCTCAACTTGGAAATGGAAATACGGCAAATAAGAGAAAAAATGGAATAGTTATAGAGACAGTAGCCTCGTAGAACGTGGTTTTATGGTCGTCCTCATTAATTTTATTGCCATTGACTGATCACATTCTCCGCGGCGACGGCGAATCAAAGCGGCGACAGCGTTGTTGTAGCGATGAAAGAACACAATAAATAACGCAGCGCGCACCCTCCGCGCCCTCCCGCGCCCTCCTGCCGGCCGCTGCTCTCGTGGATTTTAATTTTCAAAGACATTCCGTCGACGCGGAGCACAAATATTTTAATTGTGATGATTTAGGCGCTTTAACGCAGAGACAAACTGAGCGCCTTCGCTTTGAGCGATTTCGGCCAATCTTTCGCCGTCGTTTCGCTCCTTGTTCTGTATATAAAATATATGCTCATTAAAGCGGTCTCGTTATTACTAGTGTCGTCCTAAACACGAGATAAGCTTCCGTCGCGCGGTGCAGTCCTCGGGACGCGAGGAGTTTATCTCATGAGATGCGTCGTTAACGATCGATGGTCGCCGATTAGGATAATTTGCTGGGCGGCCTCTTTGTGTTTAATATTATCTACGGACATCGCTCCCGCGAAAAAACATCTCTCGATTGTAGCGAGCCGGAGCCGCGGCGAGTGCGGGGAGCGCGGGGGGAGGGATAGGGCAGAGCGCATAGACAGTCGGCACGCACGGGAAGCGATTACACGCGACGGCAAAAAGTCCCGCGGCGAGTTGAAAGGCGCTCGCGTAATGGCGGCTCCTCCTCTAATGACGACGATTAAAATTAATTTGCGCGACGAGGGGGCGCTGCCAAATTAAATTCTTGAGATCGTCCCCCGCAGCCCTCGCCGCGCGCCCCACAGCCCTCGCCGTCCCCCTCGCTTGATTGACAGCGCCGGACGCGTCGTCGGCATCTCCGCGCTGCTCCGCTATCTCTTCCTGATCGCGAGGGGAACCCAAGTTATGATATTTGAAAGACCGCTATCGAGATCATATCAGTATTTTTATCTACGCTATACTTACCGACCCTCCGACTTGCTCGTTGTCATTGTGAAACCTTTGTTAACAACAGTTACCCTTAGGTCCGCGAGTTTTTAGCTGTTGTACCAATGTATTTAATCTCCCAATACTTTCAAATATACTTGTTCAATATATGGCAAATAAGAAGTTTCGTAGAATCGTTTTTATATTGTTCGATGGTCCTAAACGTACATTCACAAACGTACCTTCCTTTACCTACATATATAGGTATGTACTTATTGACTAAAAGTAACCACCATCATGTTATCTCCGCAACGCGTCTCTGAACTATGTACGACTGTACGGAAGCAGACTGATTTTCCCGGTCTTGAATTTTCGAATTAAGTATTTTTATACGGTGACTGTTACATACATTCTAACGTATGTAAGTACATTTATTATTAAAACGGCACTATTCACTTGTAAATAGCTCTTATCGATAATTATATTACAACAAAACATATAACACGAAGCAACTACATACATATAGAATGTTTTTTTGTTTATTATTTTATCACTATTGATCTCATACAATAAGGACATTTTTCACGTGAACATTTTTTATTGCTTGTAAAGAATGCTATAATCTTCTAAAGCCTACACATTTCAACAGTGACGCGCAATAAATAAACGATCATGAAAGTAACTTATAGTTATTAAAAAATTATTATTGTTCTGTGATTAAATATTCCGTGTCTATTTAAGATTGTTATTATAAGATAATATTTAAGGTTTATTATTAAAATAGTGACAACAGCATTTATCGTGCGCTATTCGAGTCGTTAGGAATTCCATACCGGGATCTTAGCAAAGACACGCCGCCCTACACTGAATAGATGCGTTAAAATAATAATAATAATAAAAAAAAAACATACATAAAAATAAACATAAATAAATAAACATCTATTACATTTTAAAATAAATACAATATAATACATACGAAGAACAGTACATGTGGAGAGTGAGAGAGCTAGCCTAGCCCCCTCCCCCCATTGCTATTGTATTCATCCCTCATTCCTTTTTAAGGCGGCAACGGCTAAAACAGGAATAAAGGATGAAAGGCAGCAGGAAGTAAGGAAAGGAATTAAGGAAGTGATTATGCTTCCGGCTCCCTCACTCGCCGTACGAATCCTAGCTATATCTGTAAAAGACTTAACTAAAAATTAGTGCGTTATGCATTTCACGGAAAACAAAAAATCATTTGTGAAGTCGAAATCTTGGCAGGTAGGTATTCTAAGATTAGGTTCCTTCTTGTTACGCCTTGTTTGTCAAAATAATTATTATAATTGTGGCCACGCATTGTGATGGCAATCGACTGTGAAATCTGTTATGCAAATGAATCGTAAGAATTTCTTACGAGATGAAATTACCATAAACCGACATGCATGGAATACCGCGCGCACTAATCTTGCTCTCGAATACGTCGCGAGCGGCGCGCGGGAGGAGGCGCGGAGACTAAATTTTGCAGATCGAGTGGACTATATCCTTAACTCCTTCGTTTCATACATTCATTTTTTTTAATACTATAAGATATTTTTGTTAAATATAGATTGCAAGAAGGTCGTTCACATAGAGACGCTGATAAGCAGTACTGTGTCAAGCCACACAAACTCCATTTTGAGAAAATGGCGTCTAAAGATGTCAAAACGATTCTTGAAAAATTTGTTTAAACACGTCATATCTTTTCTTTACTATTTTGTTAATAGGTTTTTTTGTTTGTCTTGTGGATGATGCAATGAAAGGCAATTGAGTATAGATATATGTATGTATTGTAATATAATTTATAATATTTAATTGTTACGACGATATTACAGTGCGATGTTAGCATGGCGACTACCGCGACAGAACATATAATAATGTATTAATTGACAATGTAGCATATCGAATATCGACTTGTTTCTAGGTGCCAGTATGGACAGTGATTTTGCTTACATTGATAAAAGACAATACGTAGGCACAGTACAATGAATTAAAAGCATATCGTATAAGTTTTGTCTAATAATTAGTTTTTCTAATATATGAGATTATTTCATATTGCAAAATATGGACCACTCTTCAATATTCGAAACATTAAATTAAGGAATTTTTTTGTACTCATTTAGTTTAGATAACTTTAAAAACTGTAGTATATTGTTAAATACACAATGCATTATCAGAATACATGAATATCTCGGAATTTGATTTTTAGTGGGTTGACACATTACTGCTTATCAGCACCCACATAATATTTAACGTTAAAAATGTTTGCTCACAAATTTCTCACTTTGATCAGCTCTGCAATGGTCTTGTTGACGTAAATATGCTTTCGCCTATTATACTCATTGGCTGGTTGCTAGGCAACATTGTCCCTAACGGTCGATATTCTGGCGCCAAAAGGTACGAGTGTATAACACATCCATAGTCCCATAATACCATTGATCGGAGGCAGAAAACTGTCACTATCAAAATGCCACTTTTTAACAGTTAAAGGAGACGTTTTAGCACCGAACAATGAAAAACTGTCATAATGTTACATGGTTTGGTCGCAAGAGTTTTCAACAATTAGGTGTTTTCTTTAGATAAAAGGGCCATGCAGCCCTTGTGCCCCCTTGACTCCACGCGTTCCCTACACATGTAGGTATAGTGGAGAGGGTGCGCGCGAGGCGGAGGGTGGCTGGGGACATGTCACGGAGGAGGGGTCACGTGACTCCGCCGCGACCACACGTCGCCTGCAGTCGATGTAGTCTCCGGAGCCGCGCGGCGGTCGCAGGGAAAGACAAATGATCGCTTTGAGCGCTTGTCATTGTCTAACATAAGCAGGCAGCGACGCGCCGGGAAGGATGAAGCATAGTAGGGGAATGTCGCTGAATATTCTGGTTATCGTTTTCAACTACCTTTTAATAAAGAGAATGTTCTAAATTCATAGAGTAAGTTTTTTTTAATCTCAGAGGTCAGTAATCGACTTTGATTTTTTTATACTTTATTTTTTTATTTGAAACGGTAGATATACTTTCACATTGGTCCCAGTGACTTTGCGTCAGTACCGGACAAGTAATTTGATTGAACAAAACAACTGAAACAAGTATCATCGAAGTAAACGAAATTGCGTACCTACCTATTTTGCTTGTAGAATCAGTTACTTTTTCAAAAGGGGTTCATCACGTAATACGTAACTGATAAATAATTATAGGTTTTTGTACCTATTACATATAATTATAGTAGTAGGTAGGTTTTAGGCGTTATAGAAATTTTCATAAAATATACCCAAAGTATAAATTATATAGATGGTTACGTAATTGTCAAAATCGCTAAGAAAAATCTGCAAGGTCAATGGCTGCGGTATTCTTTGATACAAGTTGGTTGCTTCAAAATACACAATGGTTGTTATTTCAAGAACCTCAAATGTATATATACCTAGCTAATATTTATTTCGTACCTACTTATATATTACTCATAGATGTATAGAACTGTTATTTCGTTGAAAACTACTACTGCCTAAGGGCAAATGTAGTTTTGATATCATTTTGCAGTTATAACTATTGTTGACCGATTAAGAGTTTTGACTGTAACATATCGATACCTCCCACGTAAGTTGTTGTAACCCCAAAATTACAATTTTACAGTAGAGCACTTTTAATCCGTTTTAGTTTGAAAGTTACAACAAAATACGCATTTTTTCAGGCGTATTTTGTTGTGACTTTCCTTGAAAAAAAAAGATTTTTGGTATTTTTTCACTTTGAATGCATTAAGCAATGCAAATTCGTGTAGTATTCAGTAAAAACGCTAACGGCAATTTTGTGGCTTACAATAACTTACGTGGGAGGTATCGATATGTAGGTCTCTGTATCGTAATTCCTACCGCAATGTAAATGCTCGCGAAGAATCTAATAAGTATGACAGACAGGTTCCACACGACGCAGATATTGTCTCAGTAGATTGCGTTACGTGAAGGAATAAAACATTTTAATATATATTATTAAACATGTGTTGTTACAATTATGTTGCTTGACTAACTGTACGAGACGGCATTTGCAATTTATTTTGCTTACATTTAGATCAAGGCCTACATACAACATTTTGCTGTATCCCATAGGAGTGGTTAATTTTTCAAAAACAACGAAAATTAAATATGAAATTTATTTCATATAGGCAAGAGGACCAACCAGCTACTAGATTACAAGAGCGATGTTTCATACAAATCTATACTATAAAAATGAATAGCTGAATGTGTCGCTAAGCGCAAATCTCGAGAGCAGCTGAACCGATTTCGCTAATGGTTCTTACGGCTAGAGAAATTTAAAAAATTGCCTGTAAAAGTCTAAAAACAACACTTTTCTATATTCCCATACAGTTTCGTTATAATAATTAAAATTTAATTTGAACTTTAATACCGTACCATCAAGTTTAAGTGTTAGTAGAGCGATTCCGTAAAAGAAAAACTCCCGAGTGACGTACATAAGTATCGTCAAAGTATTAATAAATGCACTGCACCGCCGGGTACGATGTTTGCCGGGCCAGCTAGTATTCTAATACAAGTAATATCCAATTAAACAAAGCTTGTACATTAAGTTATGGTTTAACAGTTACTAGCTATCGCTCGCGGTATCACTCGCGTTTAATATAAAAGCCAGTTATTATCAAAAATATTAATAATTATTATTATACTTATTTCTTACAGGAGTAACTAATATCCGTATTGTAGATAGGTGCTCAGAATGACTTAATTCAAAATCCTATCGCGGACTATTGATAGTCATTTTGGTTAGAATATTCTGCAGTACGTTAATGTTATATAGCTAAGTATATGTTATGGCTTAGTCAGCGTAAGCACGAAATATTTTTTTTTCGATTTGGTAACAAAATATCGATATGTATTTCGTTATCGATGTCTGTCTTTACATGTAATATGATCGTATTGTTATATAATAATTATACATAAACCTAATATGCTACGTGGCGCGTCGGTACTACGCTTCTGTACTGAAAGAAGTGCATCGCTACCTGCATCTGTTGGTTGTCTGTTGGAAATTTTTCGTTACTGCAATAATCCACTTTCAGGTTTAAGTAACATTATTTTGAAATTTACACGTGTGTTTAAAAATCGAAAGTACCACAATGACACTTATTTAATTTTATATTAGCCTATCGGTATGTATCGACTCTGTTTATTGAGACAATTCATTATTAAATCGACACCGCAACAAACCTAAATTTGTAAGTGAGCTTTTAAAATTTTCTACCCTGTCTAAAAACTCTGTGCGCGCCTCTGGTTTAGGCTATATTACACTACGTTACGACTCGTAGGAACGCAGCAGCAATCATAAGTGAAACCATTAGACGCAGCTCATATTCTTTATTACCAGACTTCTATAGAGCAACGAAAACACGCAAATTAAAAAAAATAGAAATGGGTAAGGGAGAGGTGGCATGAAAGAGCCAGTTTAGTAACCGGAGCAAAAATATAATTTTAATGAAAGGAACGATCATTTTTTTAATTTTAATTATTGTTTATTTATTACAGTAGATAATTTCTTACGAAAAAGCCTTAAATATTATAAAAATGTAAACGAAATATTCATTAAGAAAATGTCTATCGGCTCTTGTATAACAATTCGGCATTGAAAGAGCTCCTAAAAGTTATGAAAGAGCCAGTTCGTAGTATAAAGTATAATTGTGATAATTATACGAAAAAATAATAATTACACTATTAAAAAAAAACAAAAGACAATTCTAACAAATCCCTTTCTAAAACGGAAGACATTAAAAAAATTATCAGCTGCAATTTTAAGTAATTCGAATAAAGTCTTAAATCTTATCATATTATTGAGTCATCCTTATTATATGTATGTAGATGCCAATAAGTATTATAATTAGAGTAAATGACAAATAATATCTTCTATCAAAAACAGCATAGTTAAATTTTTAAGCGCTTTCAAAGTCTAAACTCTCTATTTGGTTAAGTTTAAAATTCAGACTTTCTAGGAAACATGAAACATACGTGGTAGCTTCATTATTGATGTATTATTTTGTTTTTTTATGATTCAAAAGTGCTCGTGAGAGCCTACTTGAGTAAAGTATTTTTTTATTTTGATTTTGACGATGTCATTTTCTTGATGATTAGAAAGATTTCTCGCAAAAGAAATTAAATCTCCCCTTAATAGCACAGCGATCGTGAGCCCAATCAGAACAAATATTACACTTGCATTTTATTACCTCAGCCAATACGATACAATCAGACGAATATTTTAGTATCTACAGAATTTTCTTGATTTTCTATTAAGCAAAATTGTATTTGCGTTAAAAAGTGATTAGTTTAAAAATACATTTATATTAGTTTCATTAAAATTTGTTGCCCAAATATATATCTTTCAGATTTTTTCACAGTCAAATATGTATGTCTGCTCATAAGCTTTTTGAGCCAATCATCACTCGCAGTTCCAATTTGATCCCTTTCTTTTGGTCTGGTATCATCGGCCATGGTATATTCAAACGCCAGTTTCTTAGTTTGATGTCATGTTAGGCCGAAGCACATTTTAGAAGCAGTCTAAAAATGGACTCTGTTAAGCAATGCTATGTTAACCCACACGGAATTATTTTTGAGAAAATGGCGCCTTAAGATATCAAACCTATTTAATTCTTAATAAATATTTTTAAAGACGCATATATCCGCCTTTTTTCTATTTTGATAAAAGGTTTAATTATTAATTAAAAGCGGAACGGTATAATGAAAAGTTTTATCTACTAATAAGTTTTTCAAATGTATGAGGTTATTATATATTACAAAATATGGAACACACTTTAATATTTGAAACGTTAAATTAAGTAATGTCAAATACCTATGTGTCACATTATCAGAATACATAATTATCTCCGAATTTAACTTTTTTGGGTTGTCACGTTATTGCTTATCAGAATCCAAGTAATTTTCCTGGTCTGTTGTGAAATGACGCCTATTTCCTGTATTAGGAAAGTGTTTATAAGTTGATTCACCAGAAGGCTTTTACTTTTACTAATTTAGCTTGGTATGTCCTCGGTATACACAAGATAAATGTAGTTTTGCTTATGGACTGACCACTTCTCCAAAACATCTGAGATTCTATAAATTAAAAATTTTAAGATCTTTTTCGTTTCTATTGAACTATGCTTTTCTATAATAATTAATGAAAACTAAATCCATGTTTATTATTTCAATTTATTTACAAAATTCAGATGCAGGGTTATAAAAGAGCCGGCTCTTTTAATTCCTGCTCACCTGGCTCTTTCACAAATTATTCTTAAAAAATAACCTTAAATAAATCAACAGCATTAAAACTTTCGTCGTTCAGTTTTTACCCAGCTGCAAGGACGAATGTATGCACAAACATAGTCATACAATACAATCCATATATATATATATATATATATATTTACAATAAAATACCAAAGAGCAACTTAATTGAAGCAAAATACTTTGTAGTAACTTTGACTTGATGTGCGTCCGTTGGTTGCGGCGAACTGCCATATGTTTTTGAGAGACGGGACCAACCAAATCCGATCACAAACTACCAGAATATTGTACTTGTAAGTGACTCTTTCAAAACTGGGCTTCTTCATGCCACTTTTCCCCTACATCATATTTAAATAACGAACATTTAAATTATCGTTGATATAAACTTTTTATAAGATGCATTAACATCCTTATAGAGAGAGAAGCAAGCTGACGGAAAATAATTTTAGATTAAGTTTTTTTATTCTACTTGTTTCTACTAATAAAGACTTAAAAAAACAAATGAATGTCATTATCACTGATACTATAGTTCAATTATGCTAATAATAAACGCAATAAATATTTCATTTTGAATACTTTAAACAAGTCTGAGTCCTAGATAGTCGTGTAGCTTTGTCGTCTACCTGGCAACCTGTTGCACGTAGATAACAACAACTTACATATGTACCGGCCTGCGTGAATAGAGGCATGCGGTAGATATAAAATTTTCCATAAATAAATTTCATTAGTACAAATAAAAACCTGCGCCTCGCGCTCTCGTAATAGGAACTAATGAGTGCGTAATTGAACAATCCGTTGCAGCGGAGTGCAGCTAGCAATTGAGCGTACATCTATGAATTTCGGCTATCGGAACTTATAACCATTTTTTTATTGATTTGGTTTAATTGAAAGTCCTCGTCGACAATGTAAAATTTGTTTTGATATGGCAGTAGTGACCATGATAAAATGTTGCCATATAACAAGGCAATTTGTTTATACTCTTTGACATACGGTGATGAATGAATTGAATAAAAATGAAATAAATAAAAAAGTGCAAAAAGTTCATCTACTTGTGTAAAATAATTTTATAATTCAATTTAAATTTATTAAGATGTGATTTTTAGTTCAGATGTGATTTGTTAAAAAAGTTAATTAGAACTATTTATGTAATCTTTCTTATCAACCTAAATATGAACAATTAATTATACGTATGTTAGTTAATAAAGTACTAACTAACTTTCAAGTTATTTATCGTCAATCTCGAAAAGAAATAGATTTTAAAACCAAGAAAGTTAAACAAAATGAAGTAAGGAAGATCCGGAACGACAAAATGTCCGGTGTCCGGCACGCAGGCAGCCGGCGGGTACCAGGCTCGCAGCGGCGGCAGGCGGTGGCGGGCGGCGAGGCGCGATGGCGCGGGGGCGGCGGGCGGGCCCGCGCCGGCCAATGGCGGCGCGCTGACCACTGCCGCCCGCGGTCGATAGCGCGGCGCGCGGGGCGGGCGGCAGTAAATCACGCGCGCTGTCAATTACCGGCCGCCGCCGCTGCCCGCCGCCCGCCGCCCGCAATTAACCGGCCGACGGCACCGCAACTTTAATTAATGCCTCTATTGTCGCACGCTCTCTGTCTATTCGGACTTCTGTTCGATCGATAAATACACGAGAATCTCCAGTGAAAAGGATAAATATTTTGCCGTCTCGTTCGAGATAAGGAAAAAAACTCGGGATTATAAAGGAAAAAATATTTAACATTAGGATTTGTATTGATAGATTTTCCTTTTTATAAAATATTTTCATTAGTACGTTTGCATATATTGTAGTGTATGAAATCAATCGTAAGGTATTTTGTTCGAAAGAGAAAGTTTGATATTTCGATGTTCTTCCGAGCGTCTATTTCCTCTAGTTTATGCGAGCCTGGTCAGTCTAATACCTACGTTACCGTTCCGTAACGTTCGTTTTTGTATCTTTTTCATTGAGTGTTCGAGATGTACGTCCGTAGGCACGTTCGGCCAGTCGGCGATGCTTGATGATGTGCGGCATGCGATGCGCGATAGCGGCGGGTCATTTATAACAATCAGTGCTTGTCCCGGCGCGCCGCGGCAGTGACGTGCAATCAATCCGAGTCGCGCCGTGACATCCATTTCGTTTTCTTTACTCTTTTTATTCTGAATACTGTATTTATGATGCTTACAATGAAGTGGCACATGTAGCCTTTTGATGCGACAATTCAATTTAAAAATATCGTTATTAACTAACATATTACCAAACCTATCTTTATTTTCTTTGTTTTTAAATAATTTTATTTATTAATTTATAACAAAAGTGGTAATCGCATTAAAATTGTCAACCGAAACCTGCACATGGGAATGCATGCCTTAACACGAACTTGTCAAGGCTATGTTTTTCTATCGCCTAAAAATCAAGTTACCGATTTTTGATCGTCCACTATTTTTAACATAAATAAATAAACAATGAACAACTTATATTATTTATTCAACATTTGACAAATAGTTCCCTCTGTCACTAGTTGCTTCTCGCAGTTTTTCTGGCGTACATTTCCTATTACAATCGGTGCATAAATCACATCGCATGTAATAATATCTCTAAAGCTCGTCGCCATCTTGTCTCAATCTATCGCCGTGGTATTCTCTTTGCGGTCTCCATTTAAGGATTTAAATTACGAAAAAATAAATTGATTATCGTTATTTTAAAATATTCATCCTTGTGTGGCATTTTAGTAGGTAGTTTCGAAACGTAGCAAAATTTTTTTCGAGATGTCTCAAAGTGTTCGTGACTTAATCTATGTTGTACCCACTTAGGTACAAACATCTATATATGACTGTCGGATCATCGCACAGCCTAAACCGCTGTACGTAGAGGCTTGAAATTTAGAGGAAGTATTCCTTATATGATGTAGGCCTCCGATGAGAAGGGGTGAAAAGGGGTAAAAACATTTGTATATAAAATCTTATTCCGTGGTCATATTTACTTAAAACTTAACACAAGGTAGTAGGTAACTCATGGATGCTAATTATGAATCGTGAAATATAAACCTTACCAATGTAGTTTCCTATTGAAGTACAATGGGGTGGTAAAATTTGTATGGAGAAAAATTATTTCTTTATCAGATTTACCTTAAAATTACCATAAATATTCCTTAGGATATATAAATTAATACCTGTATTAAATAACTTACAAATCATCACTTGTTAATCTCAATTATTCTATATCATTATTTGATTGAGGATGTTGAAGTCCGAAAAGAAAAAATCATTGGTATATCTATTTAGCCCAAACGTTGTCATCGTATTCCTATAACAATCGTAGAATCAATGAAGGAAGAATATTTCGATATTCCAACCTAACGGGGAAACGGGGAACATTTGCATGATAAATCTTATTTCGTGGTCATATTTACTTAAAACTGTAAAAAAGGGTGGATGCTAATAACGTAATGTAAAACAAAACTGACCAATGTCCATCTCTTATCTCCCCTCGAGCGGACAATGGGGTGGTGAAATTAGAATGAGAGAGTATTTTTATACGTTAAACCTTAAACATAGTATAAATATTCCATAGCTTGGATGATTAAGAGCCTGTATCACAAAATTTCGAAATGCTTATTGAGGCTCTAGAGGGTATTAAAGTTCGGAAGACACAAAATTTCACTGATGTTTCTAGAAATATTATGTTTTTATATTGTCTAAAGCAAATAATTATAAATAAATAATATATAACGCATCACATTCAACGGCCCCCATTAAGATCTCATGACCTTGTGTCGGGGGTCCGGAAACACTCACAACACTAACACAAACACCCAGACCACGACAAACATCCGTATGGCCAATACACACGTTTGCCGTGAGCGGAGATCGAACCCGCGACCGTTAGCGCTTTAGTCAGTTGCAGTGACCATTGCGCCAACGCGTTTGTCAAAATAATTACATGTTTATTTGATGTAATACAAAAATCTTCCTATAGATATGGGTACACCGGCGCGGACAACAACTACAATCTATGCAATCACATTATATTATATAAAATTCATTAAAAATAATAATAAAAACTGTTTAAAGGTAAAATGATTGAGTTTACTTTAAAAATTATTACGTTTTACTGTTTATATATCACTAGCTTTCGCCCGCGACTTTGTCCGCGTGGAATAGTTACTTTAGGCTAACGCTGATCGTAACTTGCGACTACTCGTCATTATTTTGCTGAGATGTTATTTTAAAATTACAATATTTTCGAAGATACTCATTTAAATCGAATGATGTGGCATGGGGGATGATGGGCAATTTTGTTTTAAATTAAATACTTGTTACGAATAATGTATTTATTTAGATAAGGATTAATATCATATTTATAAAAACAGCTTAGCAAGTAATGCATTATTTTAAAACAAATATAGTTAGCATAAAAAAGGTTATAGTGAGCTAACCTTAAAAGATAGACATATGCTGTCGCGGTCTTTTTTTTAGAACTTTTAAAGTGGAACAATTCTTTATACATGATTTTTGCGAAACTTTAACCTTTTACGCAGCGCACGCAGAGTAAGCTCTCTTAATTGGAAAATATCGCCCGATTTTGAAACATTCTTCATTGGTGCTCCGCTCCTTTAAGTCTTAGCGTGATAATATATAGCTTATAGCCTTCCTCGATAAATGGGCTATTTAACACTGAAAGAACTTTTCAAATCGGACCAGTAGTTCCTGAGATTAGCGCGTTCAAGCAAACAATCAAACAAACAAACAAACTCTTCAGCTTTATAATATTAGTATATGTAGATATAAAACCATTCTGAGACCCTGGAGGTCGACAATTTTACATACGAAGTTCAACTGCGTTAACCTGTGAGTGGGTAGGATGATAAGTGCTTATGACTTAGAGACTGTCTATTAATCAGGTGAGGCTTGAAAGGATTGTAATGATATCACGTCCATGCTGTTTTCGTTGAACGCGCGATTTCTAAGACATTTATATATCACTGCACTGAAAATTTAGCAATTTTCCAGAATTAAAGTTTCTAGGTAAATATATTTTCCATGCTAAATCTTTAATAAAATACAAGTTCAATCGTCCAGGTTGGTTGATTAGTTCCTGAAAATTAGAGAAAATATTATGTAAAAAGAAATACACACTGTGAACATAACCTGTTTATTTCCTTGGGAGTTGAACAATAGGTGAAAATAATTAAATATAACCTCTTTTAAAAGTTTACATCGATGCTAAATAGATATTGATTATACGTTTTCCAAAACGCGTCATGAACTTCTAAAGTTTGCGCGGGCGAAGCGGCCAACTTCTAAAACCTAAACGATAGAATTATTGAATTAGACATATTCAAATCACCTAAACACAGCAAATTTTTGAATGTCATTGTCACAGCTATTTGTAAATTGTAGTAACGTCGCCTTGTTGTCCGCAGGTCTGGAGGCGCAGGTGCAGGACACGTCGAAGGACCTGTACTGGTTCTGAGGGCGCCCCGCCCGCTAAGGCAAGAGACACTATCCTGGCCGCAGTCGACGGACTCGCGAACTGTGATACGCCGGCCCTGTGCACGCGAGAGACGATACCATTGTAATGTGCCGCGGCCCGCCGGAGTGCTGTCGCTCTCGTTTTTGTCGACGGTGTGCGATCGCTCCACACTACATTAAACATTAGCATTGTTCGGCGCATGAGCGTGTATTTTGTAAGCAGCCGGCCCGTTAATATCACACGCTGTATCATCACAAAATACAAATGTTAACATTCCGTTCGTTTACGAGATAATCAAACTTTCACGTTGTAATAACTCCCGCGAATGAAGTCGTCGGTTGCCGTCGCTCGTGACTCGAGATAATTTCTGAAATGAGTTCGCGAACTCGTCGGGAACGGAGGCGAAACAAAGGAATCGAGTAATAACTTATTTGACGATCGTGGAAACCGCCTCGCGGAGTTGGTGAGAGTCACGCGAGCGCCCCGGCGAGCCGTGTCGGCGGCGGATAGCGGCTATTACGATTGTTGCCGCAGTCCGTTCGAGGCGATAACAACGTTCCGAGAACCTGTCGTGGGACGTTCTCGCACTAAACGGTAGATTCAGAAGATGACACGATACTGATTTACCGCCAAACTGTCGCAAATTGTTTCTTAATCTCAGTGAAATCGAATAGGAATCAGACTCGACGGTCATTGTAAATCTTGTACAATACACGATAATATTTAAGAAGAGTTTGAATAATTAATTATACATGTTTTGCAGCGATATGCTATCGCATTTGTTTTGTAAATAATATCTGAAGATGTCAGAGAGCACAGATAAGAAATTGACATGAAACAAAATAAATATTAATAAATCAATATAATTAATTTAAGTGTACAAAACGTCGTGTCACGAGTGAAACCAACGTTTGATTTAACTCTATTATTATTAATGTAGACTCGAAATCAGTAACATTTGAACCGCAAATTGTGTTATTATTTGATTAAACTTTTGTATCGAACAATGATTAGATATCGTATCCGTTGGTGGCGCTCACTTTGTCACGTCAAAGGCAGATTTGTGCGCAAGTCTCAGGCGACAGTCTTCACCTCACACTGCTGGCGGACAAAGTTAGACTAGAGAAAAGTAGTGTTCACTGGCGCCTGGGACTGAATGACAATAATCTTAAATCTTTGATGTACTTGTAGATACGGTACCTTCGTAGTAAAAGGCGTTTAAATACGAATTGATCTGTTGAAATTATGAGCTTAGTAAATACGTGTGGAGTTTATGGCTGTAATAGATTTATAACAGAATTTACGCTCTATAGTCTAAATTCAACATTTTACACGAATGTTTAACATTTTCAAGCATTGACATATCTACTTATTTATAAGATATAAGATTATTGCAGGGGCCGCTTATAGTCAGTCTTAAGTGTTGATGTCGACCTGCCGACGAGGACACGACATCGTGTGTATAACTCACACGTGTAATGTGCATACACGTAACGGATTGATGACACACAGTTCAAAAACGAGTTCATTCAATTTGTGTAATCGTCTGTGATAATTCTGTTCGAGTCAGCGCGTACTCCGTACTACCGGCGGACTTCGGCGGGCCTCGTCAGGCCTCGTTGGGCCTAGTCGGGCCTCGCCGGGCCTCGTCCCTCACACATAGGTACCTATTTAGATTTAGACGAGTAAAACATAGAAGACGTATGTAAATACATACCGTATATAGTATATGAATAGATGGTTTACGAAGACTCCCTATGTACGTACGTAGCGTGTAAGTTAGCGTAGGTGTAAATATATAGAGAATGTACTGTCGCGGAGTTGGCGGACACTCAGCTGCTCGGCTGAGGGCGGGCAGTTCTCGCGGCGAGCTGATCGATGCTATGTCGATGAAGGGCGATTTGTTTTAAGATAAATGAATGATGCAACGAAAGACATGTCTTTATGTAATGTACGTAATTGATTGTCACTTTAATTTTTATATTTATTTAGGTGTGCGCCAAGGATATATATACCTACTTAGGTTTCATTGTATGGGTACACTGCAGGACATTTGGACGCTGATAAGCAATACTATGTCAAGCCTATTCTTAATAAATTAGTTTGAAGAAGTATATATCCATATACTTTTTTATTTTGATAAAACATATAATTAATTAAAAGCAGATTGTTATACTACAAAGTTTTATCTAACGATAAGTTTTTCTAATACATTCGATTATTGCATATTTTAAAATATTGTGCACACTTCAATATTCGAAACATTACATAAAAAAAATCCGTATTAATTTAGTTCAGATAACTTAAAATTTTTTGAATAATGTTAAGTAGGTACATGATGGATTATAAGAATACATGAATATCTCCAACTTTGACTTTTGGTGGGTTGCCACATTATTGCTTATCAGCATCCAATTATTTTTTTAAGATTCAGTGATATTTGTCTATATTATCGAACATTAATTCAAACATAATTATTATTATACCATACAAATAGAAATATCTGCTATTCTAAATGTATAAAATATATGTTAAGTCGGCCGACGGAAAGTTTTGTATTATGTTATAGAATTGCCCGATTCGTTTCTAACTTTTGATATGATCAATTCGCATGTTAACCACCGCAGACTTCGACTTTCCATCGGCCGATTGTGTATTAGCGTGAATAAAATTAATATGAAGACGTACGCAAAGCGCTCATTACTGAGATTTCCTGTCGGCGGATACTTTATATTGATTATGAATCTGATTAAAGTATCTGTCGAGATGTAGAAGTAGACTGCGGTTGGTCTAAAACGGCTCACAGTCGTGGTTTGTAAAGAACAAACCTAAACCTACGATTTTTGTAAACTAAATGTACAATATTTAATTAATGAAATTCTGTGTTAATGTGTAATAAATATGTAAATTACACGTGCCTTTGTGTTCGCCTGAATGATATAATGTAAGGGCATGTCACTGTAACACCGCTCATCTAATAGAATAATAATGACGCAATTGTAAAAAATCGCGTTATGGTAAATATAATTTCTTTGTTGGATTTTTTAAATTACAAGTCAAATTATGAATTAAAGAAAACAATTAAATTAATTGTTTTGTTATGTATTATTTAGTAAATATGTTAATGGACACTTTAAAATTAATTTTGCAATAGAATGTAATCATTATAATATGTCCTCATTCTTCTGAACGAGTGACATCCACATGTGTGACATTTGTTTACGAGACGCAACCCGATCAAAGCAAGTAGTGTTATGTTCTGTTCCGCAACATTGTGCAATAAGCCCTGTCATGTAGTAACTCGAAGCCAGCCCCGCCCGGCGCTCCGCCGCCTCGTTAGCTCCGCCACTCCGCTCGCGAGTTGTTCATTTCACGGATTATTAGCGGCGATAGCTTGTATCGCGGCGCCGAGCCCGGTACTCCTCTTACTAATGTTGCAGATTCCGCGCCGGCACCGTCTGCAGCTACACTGAGATTTCGCTATTTTTCAATCTTGCCACAAATAACGGAGAAAGTTTGCATACGTAGCTGCACACGGTGCGAGTAGTATCACTAAGATAACGTGTATTGAATTATCGCGAATATCGCAAGCGTTGTTAAATCAGCGCCGGTGACGTTCGCAAGGCCAGTCGCGAGCTATTTGTGGACTTAAACAATTGAACGCGACTCGGCATGCTTCGCGTGTAATTGTCGTCCGCCACTCCGGCCGCGCCGGGGGACCGCCGGCGCTGCGGCCGACACAGGTCGCTAGCGGTAGTCCAGATGAAGATGTAACAACGACTGCAGTGTGTCGGTCGCGGCCCGCGCGGCGCGCCGAGCCGCCTCGTGGCGCCGTGCGGACGGCTACCGACCTTATACCTAATCGTAATGTATCTATAGATTATTGTAAATAGCTTCGAGAGCAGGCTCAATAAATATTAATTATAAAATATACACTGACGTTTTTTTTTACCCACCCAGATCCATTTTCAACTCAGATCGGTGCTATTTACCTGACTAGACCAGTTCGTACGATACAGTCGTAAGTGATGTAATTTATACGTCAATCGATTCCGATATGTTGACTCTGCGCTAGTCTCGCGTCTCTTTAGTAGCGACCACTTAGGCGGGAGATGTTAAATAGCAGCTGTCGAGCCGTAAGTAAGATCAGAAGCGAACACGTGTCGGAAGCCGGCTCGGCGAGTTGTATTATTTCCAAAGTGCGTTAATCACGGCGCGGCCGCTGCGCCGCGGGCGACAATAGACGGCGATGCGGCGCGCCCGCAAATAGCGCCATTAGCCGCCGCCTGTTTGTAAACAGCTCCAGCGCGCCCGCTCGCGCGACGCTCCGCGGCGTTTTGGGCACATTCCTCTGTTTCCACGACGGAGAATAAATAAATCGTAAAACAAACAGACGCGTCTCGCGTGAATTTGTCACGGCACTTATTTATGCTAATGGAGTGTTAACGGCGCCGGCGATATTACGTATAATTAGCGGCTATCTGACTCCGTCTCAATTAGTCGCGCGGCTTTATCTCCGGCCAAACGATATTTTCAGATCACGTTACCGAATATTGCTTCAGAGTCGTTCTAAATTGTTACGCGCTATACAGAACAGCGCATAACAGTTTGGGGCTTAGTCAAATTGAGACATTTACGAGTTAATGGGTGATTTATGAGAATTAATATGTAATGGGCTATGTAAGAGGCTATCATTGTACAATCAACAACAACGTAAACGAGTCTATTTAGTTAAAATTGCTACCTGTGAATTCAATGATTGAAACATGTTCTTTTAAGCTCCCAAGGGAGAACCACTTAGGCCGACGGACGCGCCGCTCCCGCGGGTCTGATTGCTAATGTATAGCGTCAATTTGTATCTCCTCGCGCCGCTCCGGCAGCTGAGACAATCTCCTTGTTTTCGAACAAGAGGAAGTTAAATAAATGACACGATGTTAGCTACTTCGAAAGACGATTTTTCAAATGGGTAGGGCTCTATGGTAAATGTTACTTGGGTCTCTTAATAAACTGAATCCAGTCTTAAAACTATGTGGAGAAAAAAACCGATGAAACATTTTATATTACTATATATTATTAGTATATTACTATATAAAATGTATTGTAAACATGCGCGTAAACAGTGACAGGAACATCTGAAACTATTGATCTGATTTGAAAAAATCTTTTTGCGTTGGACAACCTGTTTATTGAGAAAGATTATAGGCTATATTACATCACGCTACGAGTTACAGGAGCGAAGCAGTAACCGTAAACGCGAGTGAAACCGCGAGAGGCATCCAAGGGGCGTTAAGTAGGTATAAAATATTAAAGTTTTGCTGTAGTTACCTAATCGATAGATATAGTTTTGTAGTAAGGAATGATTTTGTAGTTAATGATTTCCCCATAAGTAAATTATTTGGTATTATATACAAAACAAAAATACAATGTCAGTTCCTGCGCCCAATCTTTGTGAAGACATAATTAGACAACATCGCGCCGCGTCACGATCTACGAAGCTACTCAAATATCCGATTTGCAGTTCGAATTGAAAATAAAAAAATTAATACCTCAAATAATTAATATTTCATTTAAAGTAAATCTATGTCACATCAGCTGTTACCCGCTGCTTGGCTCGCGTTCACGTAGTATTATGTTACGTCGGACGACCGACGTAAATTTATTTTTCCATCTCTTAGAAACATTAGGTACGACTAAGAAAATGTGGTAGAACATCCGCGTTGCAATTCCAGAGAGGAGCCGGAACACATAATATGCGACGTCGTGTCGTCATGTTACGACGCTGGGTTATGCTATTTTATGACGTCGTAACGTGCCACGACACGATATCGCAGTGTGTATGTGTTTAGACTGAGTGCTTGGAGCTCAGAGGAATCATCGCGAGGAAATTGGCATGTGTTAGTAAAAATTATTAGACATGTATCCGATGATGTAATCCGCAGAAGACTAATGTGCTGGATTAACCTATAGTTCATCCACTTAGTAGGAGTAGACAAAGCAGTAGGAAATTTACAGATTTACAGCTTACGAGACTGCCATATGAGACGAGTGTCATAAGTAAATATCAATTTAAGTAAACACTTTCGTTTTCCGTGTAAGTATCTACTTTATAAATAGTACACGTTTTTAGTTCGTATCAGAGACGTTAAGTAGGTGGTACCCTTCCTTTCAAACCCATAAAAATGTTAAACAGATTGAGATTACTTATCGGTAAAGCGGCAGGTAATAAGCATTTTATTTCTTCAAGTAGGAGAAGAAAGTAATGACTTCGCTAAAATCGCGGACCGCGGCCGATCCTTCGGGAATATTAAATGCCTAATTATCTTGTAGCCTGCCATCGAATATCGTTAGTTCTTATGCGTTGGAGATAGGGTCGAGAGTCCGCTGCGCGAGGAGGGCCGGTGCAGACGTCGAGGCGTCTTCCGACAACAAGACGAGGAATGCTCTTCAGAATAATGCTTTCCCAAAGGTGAGTCTTGAACAAAAAAATATTAATTGTCAACAACTTGGCCATTGCTTAAGGTTGATGATCTGCGACTTTTTTTTAATTAATAGTGTTTTTCATTTTTTAACAAGGTACAATATTATAACAAAAACTAGTAACTTTGGATACATCTGGTAGTAAGTTATTTATGAAGCCCAGAACTATGCATTCTTTGAATTATTCATGAAATTTTCTATGAATTATTTATGCAATTGTGTCAGAAAGTACTGTTTTTCCTAGTCATCATACATGAGAAAAAATATCACATGACGGTGTGTACATACTCGTATTAAACAATTCTGGTAAGACTAGTGCTAAGAGTTTTAGTCTGTGATTTATTGTACTTAATATTCGAAAATGATTAAGAAAATATTCCGTGTTTCAGATATATTATAATACTTAGGTAGTCGATTAGAATTAGTATCTAAATTCACTCGATACCTTGGCGCAGTGGTCACAACAATTGTCTGAAGCGCTAACGGTCGCGGACTCGATCTTCGCCCTCGGCAAACGTCTGTATTGGCCATACGAATGTTTGTCGTGGTCTGGGTGTTTGTGTTGGGTGTGTTTCCGGACTCCCGATAAAAGGCCATGAGATCATAGTGTAATATTGTATAGCCTATAGATTGTGAAGTAGAATTTTCGCAACGGTCAAATGTGTCCATCGTACATTACTAGTATTTTGTATGATTTTTTATTTAAAATCGTTTGCCGTTTCGTCGTCCACGTCTTAGATTTTCATGACGCCACGTCGCACCATTGCAAGATGTCGTGACGTGCCACGACGTTACATCACATCGTGGTTATGTGTTTTGGCCCTAATAGCTGTTTTATTTAGAATTAATTTTTAAGTCCACGAGATATTTTACGCAGGATGTCGCGGAAATGATGTGTTTCTAGCTCGTAAACACGTGCAGCACAAATTACGTTCCGTATTCGATAGGTGCTAACGTGATCTTATGGCTAAGCCTCCGTTGTCCGTCTGTCCGTGTGTTCGCCTGTTTGTCTGTGTGTAAAAAATAGCTCTTGAGAAAAACTTTAGCATAAAATAGTATAGTTTCCTACAGAAAGTTTTTCGTTATCTTTATTTCGAATGGGTGCTGATTAGCAATAATGTGCCAACCCCCAATAAGTAAAATTTAGAGATATTTATGTATTCTGATAATTCATTACATATTTAACGTTATTCAAGAAATATTTAAGTCATCTGAAATAAATAAGTACGGAAAAGAGTTTCTTGATCTCTAATTTCTAGAATATTGAAGCGCGTTCCATATTTTGGGTTACGCTATGATCTCATCTATTACAAAGATATAGGTATACTTCTTCAAACAGATTTACATATAAGAATAGGTTTGCCAGCTTTAGACGCCCTTTTCTCCAAATGAGGTCTGTGTCGCTTAACACAGTATTACTTATTAGCGCCCAAATAGTGTATAAAATCAAAATCAAAATATATTATGTATTATTATTAGCCTACTTGAGGCTTTTACGGGCACTTGAGAAGCTAACAGCGGTTCGGAATGTAGATTCTATCGAAAAAACCGACAAGAAACTCGATAGTTATTCTTTTCTTTAGGCCAATACAGTTTCTTATGAATTACAAATGGACGCTGATAAGCAATACTGTGTCAAGCCACACGGACTTCATTTTGAGAAAATGCCATTCAATGGTGTCAAACCTAGTTTTTCAAATATTTAAGATTATTCTATAAATTGCAAAATATGGAACGCACTTGGAAATCGAAACAATTAATTAAGAGACTTTTTTGTACTTATTTAGTTTATATTCTATATCTCTGCGCAGCCATTACGACATGGGCTCTCTGTCGCTGAAAATAGTATCTAATTCTTTCTTATAATATAAAATAACCATATTAAAATTAAAAATAAAATTTTATCATGTGAAGACTTGAAGAAATAATTACCCCATTTAATTTTTTTATTCATAAAATTTTAGAATTCTTAACCAAGCAATTTTTATCCGACATTTATATTACAACAGAAAACATAAAAATTTAAATAATTGACTTATTGTTTTCACTTTTTAGTGGCCTTTTTATATTTTTACTAAAGAAGATCACGCAATAAGCATTTATTACGTTTTTCATTTTATTTTCAATTTACGTAATTGTTTAAAACAATTTTAATGTTTATTGTCGTTTTTTAATCCTGTCGTCACTTCTGGCTTTTTTATCATCTCTGTTGAAATTTAAGAAACACTATTTTGCTGGTCTGCAATAATATTCATTGATATCATTACCACATTGTCAACTGTTTTTGAAAAAAAATCATCTAGGTATTATAAAGGATGTCTAAATTGAGTCCCCAATTTCTAATTATTATTTGTGCATACTTACTAATCCAAAAAGTACAAGGTACAAAAAAATCTTTTTCAATGCTAATTTTAAATACTTCTTAACAATGCTGTATATCTTTAGTTTCGAAAGTCTAAAAATAACGTCAAAATAAACTAAGGTTTTTTATCTGCAATTTCCATTTAAAGATCAGCATTTTTTGAAAAAAATAGACATGAGGTCCTAGCAGTACTCAGGTCTGTACAAGCGCCGCTCTTTACCAACTTGGAAGAAAAAGTCGATTAAAATACACATTCAAAAAAATGAAAAAAACTAAATTTCCCCCAAAAATTTAGGATTGAGTTATACTTGGGGCACACTAAAAGTTTTGCACTTCTAGCTAATCGGAACCATTTGAATTTGGAATGTTATATTTTTTGGAACGTTGCACCCCTCTGAGTAATAAAAAATAAAAATTGGCGGGAAATCATTTGCCAATTGTCTTTTATTACACATCAAAGTTCTATATGCGCAACGAAAATGGAATTAAGTCGAAACTATTTTAGAGCGATGATTTTTTATGATTTTAAAAGTTCTCTCTCTCCGCAAGACTATGCCGCTCGTCTTCAAAGTGCTTTTGGGAGAGAAGTACCTTGTTTCAGCAACATGAGGTGATGGTATTCTGAATTTGAGAGAGGTCGAGTTCCTTTACATGACGAATTTCGCAAAGGGCGGCCTTCAACTGCCTTCAACGAAAATAATGTGGCTACTGTTAAGCGGCTAACTGAAGAAAACCCGCGGATTACCTATGAGACAATTCGAGGACTATTGGGGATTGCTATGAACTAAATTCAGAAAATTTTAAAGAAAGAATTGAGAGTTCGGAAATTTTGTTGTCGTTGGATCCCTCATGAACTGACAGTGGAGCAAAAGCGGGCTAGCGTGGAATGGTGCTCACAGATGCTACTGAAGTACGACCACGGACATTCTAATGCAGTTTACATTGTCACAGAAGACGAAACGTGGATTTATTGTTTTGAACCCGAAAATAACAGCAGTTTCGTGAATGGGTGTTTGAAAATGAGAACAGGTCAACAAAAGTGAGGCAGGCGAGAAACGTGGCTAAAAAAATGATCGCATTTTATTTCTCAGCTACGGATATTATCTGTACAATTCTACTTGAAGATCAAAAGAGTGTTAATACCGAGTGGTATTCTACCATTATTTTACCCATGATGTTAGAAAAGGTTCACGAAAGACGACCAAAAAGCCGCATTGTCCTACGTCATGACGACGCTTCTCCACACACGGTCAAAAAAACAAAGTCAATTTTAGCTTCCGAAAAAGTACAACTCGTCACCCATTCTGCGCATAGCTCCGACCTAGCACCCTATGATTTCTAAATTTTCCATTAAATTAAAGATTTGATGAGAGGTTTCACTTTTACCAACTCCGAAGAGGCAGTGATAGTGTTCAATCAGCACGTAGAAAACATGCCTTCAGTTCTGTGGTCGTCCTGTTTTAAAACAGGGTTCGATCGCATGAAAAAATGTTTAAAATGTAAAGGAGAGTATTTTGAAAAGCAATAACCATAATATTTTGGTTATAACGTGTTGTTTTTTTTAATTTACGCAAAACTACGTATACTTTTATATTTGAATAAAAACTTTATATTTTTTAGTGCTCTGTAGGAACAAGTCTACTTAATTAAAGGGATTGCAAAATAGCTATCTTAAGCAGTCGTATATGCCTGAACATCTTGTGAAACACTAACACCTTCCATCCTTATAAAGCAATTAATATAAAATAAAAGGCAAAATAAAATAAAAGGACACGATGATAAAATAAAATAGAGTAATGGCGGGGACTATAACTGGACGCTGATAAGCAATATTGTGTTACGCCACACGGACTTCATTTTGAGAAAATGGCGTCAAAAAATGTTAAACATATTCTTAACAAATATGTTTGAAGAAGTATATATCCATTTTTTCTTTTATTTTTTGATAAAAGTTATAATTAATTAAAATCGGTCTGATATATCAAATATATTATCTAATAAAAAGTTTCTCAACTATTGGATATTATTGTATAAACTGCAAAATATGGAACGCACTTGAAATTGAAACCAATTAATTAAGAACCTTTTTCGTACTTATTTAGTTTATATGACTTCAATTTTTTTAATAATTTTAAATAGGTGATGTAGTATCAAAATAGATCAATATCTCCGAATTTGACTTTTTGTGGGTTGACACATTATTGCTTATCAGCATCCAACTATAGCCTATAGAGTACAAACCATCCAAACAACAAACATTTTCTACTTGAAATGCGTGCACAAAAACAAATCTAAGGTTAAGCTTTTAAGATACTGGTTTTAATTATGAATGTATTTGAATTCGTTATAATATTTGTACAAGTCACACATTGAACACCTCGATACATACTTGTCTTGTCTCCGATTCACCCTTAATATTACTTGGTTGAGTGTAAGCGTGAATTACACTTCTAAGTTTTGCTCTCTGGCTTTCGTAAAGATTTACGTATTTAAGTTGTTTGTCATAACTTTATGAAACCTACCTGAAATAAATCACTCATTATTTTTAACGGGTTACAGGGTTGTTTTTGTAAATTACGATAGTTCTTGGGAGAATTTCCAAGAGTAATTCTCGCTTAATAAACGAATAATAGTGTGGCCAAACATTGGAGGTAATAAACGTCAAGAGTATATAAAGGCGGGCGCAGATGCGGCGACACGCCGGCTTGCAGCTAATGACGCCGGCGCAATCGTCTTCATTAGCGGCGGCGGCGCTCTGAAACACGATCGAGGTCTTTTTGCGCACCAACAAACCGTTAACGGCGATAGACCGTGACGGGACCTCCGCTTTCCTATACGCTCCGCATTATGACTTAAAAACGATATGCGACTCTAAAACGTAACGTGTTTTATTATGGCTCATTCTTGTGTGGCGAACTGTGACCCAAGAACACCTCGCACGCCACATGTGCGCCGCACCCGCTCGGGATGCATCCCGGTTCCGGAATCCCATTCGATGTAATTATCTGAGATCTCATTAAGGAACACCTATTTAATAAGACAGATATTCTACTAATAAATCAGGGCATCGCCGCGTGCGCGCTGTTGTGTCGCGGTGCGACCCTCTTCGTGTTTGTGTCTATTTAGAGCTTCTTGTAGTGTTTAGGAGCTAAACAATGCTTTACAGTTTAGTTAAATATCCTACGGGAGCAATATCTGTCTCTGATCCAATTTATATTCGTATATAATTTCATCGTATTTTTACGTACCATGAGCTTTTTGATAAAGAAATAATACTTTAATAAAAAATAATTTTACTTTTACTATGTAAGATGTTAGAAGATACATGTGCACGTAGACAGCTATCAGCACCAGGGAAGCAGAAAGAGGAGGAAGTAAAGGTTCATTAGCGGAGCGAAGAGGCCCCACGTGCTGAGCCAGCGGACGCCCAGTCGTTAGTGTCGCTCATACATTACTTCTGTATATTTTACTTGCCATATTTTAATTTATAGTTGATTAAAATGATCATCCAAAATAAAAATGGTCTTATTGCAATTTCGAATTTATAATGTCTTTTTTAAAACCTGAAAAAAATGAATCTAAATTATATCCATCTGATTAGTATAATTTGTTAATTATATCTTTTTTGAATCAGCCAAATTATCAAGTTGAAGAAATCACACAAATTAAAATAACATTCTTGCACGAATCGAGAAGTCGGAAATCAGTGCAATTATTTTTTGTTTGTCGCTTATTAATTAACGTAGTATCAATATCAGATGTTGAAATCCGCGGATGACTGCGGGCTCATGAGAGTATTTTTTTTTGTAGAAAGTAATTAACGGAGAGACAGTATGACGCGGCCGAGAAATGGCAATCGAGATAAGTAATCAGTCGCGAGACGTCCGCGCTGTCGGTGCGCAGGCGCGGCGGAGGCGCGATCGTATCGCGGCGATCGTGCGACGTTGTCGCGCCGAGGATTAAAACGTCCGCGGGACCTAAACGAGCCGCGCTATCGGCGATCGCTCGCGATGTAAGCGCGTCGCCCGACTCCGCACGTGTGCGCTTCGCTTTACCTTCCCGTCGAGCTCGCGGCTCGTATTGTCTTCGATATAAGGGCTGTCCGAACGTCGGTGAGACAATACGATCGCCCCGCACCTCATTGTCCGTATACGATAATAGATTCACTCTAGTTCTTGACATCTTTATTTGCGAGACTCAACAGACTCGCGGGGAAACAATAGAATTAAATATACCTAATGAAACTTGTCTTTAATATAATGGTATGTGGTTTTTAATAAAAATGTACGAATCTACCCTCATACTAAGAATTTACATTATGAATGAATTACTCTATGAATATACCTACATTACTATTTTAGAAACTTAAAAACATTTTTCTTATTCTGTAAAAAACGGTTAAATGACAATCGATAAGTTCCGATCGTAACATTAGAAATACAATTTTTTAAAAATAAATATTATTAAATGAATAGTTTTTTCTAAAGTATTCTCTTATTAGGGAGTTTATTCATTGGCATCATTTTAATGAGCCCAACACAATACTCTTGCTAAAAGTTGGCGAGGAGTTGTGACCTGCTGATTGCAGATAATGCTGCAGTAGCAGAATAAGATTATGCACTCATGTCATTTTAATATCATTCACAGCCAAAATATATTCACAGTAAATTAGGAATCAATCAGGTTAACAGAAGTTGCTCAGATCCTTTCAGCAACTGTAGAAGAGCCGGAAACCTTCTGACATTTGAGCATAATCTTCATTAATTGGATGCTGATAAGCAATATTGTGTCAAGCCACACGGAGCCGTAGCGTCTATTACAATCTATACATATAAAATCACTTGTCCTGACTGAATCATCAACGCAGAGCCTAAACCGCTGGGGCTACGAACTTGAAATTTTGACTGTAGGTGGCTTTTAGGTTGTAGGCATCCACTAAGAAAGGGTTTTTTGATTATTCACCCCTAAGAGGGTGAAAAGGGGTAAAAACGTTTGTATGCAAAATCTTACTCCGTGATCGTATTAACTTAAAACTTAATACACATACTTCTGGGTGATAGTAATGAAATATAAAATAGAAAACGGGGTACTATTATTCCACACTGGGGTGCAAGGGGGTAGTAAAGTTTGTACGGAGAAAAAATATTTTTTTTGGCTGATTATCCTTAAATTCAGCACAAACATTAGGAACTTAAAGAAAATAATTAAATACATGCAACCCAGAATTTCAAAATCATCCCTTAAAATGACGCTAGGGGGTAATAAATACTGGAACGGTCACAATTTCGCTAGTAGATTTATTTCGCTGAAATTCCAAAATATACGCGGGCGTAGCCGCGAGCAACTGCTAAGTTTTAAATATCATTTTGGGAAATAGAGGGCCACTACAGCAGAGCTCTGCCTGCTGGTACGGCTATTTACTCCTCGAGGTCGCGCGGGATCGTATGTCCATTGTTCGCGCCTGAGCCTAGTGAGTACTTGTGCCTTAAAACTGAATACAGCTTTAAAAACTATGGTATCCCTAAACTAGGTAGAGTAACGAATCTGTTATCAATACAAGTTATAGAAACTGTAATACTGATCTCCATGTATTAAAAATTCCCATTAAAAAAAGTTTTTCTTCTATAGTCATGAGTACAGTCATTTTAAGGGTGTTAGAAAAATTAGTTTCGATGAGTTGCAGGGCGTTTTTCATATATGCAGTATAAAGTGCAGCGATTACAGTGAGCACAAACATTTTTTGTGTGAGGTCGCAGGGCGTCGCTAGCGCAGGGCAGCTGGGGAGCGCGGAGGCGCCGGCTGCGGGGCGGGGCCTCAGCGGCGGACTGGCGGCCTCGTGTAGAGGTGAGTGCACATGATATTGTCACATTTCTTTGAAATTATTGAAATCAGTAGATTTATATTACTTTTTTTAAATGTTTCAATTAAAAGATATATTCGTTGTTTGTTTTTTCTTGATCTTAAACTCTTCTTAATACCTATAAAAATGATGTCAATTTTCATGACGGTAGTATGTGAATCTTGAAATGCCTGTCAATTATTTCATTGGAAGTACGAAAACTTTCATATAGCCGTATATTCAAGTTTATATAAACGTTTAAATATATGTATTTAAAGCGGTGTGTACTCGTAAGTGTGTACATTTCTTAATATCACAGCGTCTAGGAAGGTAGGCTCTTAGGAATCCTAGTCAATAACACTCTGATATCGTTGTGACTTCAAACGAATTTCGACTTAGAATCGTTGAGATAGAATTGACATTGCTGCAAAGGTGACAAAAATAACAAGAATATCATTAGCTCGTAAGGCGTAGTCTCGTACATAGGTACTGCCTGTGTACAGGCATGTACCCACCAGTAGGTACATAGCCGTGTGCGCTCCGCGGAGGCATGTAGGAACATATTGAGAAGGGAGTGGAAGTGTCGGCCGCTATGTGCCGCACGCGGTGGTTTTTTCCCTCGAAGGCGACACCTCCTCGCGCCCGCAAGCGATGGCTTCGCTATGCCTGCCTATATGGAGCCTACTGAGAAGTATCAACATATATAGGAACCGGAGAATTTGACTGTATGTGTGTGGAATCTCACATCGCACGCTTAGCGTTAAAGTGACCGATTTTAAAAAATTCACATTTTGGGGGCACAAAACGCAAAAAACATTACACTTGAGAATTCGGCCGCTTATTTAGACTGTAATGTCGTAAAATGGTGATAGAATAGTTACTTTTTTTCAAATGATAGAATATGAACCACACAATTATATGAAACTAAATTTTAATTACTCCCTTATCTGACTCGTTTAACACAGACTTTGAATTCGACCACATTGTTACTACGCGTGCGACAGGTATTTACGATTTTTATGCACGTTGTTGTAATATGTTCTTTATGTACCTATATAATATGAATGTTGTCTTTTTAGTATGAGGTAGTTTTAGTCCAAGCGGTGACCGTTGTAAAAAGTGAGGATCGAGAATAAGGATTAATTCATATCTTACCACTTTTGAAAGACTAGTTCAATAATAAACCACGGATGGGAGCCTGTGACTTGACCATTTTTTTAAATTATATATTATATATTTTTAAAAACATTGATGCAGAAAGATTAAACAGTTTTTTTTTTATATTTGATAGAGTTTGAGCATTTCAACAACAAAATTCAGGTTTTCCTCAAAACAAACCTAACAAGTAGCTGGGAATTATACTCTCTAGACCGACGACTGGCAGGACTTCGGTCTAGTATCAGCATGGCAGATGATTTCATTAAAAAGAGGTAAAATAGATAAGAATTTTGTTATCTAATACTTCGTTATTCCTTGTGCAGCAAATTTTTCGTTAGAATCAATATTTTATAGTAGCTTGTTGAGTCAAGAATGGGGTGGCGAGAATCTCTCTGTTCTCTCCAATTACCGTAATAATAAAAAATGTGCTTTTTTAAATAAATAAATTCAAAAAATCATTACGTTAGATTTTTAATAAATAATTGACTAAAATGTATAAATTCGAGCCACCCCGACAATCAATTCATAGAGACTATTTTAATGAGCCCCGACACGATATTCTGACGTAAGTTCTTCTGATTCCAGATGATGCTGCAGCAACAAGTCAAGATTACATAATCATGTTATTTTCATATCATTGAAACATGGTTTAGTAATATTCAATTAGAATAGATATAGATCTGAATAGAGAATAGATCTGATAATACGCTAAAGTCTGAACAGATCGTCATAATCATATCCATCCACCCCGATTACATTAGCTTTGAAACAAAAAAAAAATTGCATCAAAATCGGTCCATTCGTCAGGGAGCTATGATGCCACAGGTAGACACATACATAAAAAGATACACATATCAAACTTATGACACCCCTGTTTTTTGGTCGGGGGTAATAAAAATTGGTGATGATCACCGCCAGAACGGTGGTTTGTTTTTTAACTACTCTCCAAAAAGTGGTAGGGTAAAGTTTTGTCCTTATTCTTGATCCCCACCAGTCACCATTCACACCATTATAATATATAGGTATATATTTATAATTTTTATTTATAATAATCTTTATGTATATCTTATTATAGTAAGTAGCGTTTTTATATTTATATATTTATTAACGCACCACCTATCTTTTGTTTCCCTAAATTAAAGTTTGTCTGGTAGAAATCGCTACGTAGCGATAAGACCGCCTATTTGTACATTAAATGCTTCGTGTTAAGTTATACTTGTAAAATTTATGGATAGTTGTGTACAATAAAGTATATTCTCACTCTGTCTCTCACACAGTGAAAATCTCGCCGAAATAGTCCAATGGGTTCCCCCATTATATTTGTAAGTTTTACTTCGAGACCGTTATAAAACAACTCTGTAACCTTCACTAGGTTCAGATTCGTCGTATGTAGTTACAAAGTCTGCTAGTTGTCAAAAATAAGACACTGATAGTGAATTATTTCTGGTATAAACTTATAAGAAATAACTTATATGATTTATGAAAGTCTGCACGCAGAACTTATAAGTGTAATTGTCGTCTTATACCTCCGAAATATTTACGTAACAGCTTCGCTGACAGTACCGCTACCGTCAAAGAATAAGATAATTTTCAACAAATGTTTCATCTCGTTGAGAAAACTTTGTTATATAATCTATGAGTACAAATTTGCTATTTACCACACACTTATATTTACACACTAACTGTACAGGAGAGCGAGAAACCTGCGTAATTTTACACCAGCACCATTCAATGATAAATCTAATTTTACGTATTCCAAATAAAAATTATGTCACTTGAAAGTGTTATATTACCGTTTCATAATGTTATCAACGTAAAATTGTACAGATTTGCGCTCTTCTGCAATGCTGCAAATTATGACATGTGTCGTGTTTGACATTAAGCGACGCTTGTTTTTCATGCTAAATAAAAAAACACAGTTACACAATTTCACTTATACCTCCACTTAGAGAAACGCCCTTCCCTAACCACTAAAATCTTCCATTGGCAATCGTCTTCAATTTAAATGATGACGTTGTAATGGACGCTCCATCCATCGCCGTTGTTAGCGACTCTTCGACTTTTTAATTTAACATGTTACTTTGATATCTAAGTTTGGCACTTAGTCGATGGCAGCAACAAATACGACACCACCATTCCACAAGTTTTCTTTTCCTTGACCAATTCATTTTAAAAGTGTTACGTTTACTGCTAAATACATACATTTTACAATGTAAAAGTAGATAGATATCAATTGTTAAATATGTGTAATCGCATCACGTCAGAAGGGCTGGATTTATTGGGCTAATTCTTTTTTGTTGTATTTTCAATTGTTAGAGCAAAGTTGTGACAATGGAACAATGTTTACGAAAATCGAATGGAAAAGTGATTAATTTGAGTTAGAAAAGTGAGTAAGCCGGGCTGTCAGCTAGTATAACATGAAATACCTACTTCACCTTTCCTGGTGTTTTACCAGCATAGAAATATTTCTATTTTCTGCAGGTTATTTGTGAACACTTGTATTCCTTTTGTTTAGTGCTGAATAAGAAATAAGAAGAAGTTTATATTTTGTTCCGCATTACATTTATAAATTACTAGCTGGTACCCGCGACTTCGAAAATTTTCTAATATTAAGGATTATATTATCCGTTCCGTTCCGTTCGAATTTCGGGAATTCCGTTTGTAGAAAAACTCTGCACATCCTAAGAGACTTATGTACCAAGTTTCATAGTTTTAAGTATCTTCAAAAATGATGGACACTCAAAGAAACTTTCAGCCCCACACTTTTGTTTCTTATTTAGTGCCTAAATGTAAAATGTTATGTTTTTATCTTCAACAATGTAATGGTTTTATCTTTTAAATCCCATACAAACTTTCAAACTCTATTTTAACCTCTTCATCCCTTTTTTTTTGCAATAAAAGGTAGCCTAAGTCCTTTCTTAGGATCTAAAAATTATTTGGATCTAAAAATTATTATTTAATATTTATAAAATTGGTTGAAAGGTTTAAGCGGGAAAGCGTAACAAACAGACAGACAGAGTTACTTTCGCATTTATAATGTTAGTATGGATCTCAATTTGGTGTCCATAGCTGAAAACACCATCTCTTAGGAAATTTTATTTCAGGGTAAAAAAAATCATATTTTAATAATTCCAAATTTTTTGAACGCATTGATGCATTAAGTATGCGAATAAATACAAACTCATATTATATATGTATATAATAAAGTTTTAGATTTCTTTTATAAAGAAAAATATTGTTAAACATATGTATGTTTTGTAGAGACAAAACACTTTGGTTTACTTCAGTCAACGTCCAGCCGAGGTTGTAAAGTTAAATAAGCGTTGTTTATGTGAAACGTGTTAAATGTATTTCCCATTTTTTCTTATGAGGTATTCGCTGAATGCGCAGACTAGTAAACGGCGATGTTGTCCACAAAGGCGACCTTCAGTCGTGTTTGAAATAACATTGATAATTATTAATTATAATTGCTGTTAATTTCCTCATAGAATATATAACAGCGCAGGCGCGAACGAGCTATGACTTTTACACGTGGAATACATTGTAAAAGAACAAACATGGTGCTAGTTGCAACGAACGCTGTCTTTAAGATAAGACCTGTCAAATTTAGACTTATGAATATGTCTATTTTAATGTTATTATGTAATGAATACCACCGAAGATGGTTTCACTTGGACAATGTATGGATCTTTTTCAGAAAATTTACCATGCAGGTATTTAATTTAAGAAAAAGTATTAAAAAATATTTAATGTTTAAAAATCACGAGTGATTGCAATTTAAGACCATTGAATCTTTATTCACCACTTAGGAGGTGTATTTTAGAAACAATCGATGTCTTGCCACGCGATTTAAGCCTGTTCTACTTTATTATTAAACTAATATCGATTCACAACGAAAACGTAATTCACAGACATACAGATTCACTTGAACAATATTAAGAATTTATAGCGTCAGTATGGATCTGTACATATAATAGCAATTAACCGAGTTAAAATTCTTCAAATATAGGTATATTCTAAGCGTAGTAACGTAACGCTACCTACACGCGGGCCACGCCTCTGCGCTCCGCTGGAGTGCCATTACAGCGGTATTTCTCATCAATTAACGTAGTAAATACTCGCATTATACAACCATGGCTGTTAGTGTTGCTTTAGGAAATGTTGCAGGTAATGCATGCAAGTCTTTAAGAATTCCTAGTAAATGTTATGAACTATTAAATGTACTTTTCCATTTGCTTGTACGTGAGAATTTATCATAATAAAATTATAACCGACTTCAATCGAATCTTTTACTATAGAATTTCTTGCCGGTTCTTCCCGCTAGAATCTACATTCCGAACCGGTGGTCTTCCTTATTAATGTATGTTTGTATTAACGGTTCAAAAGTGCCTGTGAGAGCGTACTTGAATAAAGCATATTTTGATTTTGATTTGGAATGGTCGCGGTAGAAATGTAGAGGTTGTGCTCTTATTCGCAAGCTATTTGTTATATCCCGTTGATGAATTCCACTTATTACGTTTTTTAGTTATTATTTGGAAGTACCTACCCTCGTCCGCAAGGACTCGTAGCCTCGTAAGTGCAGTGTTAACAAGCGTCTAACAGGACTTCCTTCACATGCTAATCCCCATGTCAAAGGCGAGTGCACGTCCGCCCGCGCTCCGCCGGTGACATCTGCGCCGCGCCCGCCGGCTTAACCCGGCTTAACAGCGCTAAGCCCCGCTAGGAGACTATTAAATAAACACGCGCTAACAGCGGCTTTCGACAACATCGAGACGAAAATAGATGCTCTTAATCGTTTGACTGACACTCTATTCTTCTAATAGCCAGCGGGAAGTAGGGGGATTCATTTGTAATTCTTTAAGATTGGGCTCGATATCTATACATATAAAATCACTTGTCCTGACCGATTCATCAACGCAGAGCCTAAGAAAGAGTTTTTTGATTATTCACCCCTAAGAGGGTGAAAAGGGGTAAAAACGTTTGTTTACAAAATCTTATTCCGTGGTCGTATTAACTTGAAACTTACTACACATAGTACTTCTGAGTGATAGTCATGAAATGTATAATAGAAAACGGGGTACTATTCCACACTGGGGTGCAAAGAGGTTATAAATTTTGTATGGAGAAATTATATAATATTTTTTGGCCAATTATCCTTAAATTCAACACAAACATTACTTATGGAGAATAATTAAATATATGTATCCCAGAATTTCAAAACAATCCCTTATAGTGACGCTGGGGGTATTAAATACTGGAACGGTAACAATTTCGCTGGTAGATTTATTTAGCTGAAACTTTTACAGCGTATTTCTGTCAAGACAAAAGGGATGAATTAAAAATTTTTTTTTTCGATATTTCACCTCAAAACGGTGCAAAATGGTAAAAACGTTTGTAAGCGAAATGTTATCCTGTGGTCTTATTTAGTTTAAATTTAATACTCATTTTATTTTATGCTAATAAAGAAATGTAAAACACAAAATCATCGTATCAATATCAACCCCAACCCACAGAGGTGCAATGGGGTAGTTTCGTTTACCTATATTAAGAAAAAAAGTTCTTTAAAGATCAAGGGTAAAAGTAATTCAGCATAAATTAAATATTTATTCTACACGTTTAGTACCTCAGTCCCTTGAAGGATCGTGTTTCACAATTATTTTAATGGCTTCTATCAAATTTCAAAACACACGCGGGCGAAGCCGCGATAAACTGCTAGTAATCAGATATTCAGAATATGTGATTGATGATTTGAACTCAATTTTATATTAGGAATCGTTATGGTTATTGTAAAGGTTTCCAAGATCTTAATCATCTTTGGTCCTGAGGGCTAACGCACATAACGTTTCATGGTGTCATAACGTGCCATGACGCGTCGTAGCTTATCTGTTTTAGCCAAGTAGGGACTCTGTGGTCTTAAAAACTTACAATTTTGTAATGTTTATTTCGTACGTTTGTTTTAAAGGTCTAGAGCAGTGGTTCCTTATTTAATTTTCTACGTACCACGTAAAGAAAGATCTTAAACTCGCGTACCTTATCGCACAGCTGATGGAAAAATTAGTTACATGTGACAGCTGTGCACCTTTCTCTGGTACAACTCTGAAAAATCTGTTTAATCTTTTGCCTCATTCATATGTATATTAATGAGCTTCAGTATCGGCTGAAGCTGTGTGCTAAATTCTTCTTACAGTGTGTTGTTTCAGAGTATATATTCAGCTTGAACAATAGGACAGTTATTTGGTGCTCAAACAGAGGGTTTAACTGCAAAGTTTTCCGGGAGTTTTTAAAATTGATAATCTTACAGATTTTGTTGCGGGATCGTTAATAAACATAATTCAACTTTTGTATTTAAATAGTTAGAGTATCCTTCTAAAAAGCACGTAGCGAACGTTTCCGTTTGTTTCCTTATAGACACTGTGTTGACAAACCATGCCTGTTCTCAAGAAAATATACACGCTGTTTTGGTGTTCGGGCGAATATATGAGTCCAATTAGAAGTTACTAATTTAATAACTCGAAACGACATGGTTTTCGAGTTAGCGTTTTAGGATTATTAAAAATGTTGCTGATGATCCTCTTCAAAGTATTATAAGAAACCAAAGCTTTACGTATCAGTTACGCCCGTATTATGGCTTTAGTATAATTTTTGTTTCAAATATTCGTTTACTTGATATGCCGTTTGCGAATTTACCTAAATAGCTGTTTTGGATGTTATTCTTGTGCTTTTGTGATAACATTATCCATTACACAACACTATATTATATACATGGAGGCAGACATGGTGTGGTACCTGTTCATCGCGCCGTCGTCACGCGACAAGATGTAAATATTTAGAGTGAAACCGTTCGGAGTTCTGTGTGTCGTGAGAAAAGTTATACCGAGTCCATTCGATAGTGAGGCGAAATCGTTTCTTTAACTGAGTTTTTACACGAATTTTCTAATTAATACTTAGTCTTAAGAATTAATAGATAAATCTAACGATAAACAATATCTCCATATAACATAATGCAGGAAATTATCTTTAATGACTATAGATTCGAACATTAAGATTGAACGCGGTGAAATTCAAAATAAAAATCTCTCTCGGTTACCACTCCATTAAAGTAAAACATAATAAAGAAAAATAATAAAGCGCTTCGAAAGCGTAAGGCACGATACAAAAGGGACTATCTCAATCTGCGAATCGATTGATATTCGTGTTTTGGGCTCGCACGAGGCGCGCACGCACTAGCGCGGCGGCTGGCGGATCCGCGCGGTTGCCGCAGTGCCGGTGAACGCGACCTGCAGTGCGCGCGCGCCACGGGGCTGCAGCGGCAGACGGGATGGCGACGGAGGCTTTTTGCGAATACCGCTGGCCCTCGATGCGGTGCACATCTTGAACCCATTGTTTGTCACAAATATGAGACATTTTCAATATCACTTACGTCCAGTTTCAGGTGCTCCTGGCAACTAAAGAAATGATTCGACATGTAGGTATGGTATCGACGCTATTAATTAATCGCATTTGAATAGTATCGTCCCAGAGTGTTAGATGTAGGTACGTCGTTAAATCACTATTTATGGTGATTTAAGTATCGCCCGCATTAGAGCAGAAGAAAACGTCAGTTTTATAGAGGGCCGCGGGGCGCGCGGCGCGGGGCGGGCGCATTAGTGCGGCACTAAAAATACGCGGCGACATTTACCTTTGTTTTAATCCTAACTAAATCGGTCGCCGGCCGCTCCCCGCAATAAATCCCGCGCGGAATGCGCTCCCCGCTCGCCGGCGCGCCGCCGCTTAATCTCGGGAGAACAATTGAACAGATTTGGTTATCCTCTCGCGTATTTTTAAGACGTGTGGCGGTCGTTAGCCGCTCGCCTCCATTCTTCACTCCGATAGATTTGTACCGAATGCTCGGAGGATCGCACACGTGTTTCGAGTATTGCTCTTTGATGGAGCTGCATTGTTTTGATTTTATGGCGCTCCTCGAATACTCGCCGCATGCATTCTCTTATCTATTTTTAAATGTTATGTTTAACCGTGTATTCACTTTTATGGCTTATTTTTATGATAAAATGTCGCTGTTGGACTACTAGTGACAACTATTAAACATGCTCTATTTTTTGCAAACAGTACGTGTATTTTATACAATGTCATTAATTGAAAACTGTTAATACATAATTTAGTACAACTTTTCTAGTGTTTAATTATGCTTTTCCGAGCAACAAACAAGAGTCAGCCGGCGCCGCGCGGCGACCAGCGCTTTGAAGTCGCTGGCACGCGACCAACGAGGATCCGTCGCGACGATTCATAGTTTCTAAGTGGACTCATTAAAACACAATAAAACAGATCTAAAAGCGATCCGTCCACTCGAAAACAACTTATTTGTGCTACACATGTTTAAGTACCAACTAGTTAATTTTTTTTTAGATTTCGTCAATACGAGCTTATGTTGCCGTGATTATTCGTCTACGTCGTTCAAATATTAGGTAGCAGATATTACCCATATTTTGTGATTTTTTTAAAGTTTGTGAAAAAGTCATTAACATGTACCTATTTAATGAATGGTCCTCATAAAAATGAACCGTTTGGAGGATCATATCAACATTATCAACCTATTCTAACAGCGGGTAGAGGTAGAAAACAATTCCACCAGCTGCAGCCGCAGGCGGGACTCTCGCCGATGCGTCTCCGCTGACATATTTACGAGCTCTCCCCCGCCCCCGCGCCGCCCGCCCCGGACCGCTCTCGGTTCCGTCTTCTTGTTGCATTGCGGAGAACGCGCGGGTACAAATAAATAAATCTAAATGGAGGAAACGTCGCGGCGCGTAGTAGCGGCGTGGCACTGAGCTGTTTATTGCGGTTTCGGAACCGCTGCGGATTTATCACGCCGCGCGCCCGCTGTAAACACTTCACCGCGTCGAGTCTACAATGTAGAACAAGCGTGTAACGCGCGATCCGTTGATAGATTAACTATTATGCCTAATCGTTAATTTATCACGCCTTAATCTGTTCGTGCATAAATATCGGGCGAGAGCAAAGAGTCTTCGCAGGGAACGGCTGCCACGACTCCTCATTTCTGACAGGCTCCGAGCGTTGCGACAGAGCGGCTCGGCGTAACGCTGCGCGCGAATCATCAATGGGCGTTACGGTGCGCATTCCCGTGCGGCGAGCGCCGGCAGTGCGCACACGTGCAGCTCGTGATAAATCTCCTTACATCACAACTGCATAAATCTCGCGCGCCTCAGCCCCCTCCCCCGCCGCGAAACCCCCGCCGCACCCCGAACGACGAATATAAATATTTAGTATTGTCAGAGGGCTTCCTGGCGTCTTTATAAGCGCATTATGAATGGCCCGCGCTCTAATTATATTCACGAGTCCCGATGGCTTGTCTGCTTAAGATGATTTCCTGCTAGAGTATAAATCAGCTGTGACTCGTAGGAGATGTCGAGTCGTCTATGAGATGAGTCATCTCTTGCTTCTTTAAGCGTCACTTCTTTTGGATTTTATAATAAAATAATTTGATTTGAAGATATTTGTATGTTTTCGTCGATGTCGATTCAGAAACTTAATACTAGTGCAGAGGATATTATTATTTTATTTTGGTTTACATAAAAATCAATTTTAACTCTTTGTCTGCATTGAAATAGAAAGTGTTAGGCTATATGCGTTAACTATACATAGAGTAGGCAATAATTTTGTTAAATTTAATTAAGGTAGGTAGAGTTAAGATAAATTAAAATTTTATACCAATTGAGAAAAACTGAATTGTATTTCGTATGATCGCACTGACTAGATAGTACTAATTTCTTGAATAATAATTAAATATGCGACTACGACTACACATTTTCCACTATTTCTCTCATTCATAGTTTTCTGTAGGTTCATAAGATGTTTTTTTTTATTTTCTTCCGTAAAATAAAAGAAATCATACGACGTAATTGGATTATAATTAAATTACTTATCTATATTCAATTTGTAAAGATTTCATTGCTCTGTAAATTGCATAATTGCATTACATCTACATGTAACACGTTACTATAACATTTCAAAAGGACATGTCGAAATCACTATCAATTCTTTAGTTTTGATTCGTTATCTTGATCATATATGTAATGTAACTGACCTACGATCTATATAATTAAGTTTAATTTTGATTTTATTAATGTGCTATAAACAATATCAATATTTTAACAGTTATAAATATATACCGCTCTTAATAATACTAATTACATGATTCTTTGTTCCTACATCGATCGGGCGAGAAGCTACCGCGCGTCTCCTGAAGGTGTAGTCATTACTCACTCACATAACTCTTCCCGGCGCACAGGACGACCGTATCAAAATGTTTTCTTTCATTATTTATGGCTTGTAGTCATAGATAATTATATTATCCAAACGAGCGTTCTATTTACAGTAACGATGTAGGTAAACAAATATATTTTTATTAGTATATTAAATAATAAACATAAAAATAAACCCTTTTCAAAAGCGAAATATTAAGAAATTTAGGAATTCTGATTTAATAAATTAAAAAAAAAAATCATTACGAAGTGAAAACCTCATAAAGCGTTTTTAAATCGTCAATTTAGAAATTAGTCTTTTAGTATAGCTAAAAAAACTACCACCGGTTAGTAATGTAGATTCTACTGAGAAGAACTGGCAAGAAACCCGTTTGGTACTCTTTTAAAATCAAATAATTATTACTGAGTCTATTTTCAATTACAGCTTAATTTAATATCCTGCTAGAAAATCAACGTGCTTTATGCCCATGCGTTTTTATCGTTAGTGTAATCTTATACAGAATTATTCGCGATCTGTAGACTGAAGTCAATAAACAATTCAACTAGGATAACATCTGTAATCATTTCAGTTACTTACCGTACGTTGGTTACCTGAATGGTATGATTGAAATTTCTACTTCATATTAATATTTAAATAAGTAATTTTCGAGTCTCTTTTTTATGAAATTTACGGCAATACGAGTGAGCCGTTCAGCTGCTGGTAAGTGATCACCGTTGACCCTGAACATTTGCAGCAGTGGAGGAACCACAAATGCGTCGCCAGCTTGGGCTCTACAACAATAAAATAAAACAATTTCTTACATTGGCTTGTATTTTAAAAACTAGGCCATCGATACGGATAGAGTGTGCTCGCAGTGCGCATGCAGATTGGCGCGTCATTTGCATCGCGGCGGTGTCGCCGGCATCCGCCCGCACGCGCCTGCAGGCTACTTACGACGAGCTGCAAGCTATCGCAACGCGATACGTTTTTACAGTGATTTATATTTTTTGTACTAAAACGAAACAACTCAACTCTCCGTTTTATGTAAAATTATCGCTATCAAATATAAATCTAGGTACCGACGAAATTTTAAAAGAGTAATTATCGAATTTCTTGCCAATTCTTCGGTAGATCTATACTCCGAACTAGTAGTGCTGTTAGTTTTCCATTAATCTAAATACTGTCTGTATTTTTATGTTTTGAGCATTCAAATTCGAATTTTGATTTTCAAATTAGGCTATATTCTGACAGTTGTTTTGTGATTTTTGTATGAAGCTTTTACCATTAAAAAAATAATTGTCAAAAATCAGAAAACACACTGATAAGTATCAGATTATGATTATAATCAACATTTCAGCAACATTATTTTCCCTGGAAATCTCAAGAAACTGAAGTATCTTTTTTACATATCGTAATAGCGCCTCCGTTGGTTTTTGTCGCAAAATATATTCCAAAAGCACAAAGTTATACATTCTGTACGAAGTTACGTTACGGTACAAAAGTTTTCAACTTTAAGATTATCGTATTTACCTTACAAATTTCGAATACAAATGCCGAAGTTCACAAAGTACTAGCGCAGAAAATTAAGTTTCATTTCCCTCTCAACAGAGGGTTTCCCAACAGGGAACAATTACCGAATATTGCTTCATTAAGCTCGACTTCTCTGTCACACTTTGTGTTTAGAAGGCCCGTGTTTCGACTGTCAGATTTCTATATTTGTGTTTTAGGAATAATTAAAATTATTATCGCCATATTTTTTTTTGTTTGTGTTGTTATCATAACACAAATTGACCTATAATCTAGTAGTCAGTATCGCAGTATCATCTTATATTAGACTAGATGTTTCACTCGCTGTGAATTACCGCTCTTCAGCTTTATAATATTAGTATAGACTAACAATTCCCCCTACTTCGCTCGCGTATTCTTAGGAATTTGATACCTAACGAATTTTAAGCATGAATTTTCATTCAAAATCCTTACTTAGTTCAAACGTACGTTATGTAAGAAACATTCGTGCAAAATTTCATGTTTCTAGACCCAGAGGTGTCGGCTTTGTGTTGATGGATCAGGCAATGAATATTTCTCCAGTCAGTTTTGATTTTTATATATGGACACTGATAAGCAATACTGATATTTGAACTGATATCTTTCTAGATGTTTGACATAGCTAGTAAGATTAAAGGTCAAAAAATTAAACTCTTCACTCCTGTATCTAGAGCTATATAAGGGTAAAAACCCCTACCGTAATATATTTTTGTCACCAAAAATATTAATAAAATTTACAGGAAACATTAACATAATATAGTTTTATATACTATATATTGTTCATTTTTACAACGTTTTGTGCATAAATTAATGAATTTAAACAATTCTTTCATTTCGTGCTCAGTGGTGAAGGAACACATTATAAGGAAAAATTAGCCATCAGCTAATCTCAATTATGCATTTAATAATAATTATAATTAAACTGAGTTGTACTGACAAAATTTTAAAAGAGTGACTATCAAGTTTCTTGCCGGTTCTTCTCGGTAGAAACTACGTTCCGAACAAAGTAAGTTGTATATACGATTCAAAAGTGCTGGTGAGAGCCTACTTGAATAAAGTATTTTTTGATTTTGATTTTATAGTGACAGAATATTTCTACTCTCAAATATATTTTTGTGGTATTGCTATCACAAATATGCTTTAAATTAAGTTAACTCACTCTACTCCGACCGATTTCCATAGCCGCGGGTCGTTATCACTTATTTTACTTACAAATGATGCCCCACGATCCCCTATCGAAATACAGCGCAACACAAATACATACTAAATTACTAATTTACTAAAATATGTTGCAATAATAAATTAAATGACTTCTTTTGCACTACAGTTACAACTGTTAACAATAAACTCGTAATTGTTGAACAAAGTTGCTACGCAGGTACCGAAGATTTTTTTGCGCTTTCTTGATGGGGAAAGAAAATGAAAAAAATATATTTTTTCTGGTACATTATGTGAAAAATCAGAATTAATATGTAGGTGCGTACAATTTATGGACTTAAAGATTTTAAAATTATTTTACGATTATCTGCTAATGTCTATGACATACGCGTCAATTTATCATCGGGTGTCGCATACTATGTTCGTCCTTCTTTTGATTTCTACTAAAAATCTAGATATAAATAAAAATAATAATATATAATACGCAAAAAAATAATCTGTAATAGAGAAACATATTGTAGGAATCTAAAACAAGTGGATTAAGCTGTAAACTTCCTGCTTAATGGGAGAAAAGGCCTTTGTCCAGCAATGGGACGCTTACAGGCTGTTACTTAACTTTACTTTATATAAAAAAGTAGATATAATACAATTTCTGCGTTTGTAATGAGTAAAAGAGTACAACTTTGGAAAGGCGTTAAAATCATTCGACTAATCTCCTGATAGCATTAATTTTCTGATCCTTTGATGCATTAATATCTTAGATATTTTACAACCTATCGGAACCTACTCAAATTAAACTTTAAACCGCTTTCTTATAAATCTTAGCAGTTTCGATACAATGCATAGCTTTGATCGAATTACTGTGTCACGGTTACGCCGCAGAGCCCCGAGTTCAAGCGCACCACATGCCCCGCATAGCCCCGGCCTCGCCTACGAGCATTTATTACGGCCGGCTATTCTCTTGTCTAGATGCATCGTGATCTTATCTCTCAGTTCGCAGCTGATTTGCATACGCACAGTGCAGGCATGGTGTCCGGTGGGCGGGGCGCGCCACGCCCACGCCACCAGCTGACGTCACTGGCTCCATGGCGTGCGTACCTCGTGTCACATCGAATGTTAATGAAATAGTGGAAAGTGTTAAAGCGATTCTTGAATATTAAATGTCTTCTTGTAATCTGTGTACATATGTAGGTAGGTAGGTACATACTTTCTTATATTAAATAGGTTTCTAGTATAATAAACTACCTAAAGTAATATTTTTTCAATACTTATTGTAACTTTTTTATTTGCTAAATAAAATAACGAAGTTTTGAAATTTTAAGACCAGGCTTATTAGGGTTTGATGTCTTCTACCAATTTTGGTTATACTAATTCATATTGATTTAAATCAAAATTGATTAATTGAATCTCCTCCTTTTCTCGGAGTCGGTTTAGAATGATTATTGGCCGGTAGAATGTTGATTAATTCATTTAGAATAGTGTAGGTGTAATTGTAACTTTTTCATCGTGTGTCGCAGCGGCCTTATTTCATTGTCAGTTTCATTTTGCATGCCTTCGCGATCATAAACGCGCTAAGGCTGGCTGCTGTCACATTCTGTTTTATTTTATTTAAGACTCATATACGCATTTTAAAGATTATACACATATTAAAACTGATATTGATTTATAAATTTTATTTTGTCAAATAATTGTTACAGACGTGGGAAAATCTTAATATATAGGTATGAACATTGTAAATAATTATGAACTCAATCTCTTCATTACGTATATTATTAATAATTATAAGGTACGTCAATCTATACATGTATAATTGCTTTTATTAATTGACTGGCTGATTCATCAACGCAGAGCCCAAACCATCGAGGCTACAAACTTTAAATATTGACAGTTCTTAATTTTAAGGTTTATTAAAAGCGAAATGGATGCGCAATAAATTTGTATGAACGGTCCTTTAAATGTCAGTCATTTTCATAGTAAGAAACTTTAATTTGAATACGGTTACTTCTATTCTTCTATTATTTTCTTTATATTTTGAAAAATTTTCGATTATTTTATTCTACATACAAATATATAAAAATACGAAATCTCAGTAACTACAAGTGCTAGGAGTTTCAAATTTTGCATGCGGTTTTTTTTTTAGGACGTAAGTGCACACTACGACGGGACTTTACAAATTACAACCCCTGAGAGTGTAAAACGGAGCTTGGAAGTTTGTATGAAAGTGAAACCACGGGGGTCGCTAGTTACATATACCTAAATGTATATTATTAATTCAATTTTTATTAGAATAGATGACGTTCATGATCAACGAGACGGCAGTCTTTGTTCGTTGCGTGTTAATATGGACTTTAATTGCTCATAATTTTTATCAAATTAAATTAAAGACTCCACGGTAAAAACAATGAATGTCATTTTTGTAACTGTGTTTTTTCTGTGTAGGTAACTGACCTTTTAATACCTTCTATCGGCTTATTGGTGTATTATTTTTATACGTTAATCACAGTTGGGTAAAACTATCGTAGTTCACTGCAATAAATCAATTTCTGTCTGTTATACATAGCTGAAACAGGAAGTTCTAAAAGTTTCAGTTCTCTTTCTTGAACTCAACAATATTTTATTTTTTGAGTAATCTTTAAACTGTGCCAACAATAATTTAAGCAGACCGGACCCTGAAGGTTATTGTTTTTTTTTCAGGAAAAAACACTTGTTGTCGGGTAAATCCTTTCATACACACATATAAGAGCTTAAGACAGATTTTCTGAGATGTTTGTGCTATTTTAACTGTCCTCATGTGTTTGCTCACAAGATTAGCAATACAGTTAAAGTTAATTCAACACATTAATGACACAGACGATGCTCGCAGTAGCTGCTAAGTCTTAATACTGCTCGTATTACAATTTAAGAAGGACAAAGTTTCTTAGTTTAAAAGTCGAAAAAGTTTGTTTTAAATTCGAATCTTTCAAATGACTAAAAAAATATATACTCAAACAACTTTTGTTTGAGTATATATTTTTTCACACTTCTATGTATTTGGTGTATGCTAATTAAGTACCTACTTTCATCTGACCTCGTCATGACATCATTAAAAAACTAAAAAATATTTTTTTAAACAAGCTTATTACTTGTTAGTAAAAAGCACTAAAAACTAAAAATAATTTTATTCTGATAAGAAACTTATGTTTTTATTTCAAAAGTAAATTATATCATGTTGTTTTGATTTTTTATTTATTTTGCTGTTTTTAAGTTGTTTTAATTTAGCTTGCAATTTTTTGCAAGCAATTTCGTGTTGTGATTTTATACGATACATGTAGATTTTTACGCCGCGACATCGCAACGCCGCGCGACGAGGCGATGTATTTTGGCTGTAAATCAATTATAGATGTCAGAATGCCGTCAGATTAAATAACTCTGAATGGCGTTCCGGCCGGGCGAGCTTTAAACTATTTGAATACACTTCTTCAATCTATCAATGGGGCATCAGTTTGAAAGTGGTGAAAGTTATGACCTGAACCGACGCCAGGCAAGAAGTCTTACGTAGTACGCACGTCAACACCCGCGAATGCGCCAACTGATCGTTGCCCATAGACTTCAGTTGAAAGAACTCTAGCCAAGAGACTGCTCAGTACGGGACAACAGGTATTTTGTCCTCGGTGCCATTGGTTACTGTCTCTGTTTTATAGCCAAACTAGCAATCCGCCCCGGCTCCGCACAAGTGCAGTATAGGTTTTTTACGACATCACTTTACAAGAATAGGAGGTAAAAGGTTTAAATTTAAAGGACTTTCCAACGAACTTCCAACCCCCTTTAGCGCCCTTAATGGTGGAAGTTTAATCCGTTCTTAGCAGAAGGGGCAACTTCACCCCTCACCCGGTTCATAGCGGAAACAAAACTCATAGCTTCTACTATCCATAGGGGGAGGACCCCCTCCGCGGCACGTATTGGTGATTTTTTTTTTTGATTAATTTTCTGAAATATTACCAATATTCCCAAATCCCACAAAATTACCCTCCCTGAATAAAATCTTGAATCCGCGTCGGTTAATGTAGTAACGTTGTCAACACTCGTTTGTCTTCTACTTTCTCCTCTCCTCTGTCGGGCCGTGAGACAATCTGACTGTATCTCATCGCAACAAAGGGAAGAGGATAGGCCATACAACCAACCAACGAAAATAAACTCGTTAAATTTTTAAAGACGTTAGGAAATTTATGTGCAAAAGCCGTCTTAAAGTCAATATCAAATAAAATTTTACCTTTCTCTTCCTAACACATTTTCTATCTATGTGCAGCTGATTACGAGCTATCAACTAACCTTCCTACAAAAGAAGGATGTTCCAAAATATAAATCAAAATGCGGTATGAAACGTATAACTGTGTGAATAATGATTAACAATTTTGAATAATTTTGAAACGTTCTAAATTGGTATAAAATTCTTTACACTATTCTGGAAGATTAAATATAACTCTTCACTACCAAAGTTGTGTCCTTCTATTTAAATCTTTCTATTTAATCAGTACCTATACATGTATGTATACAAATTGTAAAAATATGATTATAAGCGCCAGATCTTGGAGTAATGCAACAGAGACCAGTAAACATTTCGACAGCATTTAGGAAACTATTTTACAGTTTTTCAATATGCTCGTATCTCCGATAGAGTAAACTCGATCGACTTAATTAACGATTTATTAAACATTCTATAGACATTTTTGTTCTAAAATTTATACTAAAATTTATATTTTTTAATCAGTACACGTCTAATAACTGGTACCGTAGGACACGTAGCTTAATGTCGTTGCGCGATTTAAGCAATGCTGTCGGCGGCGGCGCCGCGACCATATGCGGCGGCGGCGGTCGTTACAACAGATAAATACGTCAAGTGCATGCATAGCTTCGCTTTAAATTAGCCGTGTGATCTATTGATCGATATTGGAGTGGCTCGATTTAGAAGCGGGGCGGCGCGGGAGGCGCGGGGCGGGGGCAGGCGCGCCAGGCATTCATACGGCTCTCTCCGCTATGGGCCGCGCTGCGGGCCTCGGCGATAAACGACCGCATTAGCGTCGCATTATCATTTTAATATGTACACACTCGCCGGGCGCGCTCGCGGCCTAGCCGCGCGGCTCCACGTGACGGCGGCGCTTCCACACAGTGACAGCCGTCGTCTAGGGCACATTGTCTCATCGCACATGTAGTGCACGTAGACAGAAAATTACTTATTCCCTAGATATTAAGTTATATAAATTGTTTAAATTCGATCTATATCTTCGGAGCTCAAGCACAGCGACGAGACAACAGCTGATCCGAAGGTAAACAATTACTCGTGGGCTAGCTATTAAAACATTCTTCTCAATTAGGACAAGGAATTCATGCAATTGCGTCGACCTGACATTTCAGGTGCTGCCCGTGCTATGGAGTAGGTTTCACCCTGCACTGGACTGCTCCTAAAGTCTACAACTTAAATCTACGCCGGAGCATGTTCACATAAATCGCGTATAGGAATAATTACTAGTCAGTACTCGTCGGCGGTGTTCCGCGAAGTGCGGGCGCGGCCTTCTGCGAACAGCCTGCGACCGCAGCCTCGCGTCAGTTCGACTCTAATGCTGATGCTAATTATGCCTGAATAAGGTTGACGATCGCGGCTACAACTGTTACGATTGTTTCCTTATCGATGGCGTCGCCGGCATTGAACATGCTTTCTCGTGTCTTAGAGCCAATAAGAGAATTCAATATAACATTTTATTAATCGACCTTCATAATTAATACTAAGGTGTTCCTGGCTGTACGGATACTTTATGAGTCTAAGTGGCTCATGGGTTCAAGTGTGCCTGTTTTAACCGTTGGTTGTGAATTTAGGTTTAGTTAGCGTCGAAGTTTTGACGTGGTTTTATGTTTGAATTCTTGGCATGCTGGGGGTAGAATTAAAGATTCGCCAGCTCGCAGTAGAGGATCGAGATGGATTAAGCTACGATATCTTAAGAGAATTTTGCACATCGGTGGAACTGAGGCATACGCTAATTGGTGAAAACTGTCGCTAACAAAACATGCAACATTCAGCTTAAGTCATATCATAGAACTAAAACACCTTTAACTGTAATAATGTAACTTACATTAATAGCGGTCGACCGACAATCAGTAATTTGTAATGTAGGTATTTGATCAAATTTCTGTATTGAGATCGAGTACCGAGTACGTAGTAGTAACGAGATCGTTGTAGCTTACACTGATAAATTTAGTTTATTGACTTAGCTTGTGTCACAGTGTTATTGTAAAAGTTCAATGACTTCTACATATATAAAATAGCACAGCATAAAAACCTATAAATAATTCAAATTGAGGTAGAGCCTAGCTGTGGCTTGACCGGGGCAGTACCTCACTCTCCCAGAAGCTGCGATTCGTGCGGTGCAGTGCATAATAAATAGATGTAATATTTTTTAACACTTCGTCGATACTTTTGAGCTGAATTTAAAACAAGTTAATGTAAATAAATTTAAAAATACACGCCTTTTATACTCGTATAAGTTTCTCGTCATAGTTTAATCAAGATAATGTGACAATAACTGTCACTCATAGCAGTTACGTCGTCCTTACTTATATTATATATGGGGAATCAACTCTGTATGAACGTTCCGCAATCACGACTAAACTACTAACCTGATTAAAACAGAATTTGGTACAAAGGTAGTCTACAGCCTGAGAACGGACATAGGCTACTTTTTAATGCGAATAGTGCTGTAAAGGGTTGGAATAGGGGGAAAATAATAATAATAAATAATAGGTTAATAATCCTGCGTAAACGAAGTCGCGGGCACCATTTAGTAAGCAATATTTTACTAGTTCAAGCGTTACCAACACGTTAAAAAGAGATTTCTGGAAGATTGATTTTGGCTAATTGGACGCTGATAAGCGATACAGTGTCAAGCCACAGGGACTTTACTTTGAGAAAATGACGACTAGAGATGTCAAATGTATCTATACTAATATTATAAAGCTGAAAAGTTTGTTTGTTCGAATTGAATAAATCTGTTGTGTGTGTTTGAGATAGTTTCTTTATTGAGGAGGCTAAAGGCTATATTACATCACGTAACAACTCATAGGAGAAAAGCAGTAACCATAAACGCGAGTGAACCCGCAAGGGGCAGCTAGTTCTTAATCAATCTGTTTGAAGAAGTATATATCCGTCTTTTCTTTTAAAATTTCTATGTTGATAAAAGGTCTAATTAATTAAAAGCAAATTGGTATAATAAAAAGATTTATCTAATACTTAGTTTTTAAAATATATGGGATTATGGTATAAATTTCAAAATGTGATAAACACTTGATATCCGAAACATTCAATTAAGAAACATTTTTCGGAACTTATTTAGTTTAGATGACTATGAATAATGTTAAATACGTGATGCATTTTAAGAATACAACAATATCTCCGAATTTGATTTTTTGTGGGTTGTCGCATTATTTATCAGCATCCAGTTGTGAATTTGTGGATGCTATTATTCTGTTGGTTGAGACTATTAACATCTTATTTGAACTAAGGAATGTGACAATATTAGGTATATTTATTAAATCGTATACTTTATATGCCGACCCAATCATTCTGTGTTATATGTGGTCTAGGAAGAGAGATAAATCAGTTATTATCTTTATGAGATATGACTGCTATTTTATTAAAAAAAGGGGTATTTACTTTATTACTACAAATGCGAGTGTATAAAGTCCGGTCATGTTGTGATATTAAAATATGTGCGCTTGTTTATGATATAAGAATAAAAACGATCAATTTATTGATATTTCGTGTAAAAATGCTGTAAAGTGTAAGTGGTGTGAGCGCGGCCTGCGCGGGCGCAGCGGCGCGGCGCATTCCGCGCGGTGCGCTGCTCGCGCCTCTAGCGCAGCGCTCCGAGCGGTCGCGGCCTGCGCATAGCTCGGACACTTCAGGACGACCGATGCATATTTACTCCGTTAATTGAACGATTTCAAAGAGATCTTCATCTAGACACGTAGTCTGTACTTACTGAAATTAAGACACGATATGATTACGAGAATAGTCCGCGCCGCAGCACCGAATAAGGGAAGCCATAAAATCGCTAATGGCAAGTCATTACCGGGCAGTGCCGGGTGCATGCCGCGGGCACTCGCAGCGCCGAGATATAGGCACGTAGGATAGGATTCGACACGCGCGATCATCGACATGTCCGATGATAACGAGGTGACATTCTTCGCCGCCCTCATATGAAATGGATACCCTGTCGCGTACCGCGAACCTCGCGGGCTAGGCGGCGGGCGAGCGAGGAGGCGTGGCGGCGGCGGGGAGCGCGGGGCGCGCGGCGCGCCGGCGGGGCGGGGCGGGGGCCAGGGGGAGGCGGAGGTGCGGGGTGGTCTAATTGCGGGAGTGTTTTTGCGGGCGCCGCAATCTGTATGCGAGCGGCGGCGGACGGCGACGGGCGGCGACGAGCGGAGGGCGGCTGTTCCTCGAACGCAATTACCGCATCCGCCGCAGCCATCTTGCGGCGGGTGACTTATGAGGCCCGCGGGCAATTATCGGCAATTAATATAAACAGTGGCCGCTGGACGAGCGCGGACTTAATGCCCGGGGCCTCGCGAGACGGCCGCCGCAGGGCGTCGTAAAGGATAATGCCAAACGAACCGAGGAATTTGTAATGTCCCACGAAAACTTTCCTGTAGATACCTACCCACTCACTAACAAAGTTAACATTCGTGAGGCTGAATACTTTACATATTACAAGCAAAGTTATCTATAAGGAAGGCTATTATCGACAGCCCTAGTAAACGATTTCTGATAATGATCTACAGGCCGAAGTTTTCAACCGCGTCTGATGCGCGCCGTCACTAGGGATGATAAGGCACTGTCTATTAAGATAAGCAATTAGAAATACAATTGTTGCTTCAAAAGCTGTTCCTTGTAAAGGCTCCTTCTTATTTTAATGCTAAATTTTTGTTAGACATCTGAGACTGGCTTTACAGTTAACATTGTTCATTTGAAACGAGTGAATATGCAAAACATCCTTAAAATAGTTTCATTAATGTATGCGTTGACCTTTAAATTGTTTATTTATTTTTTTATAAAAATAGTTGGCAAACAAACAGGCGGGACACTGAAGTTAAGTGATCACGTCGCCCATGGACATTTGCAGCACCAGGGGAGCCATAAATGCGTTGTCAACTTACAAAGGAAAGGGTACAGGAAGTAAGGAAAAGAATGGGGGAGGGGGTTACGCTTCTGGTTCTGTCACTCACCGTACGTTACACAGCTTTAATGTACTTAACTATTAAAGCTCACGGCGATCTTAAGTGAAAGTGTGGTACTGATTTGGTTAAGCCAGCCCATATACGCTCTCTACAGCCCGATGTAGGCAGCGGGCTACAGATAAATCTATCTCAGTAAAATTATCCATTATGTTTGCAAATGAAAAAAAGTTTATACTTATGTAAAATTACATGTAGAATGTAAAGTTACAGACACCTGGTATATAGGATTCGGAAAATATTTGTAATAGGTACTTTTTACTGTAGTTGGTTGTCAAAATTGTGTGTACATTTAAAATTCTAGCCGGTGCTCGCGACTTCGTCTGCGTAGTCAGCTAGTAGTAATTGTGTTCAATAGCCGATTGCTTTGAGATATTGTGGGTTCTCCATACAATCTTTCTTACCCTTTTTCACTTCCTTCTAGTTTTTCTACTAAAAGTAACCTACGACATAGGTTAGTAATGTGCATTCCATGTCCATACAATGTGAAAACGTAATAAAGATAGATAGAGTTAAAATCCCTTTTTTTATTTTAAATGTTTACACAGTTAATTTTTTTATTCAATAAATGACTGAATTATTATATATATGTACGTAGGCTTGTCTGCTGATAATAATAGACTTTTATGTGTTGTTATAAAAAGAATATATAAATAAATTAATACTAAACAATTCTTTTGAAAACAAGTTTTTATTTAAACGCGCTAATAATAATAAAATAACTTTTCCTTTAAAAGTTTTACTATCAACTTAGAACGTCATTACACAATTTATATGGTACAAAAGGTTGACGTAGCTTGTAAAAAGTATTCCACAGTTTTAATTAAAATTCTTTCAGATGTCCATTGCACAATTCTAGTTCATAACAACATTTATTATTATTCAAATTGAATGGAGACAAACGCACGTTACTAACTTTGGTTTGTCTATAAAATTAAAACAAGTTTTAAAAAAAGTTCAATGGGAGCGATAAGCAGGTAGCAGCAGCGAGAGCAGAGGATTTGAGGAAACGATAGAACATTCGGTAGCCGATGACTGCGGACAGGTGGCCGCTGGTTAATTAGCTGCCGGCGATTAGTGCGCGCGATAGATGCGCCGCGCTGCCCTCCCTGCGCCCTGCGCCCGCGCAGTAAAGTGCATTTTACGATGACGACATCGGAGGTATCGTGGGCTCTCAAAGGGCTTTAATGTCTCAGATAAGATAGCGCAGCGATCAGTTCGGAGGCCGTCGGACGATCTCACCGGCGCGTCACGAGTAGCGCGCCGCTAACGGCCCCAACGTAATCTCTGCTCATTGAACGTGTCTTATATCGACTCAGAGACGAGCTCGTGTGAACAGAATTAAGTGTAATTACGTGTCGATTACAAATTCGGCCGATACCACCAGATAACTTATGAACGAATGAAATTTTTCTTCTCGAAATAAAAATTCGAAACGGAGTGTAACGAGGGACCGTGCCATTCTTAAACGTTAATTATAAATAATAATAACACGGCTTATTATTTAGGTACATTCGGGGGATTCGGGCATTCCTGAGTTTATAGCGGTTTAACGGTCACTAATCAACATTCCTCTAAGCACTAATTAGAGGCGCGGCGCGGGGCGCTCGTCTCCGTGTAATAAATTAGCCTAATTAATTAGCTTCTGCTGAAAAATTAGTGTGAATCACGCACCGCGACCGCCCCCTCCCCTGCACCAGCACCCTCTCCCCTCGCTGCGTGCGACCGAGCCTCAGCACCGGGTGAGGTACCTGTTGTGATTAACTGTTTACCTACTGACAGATGAGGTCACACTTGGGTACTATGATCCATAAGTATCCATAAGTAACTTATAAAATTATATCACCTTAGTAACTCTTACACGATTAATATAGGTAATAATATACACAGCGTTATATACTTACTGTCTTTTGATATAATATAGGATATGTGAGTTTGTATGGTACTTCAAAGTTATGAAATCAGAGACAAAAATTCCTATAAGGCTGCCGACTTATCGATGGATTAGCACATCGAACACACAATCATCTAACTCATTTGATTTGTTAATTAAAAACTATTATTGTAGTGTCTGAATAAATCTTTCAACAATATATTTTAAAAAATACCGGTCAGAAAGGTACTTATTATTCCTTTGTTGTATTGAAAATAACTCTACATTTTTATTGTCATTCGTGTTAAGTACTCGTTTACTTAGTAATTTTAATAGTATTCTAAGTGCGCTTACAACACCTCTGCTGGCGCCAAGTCAGGTGGGTGTGAACGAAAGCTCATAAACCGGCCGTAGGATACTGCGGTACGACGCCGAGAAATGTCCAGTTTACGAGTGTTATCATTAATCCGCGGCTGCTACACGATCATATAAAATTTAATAGCATTACAACTGGTAGAATAATTCCGTACAAACAGGAAAAGCGCTACCGTTCGACAAAAACTATGTTGAAATTAATAATCGTCTTTTTATAGTTACTTTTTACGAGACGCTGACCGTGCATTTACACAAAAATGCATATTAAACGGAATAACAGCGCCGCAGTTATGTTATCGAGACGTAATTAACAAGTTAGTGTCTTATTATGAAAAATTGTTACGATTTATTATTTGTACGAAGGAAAATAGTCATTTATTTTTACGATTTCGTATAAAAATAGCGATCGCTGAGCGTAGGATAACTTCATGTCGGTCTAATTCCGCGGCGATGTATTTCGATCGAGGAATTTAGACTTCCACCGCTTGAATATTTAGTGTCAATAATTCATGTTCCGCTGCGACCCGCGGCAAAATGCTTCGGTGAGAACTCTATCGAAACTTAAACATGTAATACAATTATTACAGCCTCGTATGAACTTGAACTCTTGTTAAAACGGTGATTCGGCGTGGTGGTTTTTATTGTTAATCTCTACTTCGCAAATACAAATACAATTGACTGACAATTTAGTTGATTTCATAGTTGTTTTACACCATTGCTTGTAACTGGGATGTTGTTGTTGGTTTTCATTACAAAAATACGTTTTCTGAAATGAGTATATTCAATAAAAGTGTATCTACATATTTTTTTGCAAAGAAATACTTTGATGTGCACACCACGTGGCTCTTTGTATGTCGTGTCTTTGTAGTCGTACGGTATGGTTTCAAATTAACAGCTTTCAACTAAATGCATATGTAAGTACCTATATACAAGACTTATTACTATCAAAAACACAATTTTTGTCTGTCTGTCTGTCTATTTATCTGTTTGTTCCGGCTAATATTTGGAAGACTGCAACGATTATGGCGAGTTTTTCACTAGCAAATAGTTAATGTTATAAGGAGTAACTTTAACTACTTTTATTTTAGAAATTTTATTATCGTAGCCAGGAATCGAACCCGCTAATTTTGAAAAAAATAACAGTCTGTATTACTGCACCATCTCATAATGTTACGTATAAGGATCAACTTCTGGGAAGTAATAGTAGGTATACGACAAATTAAAGAAAAAGGCATTTTTTTACAAAATGGTTTTAATTAATGCGAGTAAATTGCTCCTTATCGAGAGGCGCCGCAGAGCAAAGCCTTGCTTTATATGAGACATGCCATCCTGTAGTCAACGCGGGCTCATCTAGTCTTAAATAAAAACAGGTTATCTTAATTTTATTTGAATTTTTTTCTTGTATACAGCAATTTATCATGGCATATGTAACAAAAGGTAAACCTGTGTTTTTTTCAATAGAAATATGTGATGCCTAATCATAATCAAAAGATTGTAACATGTAAAAAACTACCAATATCAAAGTACCAATTCCACATTTTGCTAGATAAAGAGGACATTTACAAAAATCAGAAATCAACTACCGGAATGTTGTTTGTTTTAATGGCGACAAGTTTCAACAATTAGGATTTACACTATCACATCACGTAGTCTAACAACAAATAAAAAAAAAAAACATATTGTATAAAAAATATAAAAGTCAAAGTTACGCAACAGTTCCTTGGATTACGAAACGGCAATTTATAAATACCACATTAATGAACAAAAGTAATTAATCTCGTAACAATCGAGACAAAGCGAGTAACATTCTTTATCGACGAGAACGAGCGCGCGTTGACTCGTAACACATTCACCTGCAGCACGGCCGCCTCCTCGTAACAACACTTTTATATAAAGACAAGTAACATCACTATACTAAAAATCTAAGGCTTTTTGAAACCAATCTACTTAACCGATTTTGATGAAATGGGACAAATCTAAAAGTATACCTGTCCTGTGAAATAAAGAATTTTAAAAATCTATCACTAAATAATGGAATTATGAGTAAAAAAACACTATGAATTGAAATAACTTCCTTTTTTAATTTGGTTGACAAGTAACGACCACCTGAGAAAAAAAAAATATTTTAAAGGACTAAATAGTATGGTTTTTACTAGAGTTGCCATTGTTCCATAACCATAGAATTTTTTGTACGACTGTCACCGAAGACAATGTGAGGGTTATAGACGGAATTCATCAACATCTCCATCGATTTAGATGCATATCTAAATCGATAGAAGCGCTTAGACGTTATGATGGAATAGACAAACTCGACCATTACATCGGGTAAATTAGACAAACTTTAAATAAAACGGTGTATAAGTTCCCAATCGATAATGATGCTGCGATATTAATTGCGTGCGTCAAAAGTCGCGAAATACTTTTTACCGCCAATATCTCGACAACGAAGCCTTCGATGAAAATGTTATATTATTTGAGCAATCTCTACAAAGAGATTGAGATGCGTAGCTCTTTTCTGTGTAATTGACTCTAAAAGATGTAGCAGTCTAAATAGTACTACGAGTATTGCGAAACCCAATTTGTGCATTCTTATTGGTATCACTCCAGAGATTGAGCACAAGATGCATTTGTCGTCTAATACGTGACTAACACCATGAAGGAGTAGGTAAGTTAAAATTAGTAACTTTACAGAAAGGCGATACAACTACGTAATTGTATATGAATTAATAAGTCAGTGATAATTCTAATCTTAAGTATCTGAAGTAAAAATATACCCTTTTAATATGGCATATTATTGATTCGTAATGGTGTTCGTATAAAATTGCGCTCTCGTGGAAGGCTGTAATATTGCAACTTTAGCTAGAGATTTCTAGATTGTTTGTTTTTTAGAGTTTTTATAATACAGCAAATAGTTTTCTAGTGAACAGAAAATGATACACGAATCTGACAATCATCGCAAGCCCGGGCGGAGTCAGCGAGTGCAGGTCGCTCGTTCAAAGGTCTCGGCGCGCCGGCGCGATGCTATCGCAATCGATCCACTCTGTAAATCAATAAAGGGTTTCTGTTCGGCCCTCGACACGAATCATAGACGTAGACGACCCTCGTCAGGGTACCGCGACTGAATATCCTTTATACTTTACCAACTACTTTACTTTGATAATAATATAAATATTATTTAAAATACAGCCTAATGATCTAACGTGAATTTGATTATAAAATAAATCTGATGAAATGAGATGCATGAGATGCGTAGAATCCGAAATATAAAACAAGAGTGGCAAAAAATCAATTTTATGTGTTTTTAAATTGAATATTTTTTTAGAAAAAAAAAGTGTATTTTTAGTAGTTGTTATTGTGTGAGAATGTCGAGTGTCGCCAATCTTTTATTTCGCCGAAAACCCTGTAAATAATGCAATAAAATTTTTGTTGCTTGCTTTTTCAATGACAATAATTAGAGCTAGAACAGCTGAAAACATGGTCGTATTCATCTAAATGCAATTTGTGTTCTCAGTATACTTATTCATAGTTATAAACAAAGTTGTGTCAGGGCCGATAACAAAGAAAATTATTTGAAAATGAATATGACAAATAATAGAGTGAGGGTAACTCATGCAGCACTGATATCAAAATGATTCAGTCAGAGAGCACGGAGCCGGCGAGAGCGATCGATATCACTAAATCAAGTGTTCGGCCCGACCGCGACCCGCGCAGTCTACTCATTTAAATTAATTAGCGAGTCATCTCGCGGCCGGCGGAGGCGGCGGAGACGCCGGAATGCGCGATAGCATCGCCACCGCACGGCAGCTCGTCGATTAATCAATTATTAAACGTCATTATTTATAAGACCGGGCGCCACCCCGCCTGGCCGGGGCCGGGCCGGGCCGGCGGCAGCGGGGAGCCGCGGCGACACTATAAATTATAGAAAAACGTCCGATGTCCTTCGATAGAGACGTAATTTACTTCCGAGTGCTGCCTCCTGGCGCGCCCGCGACCCTCGCCGCGCTGCAGACGATGACGTGCAGCTGCTCAACGTAGCTCTTAATATTACGTATGAAGTTATTTCACAACTGTCTGCCTGGCGAGTATAAAGAAGACAACGAATGCTCAAACGACGGCAGTAGTTTTTTTGGTGATTAAAATTTCTGACACTATTTTATATTCTGTAACAAAAAATTTAAGCATACCTGTAGAATAAACCCACTGCGTTTCAGTTGCGAGCAACAACAACGAACAGATTTGGATGATCTAATTATATATTATATTCCGAAGTTTCAAAGAAACTTATGTACATAATTTAGGTAATATTTATTTTATTTTTGTTTATACGATGGGACGGGGCTGCCTACATTTGTCAATGACAACCTAATCAATTAAAAAAAAAGTTGTGGGCATATTTTGATATGTATATTGCAAGAACATATTATATTTACATAACTGTTCCCATAAATTGTTCATATTTTATATAACGGGCCTTATCGCGATAACTAATGGTAGATAGTAATAGCTTTTTATTGCCCGAAGTTTCGACGAAGTTGCATTCGTCGTGGTCACGAGCTGACTGTTATATTAAATAGGAATAATAGAAATCGCGAAACTTTAAAATATATAAACACATAAATTGTGTTTTGAATAAATATTCGATTGGTACCTACGAAATTTTCTATGGGATCTTAGGCTTTTAGCTATCATCTCTTTGAACCAGTAAGCAATGAATAAATATTAAAAACTTTATTTAAGGAAACATAGATAATCATGAACATAACTTGTCTTATTCAGCGGACAAATATGGCGTACTGCTACCACACACGACAAGTAGAGATGAGAAATTATCGGTCGAATAATTGAACTGTTTCTTAATATAATTATTTCTAATTATTGCATTTAACTAAACTTTTTGGAGTATTTATTGCATGTTGTTATTACCTAAGATAAGATTAAGAAGAAATACGATAATCTTGTGTGTTGATTATGTATATTATCTGAATAAGTACTATTGTCATTTCTGTTGGAGATCCTAAGTATAAATAAATTAATTATTAACCTGAATCATTATTTAAATTAAAAAATAAAATAAAAAATAATGTTCGCGAATTCGTGATTTTCATTCCTAATATTGTTACTGAATAAGTCAAGTCTTATTATTATTTTTAGATATGATCACCACAACAAGTGCCTACCCCGGCCGCGGCCTGCAGGGCGCGCTGTGCGCGCAACGAGAATGTTAGGATTGTAAGAACTATGTAAAATCGGCTACTTTTTTAAATACCAAACATTAAATTATTTTAAATAAACATTCCTTGCCGTCCGCTGTTCGGTTCCCACACGTTTATTAATTGGTCGCAGGCATCTCACTACCAGACGCTGCTCGGGCGAGATTAATGGCGGTATTAGACTCGAGTATTTAGGTAATATTTATCGATTAGCTACTCATAGCCGGCCGTCGTCGGACACGAGAAATAAATATCGATATCGGAATCGAAATGGAATTTATAATAGGTCGAGACGCGGGCGCGTCGTTTGAGCGGCAGCGCCGCGCGCCGCCGACCGCTGACATTCCTGGAACTGCAAAAAACGCTCAGGGACTCGCTCAATAAAATTAGAGAGCTATCTATTCAGATATCCCAGGTATGGGGAAGTGGATCAGCGGGCGACGCGACATCTGCCCGCGCCGCCTCGGGCGCGCACGCTCGCTCCTGCGGCGCACGCCGGAATACTGCGGCAAAGTCGTCGTCATATGTATATTTGCGGCCGGTAGAGGACACTACAATGCGTTCTTTTGTTTCGGAAGCACGTGGCTTTCCCGCGAATAAATCATGTCATATTAAGACCGCAGCCCCGAGCCGTGCGCTACGAGGTGTTGAAATGTTCACCATTCTTATTAAATCTGCTCGAACAACTATCTTCTATGATAACTTGTGTTGTTAATTTTATTGTTCTTGTTCTTTTTTTTCCAATCGATGCAAATAAAACAAGCGTGGCATTTTCATTAATCAGTAAGATTTCTCTAAAGACACCAAAATGTAAGTATATAATCGCGAATAATTATAATGATAATGATTCATTACGTTGTAATGTAAATATTTGTTTTTTAAATTTGGCATAAAACAGATAACGGGACGAGATGTTATCTCGACGACTATCTATGAAGCCGTCGCTTCGCCCCGGCGCAGCGGGGCGCGCCGCGGTGATCTATAGCCCCCGAGCCACTCCGCAGCATAAACTGCCACTAAATAATCTATTATACGAGTAGTTTACTGTTTCATAAAACACGTCTTAATTTAAATATATGTTACACATAAATACTGTAATAACTCTTTTGTTTTAAAACTCCAGTTATTTTCATATTATTTCGTATCAAGGGCGAGTCGCTCGACACCAAGACTAGTCTGGTGACGAGGAAAAAGCTTCTCGGGATTAGGTAATATTGTTTACGAAGACGAGCCCGGCGACGGCCGCGGGCCGCGGCAGAGACGCACAAAGTATTCACTAAATTTTTTGCGAACGTCGTACGAGCGGACGTGGCCGTCTTTGAGCCGCCGCCCGACACCGCCCGCCACTTAATTAATACGAGTTCAGCCTCGGGAGCGAACAAATTTGCCCGCCCGTAACCCTTACACAGCGACACTGCTTTTAATTAAATTTATCGACCTTATCTCGGCGCATCTCGCTCGCCGGTGGGAAACGAATGCGAAAGCTCACTGCGAATTTTTAGGATTCTGGATTTCCGTGAGAACCGCGATCGGGCTATCGGTAACGATTACGCGCGAAATGAAGCGGTATCGGAGCGAGGGAACGGGCAGATCGGGAAATTGCGACAAAAACGACGCCGCGGCGAGTGGCCATTCGCGCGTATTCTATTGTTCCCGGCGCGGCGCGCGGCGGCGAATGGAGAGGTCGCGCCGGAATTGCGGGCTCATTTACATGACGCGAAACTATTGGCTCGGCTCGGTGGCTGCAAGATGCTGATTTTTTATATGATTACTTCATTATTCATTTTTTTTTTGTTTTGAAATAAGAATGCTCCTTTTCGAGTTAAGGAATTTTAATTTGGCTAATTTCAGTTCAACAATGTTTTGTACCTATTTCATTGAGGTTAATAGCATTCTTAATAAACTCATTAAAACTTCCTTATATTAAAAATATTTTCTTTTAATTATTAAAATCACAATGGTTCTTTGTTTTAATCTACGTCAAAGAATTAAATACCAAGTTTGAGCGTTTCTAAATACCTACTAATAACTTGGTAATTTATGGAAATACATAACACTGGGGAGCCTTTTATGATGGTTTTCAATTGTTAATATAGTTAATCTGTATTAATAAAAATCAATGTTTGTATGTTTGTCCGCTATGCGTTCCGAAACCATTGATCGGATTGTGATGATACTTGGGTTGTGTTCTTGGGACGCTTGCGAGGGTTTCTGGCCCAAGAAATCAATATATACTTTAGACGGTATTGCAACATATACCGGGTAAGTAAAGTAAAATAACAGCCTGTAAATGTCCCGCTGCTGGGCTAAGGCCTCCTCTCCTATTAAGGAGAAGGTTTAGAGCATAATCCACCACGCTAATCCACTGCGGGTTGGCGGATATACAATTGTCAGAATTTCTCCCGGCACATGCAGGTTTCCTCACGATGTTTTTCTTCGCCGCCGACCTCGAGATGAATAAACACAAATTTAGCACTCGAATCATCGGTTGAGATCGACGTGATCTAACCTCTAGGTCATCTCGGCTCTCCGAGTACCGGGTACCGCTTGTAAAAAATAAAATTACGGAGAATGAAACGAAACACCGTTTGTAAGCATTTTATAGATAGAAAATAAAATATCAATTTTTTTCATATCAAACGGATATAAGAATAAAATAAGTGCTATTTTATTGTATATTTTTAAAATTTAATTTACACTGACTTTACTTGGGCACCTACACTTAATTCAGGAGGTGCTAGACGTTGAACCGAGCAGCAAAGTTCATCCAAACGGTTATTCGACATCGTGAATTAGCAAGTCTATTGACATTCTATCGGTCTGATCATTTTTTACGGCGAGATTGACAAATGATGAGGTGTCACGGCGCCGGCGGGGGTTACGAGGTAGAGAGAGGGGGTAGGGGGAGATTTCGACATGAAGATTGATGTCGTGGGCCGCGATATGCATCTAGTGGGTTTCGTAGCGGGTTCGATTCCCACCGGCGCCGCGGGGCGTCCGAGCGCGACATTCGTCTTACACTGTCACCACGTCCACCGAAATCACTGGAATAAGTCATTGCGGTGATGTTACGTCTGCTTCCTGCTGAGTGCCGGGGGGCCGGAGCGGCCGGCGCGGTGCCGTAACACTAGACAGCATTGGCTTTGATTATACGCACAGCCATGCTGTTAGTTCACGAATCTGTACAATACGGTTTCAATTCAAAATTCATGTCAACATTAAAATTTTGTAAAACTTAAATACCTATTTTTACCAAAAATACGTGCAGATAATTCGTTAACTTAACCTTTATTTGGACACTGATAAACAATACTTCATTTTGAAAAAATAGCGTCTCAATATGTCAAACATATCCTTAATAATTTGAATAAGTATATATCAAATTTTTCTTTTCTATTTTGATAAAAGATATAATTAATTAAAAGCAGATTGTTATACTACAACGTTTTATCTAATGATAAGTTTTTCTAATACATTCCATTATTGTATATTATAACATATTGAGCACACTTCAATATTCTAAACATACTCGTAGCATCTTCAGAATACATCAATTTCTCCGAATTTGACTTTTTGTGTGTTGACACATTATTGCTTATCAGCATCCATTTATGGCTTTCTGATTATAATGATAATGAAAAGATTTTTAAACTCTTATATTTGAACATCATCTCTTAATTTTGCCTAAGTGGATTTTGTTTTTTTTTTCTAAGAAAAGCAGAATTTAGCTGGTAGGTAGAGGTACTTAATGAGTTTATTTAGACAATTAAAATACTCAAATGATATGTATATATAGATACAGCGCTTTCGAATCGTGACATTAAAAGTCAATACTTATAGATTTTTATAAAGTTACCATCGGTTGGGAATGTAATCTATGTGTCTCTGCCGATAAGAACTGACAAGAAACTCGATAGTTACTCTTTTAAAATTATTCAATACATACGTAATGTATTTTTGTTACAGTTTGTTTTTGATATCGTGATATCGTGTTGGATAATCAACGCACATAAGATCCACGTTTCTTTGCCATCAAAAATTTAGTTTGGTACCTATATTATACCCACTATCTTGTAAAGATTTTTTAATATAGGTTTTAAACTATTGAGTGGCATTTGTAAAACTGGTTGTGTAAGACCCAAAAACGATACACTGACATTATGAAGACGAAAGGTTGTTGTTACAAGTTTTTTTGCCTTTAGTGTTTATACAATAACGTTGTCTTAGATTTTCGCGACTATTATTCATTGAAATAAAACTATTTTAAACGTCTACCCGTGACCATGAACGCTGCAAAGTGCTCGAAACGTCGGGATGATAAAATTAATTAATATACGCGATTTAAATCCGTTTAAAACAGTTTTATTTCAATTTTTATACAATGTTTGTTACTGTTTTTAGGATAGCAACCATTATTTTGAAAATATATAATATATAAAATATTGACGTAAATATCTTGTGATGCAACAGTGACAATACCGTCTTCTTAAGTACTTCCCGAAGAGAGTCTCTTATGCTAAGCCATTATCCATGTCAATAACAATTACTTTAAAATGAAACGCATCTCCGAGTCAAGCGTTAATAACGTCCATGCTTCAATAATGTCCGTAAGACACCAATATTCGATACAATAAATAATAGAGGCTTGACACGTGGCTGCCGTGATCCCCCGGCGTCGAGATCATAATAAATTGTCCATAAAATTAATATACGGATCAGTTCGCGGCGTGTCGCGGAGGGGACCGACGGAGACGATTTAGGACGCAGGTTTGCTCTTGTACCCACGAGTGCACGAATTTAAAGCTCGAATAAACACGAATCGATATTTGATTATAAAGGTCTTTGATATGTCGCAGTTCATTGGTTTAGACATCACATTACTTCCTTAAAAATCCATCAAACAGAGCCGAACGCATCTACATACAATGCTACATTATTCAGAAAAACAAGATACCTTCATATGTATACATAGATACACTTGTGTTCTACCGAAACTAGTCAATGTACATTTAGGTCCGTTAAAATCTATATTTGAAAACCAAAAACTTTCACGATTAGAACACATTCATTCCTAGATAAAAAGTGAAAAAATTGGTCGTTTAATGATCGGAATCAATCATTAATCATAACCGCTACCGACACACCCACAGACACAAAACTGCAATTTTTTGTTAGTTCGAAGATACGGTAAACTAATGGGCCGATTGTCATAAAACTTGATTGGTTACGATGAGACTTGAAAACTGGAATACTTTGTTCCATTATGCATCTCATCTTGTTACGATTGTGGTAGTTAAAGTCCGAAGATCTAGCAATAAAGTCAAACAAATCTAACGACTGTGAGCAGAGGTGCCTGATGCCTAGAACAAAAACATTAACAAAACATTCTTATTCCTAATTTGTCACAGACGCGAGAACATAGGGCGAGCGAGTGTTTGCACCTCTATTAACATCGATTACTCCTCGTCGCCCCCCAGCCCTCCGAACCCTTGCCTCTCCTCCTACATTACGTGTAATCAAATTGTAAGGGTGAAATTGATAATGAAAATATTTGAAGAATTCGCCCCTAAGTTCTTTTGAGCAGCAAATTGTAGGATGACGCTCGGTCGGTTATGATCTTGCGAATTATTGGAGGGGAGTAAATATGAGACGCGCTCTCGGTGGGGTCTTGAAATAGATGTTATTTAAAATACCTTCGACATTAACCTGTTTTTATTTACAATAGAGAGTTGAGGCTTAATTCCAATTATACTTAGCACAGTTAACATTTTTATTGAGATCAAATATTGTAGATAATGGGTTCGATGTTTCGCTTGCTTTATTCCCGGTTTGTCAACGAAGAAAAAAACAATTTATACTAATATTATAAAGCTGAAGAGTTTGTTTGAAGCTCAGGAACTACTGGTTCGAATTAAAAAAAAATATTTTTGTGTTAGATAGTTTATTTATTGAGGAAGGCTATATTACATCACGATACGACTCAAAGGAGCAAAGCAGTCACCAAAAACGCGAGTGAAACCGCAAGGGACAGCTAGTATTGGATATATCGTTTATAATTTTAAGTAATAAATCAAAAACAAAAGCGAAAACTAAAGTAATTAAATAATAAACTAAAATAATATAATTTAAAGTTTATTTTTTTAATCCTTAATATTTCTGAATTTTAGTTGCCTTTATAATCCCGAAAAAGACTATAAAATAAACAGTTATTTCTCCATGACACAAAGACATGTTGTTTTATTAAGAGAATTGATTTTATGTATATTATCTTCAATTTAAAGCATCACAAATTTTAGCCAAGTGTATTTTGCTTGATTATTATCATAAGCATATTTTCCCACTCATAACTTTCCTAACCAATAAAATATGATAGCAACAAATAGCAGCAATGAAAACGAAGACATAAAAACGCGTAAATAATACATAATAGGTGCTTAATGAATTGGAAACTGAGAGGAAAGACTCCGCGAAGAAGCTGTGGCGTGAGACGCAGCGACGACGCTTTTCATTAGAGCAATCGAGGCCATTACACGCTTCGGCGTACCGGCGCTGTGGCAACAGTCGCTTTGTTTATTGGTTACGTAATGAAGACAAAGCCGGAGTGAACGATACAAGGGAATTGAAATTAGAGACTAAATACTTTTTATTCGGATTTAATTGTTCGTGTCAAGTGAGAAAGTTTTATCTAATTGTGAGTGGTTTAGGTAACCAAAGTTGAATAGCTTTTGGTAAGTGTAAAACCTAGAGTGGATTAAGGAAAGCTTATTTATAAGATTATTTCATACTAGTTATCTATCCTCTATGAGCCGAATAGCTTAGTTGTTAGAACAAGTCGATCTCAACCGATGATCGCAGGTTCAAACCGTGGCTAGCACCGCTGAGTTTTAAGTGCTAAATCTATGTTTAAATTCATCTCGTGGTTAGCGTAGAAGGAAACCTTTGTGAAGGTTACCTGTGCCGGAAGAAATTCTGATACATGCAACATATTTCCGCCAACCCGCAGTGGAGCATCATGGTGGATTAAGCACTAAACTTTCTCCTTAATACCAGAGGAGGCCTTTGCCCAGCGGTGGGACATTTAAGGTCATTGTTATGGTTACAGAAGATTATTCTCAAAAGAATACAATTCACTTAAAATGAGATTACAAAATATGCGAGAATACAATATTAACTATTTATAGTGCTTGTATCTCGGAAACATGCACTACTAGGTATAACTAAAACAAGAAACTAATGATAAGGTATTACAAAATCATTGAATTAAGTACAATAAGCATAGGCGGGTTACAATAAGAATTTTTCTTTAACATATATTGTTATTGTTACTTTAATTTACTTTATTTATCTTCACTTCGACTACGTATAATTAGAATTTCATCGCTATTTTTTTTTACTTTCTTGGACGAGTAAATTGTGAAGATAACCAAAACTTACCATTTTTATTAATTTCCAAATTATGTATAACTGTATGTATAAATATACCTACGAATGTATACATCTCGCAAGACACAAAATGTAATCAAACTTTTACAGTTGACATTTCACTGGTGTATAATGCAGCGTGAACCAATACGAATCGTCTCGCTGGCAGCCGTCGGGGCGGAGATGTGACGTTCTCCACGGGCACGTGGTGAGCGTCGCCAATTAATGACACCCGCGTCGCCCTCTCGACTACCAGCTAGATGAGGGCTCTCAACGAGGGACATAAGTTTCGCAAGTATGGGATTCGACGAAACAAAAAATGGTTAAATGTAAATTGTTTTTTTTAAAGATTTACATATCTAATTACGACCTACATTTATGACTTTTCTTTTTTATATTTTGAGATTTCTACCAAAGAGAGAGAACTTACAAAAGCTTTTACATATGTACATAAATGATATAATAATGATATATAATGATAATGATATAATTTCTCATCTTCAAACGTCTCGAAATTATCACTTTAAAACTTATAAAATTACACAATCCAATTTGTATAGATGTCTCCGCCAAAGTGGAACATGTCTATGAATGAAATTGATTGGTGCTTATTATAGTGGTAAGTATTGAAAAGGAAAATATTATCAAAAGAGCTTATAAAATATAGCATTTAACGCTTTTAATCGTACCACTCCTTTATTTTAACTGACTTCAAATAATGAGGTTATTGATTCGATACGTATTTGTGACTCTTTCTGGAAATGCAATGAAAAAAAGGAATATTTTCATGTTTGTATCATTAAAAATGTCGCTCACAATTAATCATTTTAAAAGGGATATGAATGTCCAATATCGTGTAGATAATACTAATCAGATCTAAGGCGCGGGGCCAGCGAGGGTGACCCGACTATAATATTAATTCGCTTTATGACATGCAAAATTGCTCTCAATAAATTGTGCATGCGGATGTGGCGCCACAGCCTACGCGAAGCGAGGAGCTGAATCAATCACAATAATCGAGTACTATAGATAGTTTTAACGATGAAACTAACGAATCTGCCTTATGGTCTTTGATTTCTTGTTTATATTAAAGAGCCCAGAAGTAAATAATAATAACACATTAGGTATCATAGTGCACATCTTTATTTTCAAACTCTTGTTATAATATATATGTTATTTTATTCTAGCTTCGATTAACAAAATATTTGATTCGCTTTAATTGATATTATATTTATAATGAAATGATTACTGTTAAATTAATTTACATATAATACGGCTTGTTTTATAATATAGGTATAGGAATAGCTAATGTGTGATGAGTCTTAGGACTTAAGTTCATCCAAAGTGACGATAATCATACTATCCGTGGCTTGTTATAACTTAAAAGTAAAAAGCATTTTAGTTAAAATTTACAAACATTCTAGGTAGCTGCTCTGTGGCAATTATATAATGTACAAAACTCGAAATAACAATCAGTCTTGAAAACAATATAGACGTTAATATTACAAGCGTATAAAAAACTTTTAAAATCCGACATCGCAAACGTACCAAATAAACTAAAATGCACAAATAAATATTTTCTACAACACTTTGAAGTAAGTGCCAAGTGAAACATTTTACGTGTTTTTTACCCTTTAAAACAAAATAACAATCAAAATCAGTCAACAATTGACGGAATAACCCATAAACAAGTCAAACATCGAAAAAGGAGGAAGCCTTTTTCGAAGGCGAAAAAAAAATTATATTTAAATTAATTTTTGAATTTATAAATAAAGTGGTACCCATTTTAATATAAATATATCAATGGTGTAGCTGTGCTCGGGCTGTGGGCAGCGGGTGCGGGCTGCTCTCGCGCAGGCACGTGCGCGATATTAAACTTTTCATTACGAGCGTATTCTCCGCGTGACCCTGCACTTGCTCTGGAGGACCAGTGAGGGCCACCTGCGGGTCGCTTGCGATCGCCCCGAATTAAAACTACCCTTTGATATTATTTTATTAGATCTTGTTTATTTTTTTTATAAAGTTTATAAAATATATTGTTTTTGTTTATTTTTTTGATCTATTGAAAATATTTAAAATTTTTAGTATATAAAAAATATTTAAATATTTAAAGTCTTGACCTTATACATATTTTTATTAATTCAAAGTTTTTTTTTCTGAACTCAATTTAGGTAATACAAAATATGTTTCTTATATTCTTTGATCCACTTAAAAATTATAAGATAAAATAAAAAAATACTTTATTAAATCACACATACAACAATTATAATTGCGACTGTTTACATATATTTATAAACAGGTAGTAAAGTTGAGTTAAATACAATCGACATTTATTGACTGTAGTTACAATAAAAATAAAATTCTTTCATGTCTATTACTCGAAATAAAAAAGGTTTGAAATAAATCGGGGCGCTTTGAATTCAAGTGATAAATTAAACATGTGCTCCTCGCCGCGCTAATGCGCTGCACGGAACACAACATTATTTGATTTTTAATTCGACCCGCTGCAGCCGGAATTCGCTTATTGACTCACTCGAGTGCCTCCCGCCCCTCCGCACTCATCGGGACCTCGAAACTATCCTCCATCTACGCCATCCCTCCGCGAACTATAACCGAGCGAATGAGTGACATATAGTTTAGGTATAAAACAGAATTGCATATTAAAGTAAGGACGCAGCGGCATCGGTTTCCTCACACAAAAAGGAAAAATTTAATTCTCGAGTGCGGATAGATAAAAAATATCTTGACATGTCGCGAGCGGCGTGCGTGGAATAGCGCGTGAGGAGGGTCGCGGGCGATATATTTGCGCGTGTAATATCCGCTTTTATTAGTTTTTTCGCGGCGACAACCCCCCGAGAGCCGCATATTTGCTTTGATGACGCTCCACATCCGAGGGGCGCCGGTATGGAGACATTCGGGGCCGTTTATTGTCATTGTTCCGAAATTCATTACGCGTCCCGCTCGCCGGCGACACAATAGACCCGGTAAAGCGATTAGTCGGATTTAATGCGTTCGACTGTTCGGAATGCGGGAAACGCCGCGAGATGTTTGCTGACAATTAGCGGGCTGGTGTCTCGGATAATTTCTCATTGAAGCGGTAATGTTTGGAGTGGCTCGCGAATAGCGGTAATGATAAACGGCGCCGCGCCGTAGCTCTGTTGGCGACGCGCCAGCGAAAAGCTTTACTAACTACACCGGAATCCGTGTACAATTAAAATAATTATCGTCGAATACAACTGGACATTCGTCAAGATTTGTAAAATAGTAATTGTCATTTATATTACTGAAGTTTTTCATGGTAAAAAACTCAAACATTTTATCTATTTTAGAATTAGTCTAAATTCCAGCTTAAAACAACTTACTTGTATTTAAATATTTCGCAATGACTAAGAATAGTAGACAAGACTCCTAGGATCCGATTAAAACATTTATTTCGTTTAACAAATAATTAACATTGCTAAAATTCCTATTTGTCAGTATTAGCTACGGAATCCTGGCACGCGTCTCTCGTTCGCACTTGACCGTCTCCATACGAGTCTCGAATGCCCTTGACGCTACTTGTATATGCCTTGCACATATCTAATAATTATGCAACATAATATACACGTACAACATTGTTTTATTAGAATCTAGTTTATAAATGTCTAGATCAATTAATTTTCCTTAAGTTACTAAGGAAACTAGTTATATACCTAAGTACCCATATGTTAGAAACTACCACTTATTTTCCTTTGTGTTCTTTAATGCAGCATTTATTGTACAATAGGTAGGTTATTGGTATATTTTATCTAGGGAATGACGTTGGGTCCAGCGTCGGTCTAAGCCTGCACCAATCCTCCTCAAGCTTGGCCTTGTGCTGCTTACCTAGTTTGGCCCAACCTTGGTTATAAAGTTTAGGATGGTAACTACTGCCTAAGCATGGTATACAGTACAGCGCCAAGGGTGGAAAGGGATTGGGCCAGCATCAAGCGTTGGTCCCAGCTTGGCCCCATCGTTCAAGGCTGTGTCCTACATGAGATATTAGGTACATTGATTACAGTTGATAGCTTTTTTATTTAAGGATAAAACAGGCTTCATTAGAAGTGACTTTTTAGAAATGAGATCGCTCTCGAAGCTGTATCATTAATATTATATCTTTTATTATAATAAGTAAATATAATGTAAATATAGCATCTATTTAAATAAAACAAAGAATTATTGATGAAACACATGATTTTCAAATCTTTCCGGTTTTTTTCAACTATGGGTGTTCAATCGACCAGTATCGAGCCGCACCGTGGGAACTCCAACTCTCCAGAACTGGACGAGCGCCGCGCCTGTTCCGAGAACAGCGCCGCCTCTAGCCCCCGATGTCGTTTGTCACTCGGCCTGAGTGGACTCGATCTATCTAATATATAAAAATATCGTTTGTATGTCTGTTCATATCATTTACGCTACCATACTGTTTTCGATTGCGATAAAACCTTGTCTACTTATTGTTCGTACTTTCAAAAATGTTATAGCCATAGTAAAATTACTTTTCTGTAGGTGGCGTGCGTGTTGCCGGACAAACAGAAAAATATGTTATAGAATATTGTCTCCCGTAAGGAAATTTAAATTAAAGCGAGCGAAGTAGCAACCACAAGCTAGTGTATTATGAATTTTTTAACCAGCGACGGATTTACACATTTGCCAGTAGGCTATTCAAATTTTGCCGCCTCCACCGACCCCTACAATTCGATACCATAGCTCACAATCTTGTTTCGATAACACGACTACTATCTCGCTCCCGCATCGCAAGGCGACTATGAGAATGGTGAAAAATAATGTATACAGTATAAGTGGTGAGACAGGTTAGATGTCAAATTCTTTGTGTAGACATCATTATTTATGCCATCATTATTGTTAAATTTGATTATATAAATATTAATCTTTTTGCCGTGAGAGTTTGTAAGACAGAAAAAAGAGCCGTAAATTTTCCGCCCCTAAAGGGCCTAGGATGCAGTTTTTTCAATCTGATGGTAAATTCGCCACTGCTTTTAAATAATCTAATCTCATAATCAGCTAGCAAAACTATAGACATCTTAAAATATCTTGAATACAAATTTAATTTCTCGTTTTAAATATGAATGAAAAACTATACGTATAGCACAATATCAGTAGAATAGGCCTATGGTTATATGTTCGCAGGTCTTGCAAGACTAGTTAGAGATGAAAGCAAAAGAAGTGTACTAAGAAAATGGAGCTTTGATAAATGATTATATGATAGGGAACATATCTATCTAGTAAAACAGTATGTCAGAGGCGTTATTAGGTCACATTGCAGTTACGCATGACTTTGCAATACCATATGTTTAAGCGTGTGACGTGCGTGCGCCGCGTGAGTGTGCGTGCGTGTGCGCGTGTGTGCTGCGCGTACGCTTCCACTCGCCCGCAGCTAATAAATGCCTGTTTAATAAACATACCGCCTGTGTATCGCTCTAATTGCTGTCACATTGCTATGCCTATGAATTTTCATAAGGCGAGGCGCGCATTCATAAGATGATCGTTTATTCCTATATCCAATTCGATTAGATTTAGTCCAATGCTGCGTAATTTATGGCGCTCCGAGATCGGCATCTGTGCCGTATGAGCCGATTTGAATTTATATTTTGGTTTTAATTTAAATCAATTTATACATACTTACATGTATTTCTTTCGAAGTAATGTAAAATATTTTAATAAATTTATGTTTCATCGTTTGATATTTGTTTATTTGTTTTGAAAACAAAGAAACATTTCAAATTAACAGCTTTTAACTAAATGCATATGAAAGTACATACTCTACGTACTTACATCCGAAACACAATTTTTAAAATTTGTGCCTGTCTGTCTTTACGTCTGAATGTCTGTTTGTTTGTTCCTTCACATACCTATAGCTAATGTTATAAGGAGTAACTTAGATTACTTTTAAATGAAATCAAACCAATGAAATAGTGAACAATGTCTGATTTAAATAGGGAAGGTAAACATTGCATAAATATAATTTTTCCTCAAAATAATGCAGGTGAAACCATGGGGCACAGCTAGTAAAAATATAAACAACTCAATAGAACCGTTTAGTTGTCGATCTCTGTTGAATTGTATTCCTTCTCTTGACTACGATTAACATTAATTGCAAGCATTTTGTCCTCGTTTTTCGAAAAGTTATCCGACTCATGTTTTTACAGGGTATTAATTAAAAACTGGCTCACATCATATCATATCATACTTTAAAAATGCATCAAAATATATTTTTCGAAGTTTTAACAAAGGAGTAGGTATATTGTTTTCCAGTCTTATTTTCAACCGAATTCAAAATCGGAGAAGATATGTTTTTTTAATACTTGGAAGATACTTTAGAACACCGTCAATTCTAAATCTATTTTGTAAATTTCCATTTTCATTTTCCAATAAGTATAGTCCCATTTCATTTTTATCAAAATCGGATCAGTTATTTAGTTTTAATATTAAAGTAATAATATTTCGTATTTTGCTTTTCTTTAAAAGTCTTATGTTTATATTTATTTATCTGTATGGCTTTTCTCTGGCATGTATGTAAATAAATCTTTATTTCTTTCTAATAAAGTTCCACAGACAAATAATAGTTTCCTAGGCGCAGTTATCTCGCATCAGAGTCCCGAGCCAGCGGCGACTCTTCCACGAACAGGCGCGGCTTCGTCGGAGGAATCGACTGGAGCTCAATAAATCTGTCTCCTAGCAAATTCGCAGGTCGTTGCCCGCGGACAAAGGCACTGGGCCTGTCACTTATTTTAATCCATTGAAATATTGATGTACTTTATCCATACTAATTAATAAAATTGAAGTGTCTGTTTGCACAAGTATTGATGTAAATTAACAGCATTTAACTAATTGCACCTGTACACTGTATTTACATCAAAAATTCAATTTTTAAAATTTTTGGCAGTCCGTCTGTTTGTTAGGTTTACTTAGACTTTCACTTGCAGAAAGCTAATTTTAGAAGGAGTAGGTTATATTAGGCTACTTTTATTTTAGAAAATTTATTTATTTTAATTTGCCGCAAACGACGTCGCAAGCATCAGTTAGTTAATAAAATGTATCTGTAAACACTTAGAGAACACTTTAATCAGTCAAACGTATGCGTCTCTAGCTATTGACTTTCCATTTTATATGTATTCTTAACTTGTTACCTCTGACTTAGATTGAAATATTTAATGTATATTATTTTAAATAATTAAAAAGTATTCTGCTATAGGTATTGTGATTGTTATTATATCTTGTGATTTGTCATGAATGACCAACGATATAAAATTAAATGAATGTGGGATAAAAACTTATAAGTTTGTAACTATATATTAAATTATTTTTTGCTTCACGTAAACAACCACAATATCGGACAAGTAGTTCTTCAGATCAGCACATTCGGACATAAAACAATCGCGCCCGCAACGCCCCTGGTGATGCAGATGTGGACGATGGTAACCACATCAGGTGGTACTATTTGCCTCGTATGTGCCCCCCATCTTTTATTTATAAAAAATATATACCTACTAGAATTGTGTTGTATTAATGCATTGCTGTTTAATTCAATTTTTTGGTTGATAGTTTTATCAATTATACCAAACGAAAATAAATTATTAAAATATATTCCACAAGCGACCCCGGGTTCGCCCGGGTTTCAGAAAGTTACCGAGGCAGGTTTTAAATGTAACTATTAAAATTTAATGAATTTTACATTTGCTTGGCGTAAATTCCCGCGTTCCTTTCGCGGGTACATCTGCTTGTTCATCTCTTGCCTAGCGCGTACCAGTTGCTAATGCATAATAGATATAATAATATATAGAGAATATTTTAGTACTAACACTAACAACTACGACTACGCACTCGGACAAATCAGTTCAGGGGTTGTTTTCTTTTACCTTACTTAAATGAATTAATTATTCTTCATAAATGTCAAATACAAAAAGACTTTTACCGACAGGTAGGTATAGCTCCAGAAAAGTGCGTTAAAATAAACCAACAAAGAAAATCTTCGGCTTTATATTCTAATATTCTATTACTAGAAACATAATGTTTTGAAACAATGCTCATTGTTCTGAAGTCCCGTTGTACAAGTTGAGCGTTCATCGCAATAGTAAAAGGTCACTGAGGCCCGTAGAATCCGCTCGGAGACGAGGGTAGGCAGCAATAAAAGGCGCGGAGCTACGGAGGGTCAGTTAACTATTTTAATGGGTTTTTCTCTTCGCAGAGGGCTCGACGCTGCATTATTAAATTCCTCTTCGAAATTAAACACTCTCATGTCGTTTCGCATTTACCTGTCCGTTCAATTTAAGCCGCCGGGAACGTGTAGAGCTTTGTTCGTTTCGCGTGCGCTGCATCTACGATGCTTAATAATAATGAATTATAAATGTACGTTGGTTTGTGTTTATTGCGATTTAAAACAAATTAATTTTATCTTGAGTTTTCGTTCTCAATGTGGTGTCAACTAATAATTAAGGCTTCACTTAGGTACTTAGTAATAATACCTTTATCAAGTGCGGGATGATTTTGATATGAAAATTTTACTATTGCGATATGTGTCAATAATTTATCAACTTATAAACTTCAGCGAGCCCCGTCATTGCAATTCAGTGAATTAAAATACATATTTTTATTACGTCCGACGCTGACTGCGGCCAGCGGCCAGCGGGCAGCTAGTGACGGGTTATTTTCGTGACAATCAACGCCATGCGTCAATATGTCAGAGAGCCGCGGCGAGCCGGCAGCGCATACCGACACCGCGCACACACATGCGCGCCGCTATCGGAACGAACCGCCCGAGTAGATTGACATAATGGTCGACTTGGTAATTAGTTTTATTTTCATTTACAAGCGCTTGCGAACGATTTTAAAACGAAACAAACGACCCGGCTGCGATTTGAACATCTTCGCTATTCTTTAGACGATTTCAAACGCTCCCCGAACACGCTCGCTTATAATCGTTTTCAATTACCGATTCCTTTCAATGAAAACTTTCAATTAAATATCTTTGTCTTCGATCTAAATATTTTAGCAACTTTTTGCGCTTCAACGCTTTAGGTATCGATATAGAGGAATGTCAATTAAGGCTAGAAGTGTCGATGGGCAGATATGGACTTCCATTTAGTCTATACATCGGCTAGATCTTGTGCAAACGAGTAAAAATGTAACATGACAAAATTAATATCTCAGCTGACAACCCGTTCCGCGTTACCGTTGAATCAATATCGCCTCTGTAATTTAAAACGAATGCCTCCGATATGCGAGATCTCCTTACAAGGAGGGCTATCTAGTGCATTCGTTTTAATCAATGGTAATTAGCCGCGATTATTATCTAGGTATCAATCAGAAGTAAGTGGGCGAGGCGGCATGTGGCGGGTAATGTGGCGAGACAATGATGCGAGCGCCAGAATGCGAGCCGCGACGCCGCGCTGCCGCTGCCGGTCGCCGGCAGCCGGCTGCCCGCTGGCCGCCCGTCAGTCCATTGAGCGGAGCGGTAATAATAGCGGCGCACTGCCGGGTCCACCCGCGCGCCGCGCCGCGACGAGTGATTTACTAGCGATGCTATTCCGCCCGCGTACCGTCCGTCACGATCGATCAATATTAAATTTATGTTCCATCGCAAATACTAGCTAGAATCGTCCGCCCACTTCGTTCCTTCTTTGAATTTATAATTATCATCGATTTTGCTCGCTAAATCTTATACGTAACAAAAAAGCGACACGTCCGCGGAGCCTAACTGAATGGGTATATTTCGCGTTCTGAAACAACGGTAAAAAGTTGATGTATCGGTTGTCGGCGGAACGCAAATAGACGGTGCAGCGCGGGTGCGCGCGTAATTTATGCATGTTTAATTAAAGTCGCAGCCGGAAGAGCCGCGTCGGATTGATGAGTCATTCGCGGCCGATGTGACAGTTACCGCTAACATAATAGATGCTGCAGTGTACCACCACACTCGAAAACCGAAAAATTTTGGAGGAGAAAGTAACTGACAACCTACCTATATTATGCTGGGAAATTTTACAATATTTTGTGTTAATTGCTATACCTATCTTGTGTGCAGGTAAATGAATGAATTATTAGATGTGTGCCTAATTACGAAATTTTTCACTTCCGTGCATCCGTTCCGTAAAAGAATGTTGATAAACCTTAATTTGTAGTTGCGATCGAGTTGTACACACTGAGCGTCGAGTAGTTTTTCCGCTTCGCGTTAAAGAGGAATTGCTTTTATAAGACTAAAGACATACACTTTATATGTCATCGTATATGTTTAATTTTAATGACGAGGCTACTGAGAAACACAACGATCTCACACCCGATCGTTTCGTTTGGCGTCGAGTAAAAACCGTCGCTACATTTTAAGACATCTCAGTAGTAAAGCACCAGCCTTGAAATGTTTCTTAGTAGCGGAGACCGGCTTCGGATGTTTTTACTGCAACCACTGTCCGCCTCGGAGAAGACATCGCCTTAGAAATGATATCGATCATAGTATATTATATTGCGGCTAAAGGAGCAGGCGGGTCATTAAGTACGTCTGATGATCATCGTTGATCATGCAACGTTGCAACGTCAGAAGAGCCCCAAATGCGTGGCCAGTTTAAAAAGGAATAAAGGTAAAGAGGAATATGAAGTAAGGAAAAGATTGGAGAGGGGGGGGGGGACTTTCGGTTCTCTGATTCACTGTACGAAACGCAGCCATATAAATATGAGTATGATAAGCTCTGGTCGAGCCAGCCTGTATATACCAGCTGCAGTAGGCTACGGCTAGGCTCTATCACCCTATGTATCAGGCGGCTATACAGCCTATGTCACCCGGGTCAATATCACGAATCTATTAACACCTCATCCAGTAAAAACGCTTCAGTAATTTAGGGGCTACGGTGGAAAATACATCCTTTTAGTTTACCGTAGTCGGGTAAACGCACTTTTAAAATTATTACGTAATTAAGTAAGTACCTACTAATGGTACGAAGTATTCTAATGGGTCACATAATATTTTCCATATAAGTAAAGCGTCACAGACCATTCCAATGCACACGCATTTCACCGAACTCCTTGATCTGAGTTTCCACTAGTTTTTGCGCTTATCTGCCATATTGTCCTCGTCCGCTATGACACAATGGCTAACAATGATTTAGACTATTAAACACGTTATATAATATTGCACTGCTAAATGTAATACTACACTGCTTCCATTGTACAGTGGTGGCCTATCGGTAACCTATTAACTACAGCGAGTATATGGACTCGTCCGGGTACACCTCCAATAAAAAATCTGCGTTATGAGCCCTAACTTCCTATTCCTCTTCATACCTCATTCCTTTTTACGCTGGCAACGCATTTGATGCTTCTCTGATGCTGCAAATGGGTGACGTAATCACTTAACATCTGGAATCCCGCCTGCTTGTTTGTCAGCTATTTTTATAGAAAATAATTTAATTTAAACCACCTTTCAATGTTCCTGATTTTATCCCTCCAATAATTAATACTTTATACCTCTGTTCTATTGATGAGGAAATAATATTCATTCTATTTTATTTTTATTCCACATTAGGTCTTTTGATATAAATATTTTGCAGTATGTAGTACGCAAGTACCTAGAGATTTGGTGGTATGCACGACAGAAATATCATATTACACTCATAAACATCGTCACATAGTACACATTCTTGTACATAACTTTACAACATATAAGTAATAAATTATTCAAGTGAGCTTATCATAATTGTAAACAAGCTAGTTTCTTTACGAAAAATAAAATAATAAAAAGTAACTTTTTTATACATATTATAGATCAGTTATAATGTTTGTATATATTAAGTAGGTACTTAAGACATAAATTCTATTAAACATTCATGTTAAACAAATTGATTTCCCGCCGTTACTGCGATTGACTAATTAATTATATTCAGGTATTTAAATGAGTTCATTTTTTGTGTCCTATCCTGCAAGCCCTACTAAATAGCTGATGCAGTTTTTATGCAACTGTTTTGTAGAAATCCATAATCTAGTTGATTGCTTCCTAACTTATACATTCATGAGTTTGCTCTACATTAAACGTTTCGAAGAAATAGTTGTGCTCGATTTTTGTACTCATGACACGTAAACATGGCGAAGTTAGGATTCAACTTGAAGGACTATAATGATTAGTTACTTATATTTGGAAACATATGAATTTATTGGGGCATTTGTAGAGTAGAATGTGAGGTATAAAGGAAATAAAAGGGCCAGCGTCAGTAGCGCAGTGACGTAATACCTATGTAGATGAGCTCTCGACAAGCACCAGGTGTGCCGATAATGGCGACGAGGTGGTATCTTATAACTAAGAAATATTTAAGCTACAATATACGTGAAACATAATATGACTATTCATTCGTTAATTCTAGATACTCTATCATGTAGTCTATGCTCTATGCCGGAAATAATTAATATCAAACATCTTAATATTTTCCGGATAAGTTAATGATTGCAAAATTCAAAAAATAAATGATGTCCCTCGCGGCTACTACTTCGCTCCTATGAGCGTAGCGTGATGTAATAACCTTCCTCAATAAACGGGCTATCTGATACAAAAATATTATTTTTAATCCGATCAGTTTAAAAGATTAACATCTACATACAAACTTACGAACTTATAAACAAAATCTACCACTTTCTAATATAAGTATATATAAATGGAAATAGTACAAAGTGGAGCTGGCGGGTAATTCTCTTACAAAAATCTTATAATTTTCTAGCTGACTCGGTTTTCTTCCATCTCATTTTACAAGTTATCCACCGTCCGTCCGTCTGCGAGTGTTGTTGTTTATTGTTTGATTGGATCTCGGGGCAAAAAGCGTAATTGTCGCTGTCAGCGGGACGAATGGCGGGTGGATGTGTGCGTCGCTACGTGCACTATGAGTCTTCGAGTTCACGGGACACGGACATCGCATCATTACTAGTAACATGACGATAATATACCTACTAATCAGGATACCTAGCTCTCGCAGAGTTCAATAAAATAAATTATGTTAAAAATCTAAATGAATGCGTCAATTAATTTTCTAAATTTTATCGTGACGAAAGAAAAACTAACGTTTATAATCGTTATTTTTCATTTTATAATTAGCAGAGATTTGCAACATAGCAGGCGACGATAGCTGGTAATAAAATAAGAGGAAAACATAAAACATATATGGTGTATGATTAATAATATTAGATATGGTGGTCCTAACGGGCCGGTATTAGCGTGAAGCTGCGCGGGCGCATAGCTTGCCCATATGCGGCCCGGGCGAGGCGAGGCGGCCCGAGGACTACCAGTAACTCATATCTAACCATATACGCGCTCATTACTTACGCTAATGCCTCGTATTTACATACGGTTGCGACAACTGTGCACTTCATTGCGCTTTCGCCGGCGCGGTTCGGCGCGATCTCACGGTTATGAACGTTTATGTACAAATAAATGTCTGTTTACACTAAGAATGGCTGGCTCGGTGCGCTGTGTTGAACCGCGTCAGCGGTGTATCGCTTGCATACATTTAGCTGGTATGGTAATGTCTCGCATTATCGTAGAGTGGAGTGTTGTCAGGCGTTGTACTAAATGTATGAAATTGACGTATCACTACGTCCCGCTACAACATTTATTAACTTACTGGCTGTGCCCCGTGGTTTCACGCGCGTTAATTTGAGGAACCATTATATTTATATAATGTTTACATTACCTATTTGAATCCGATATTGTTCACCATTTTATTGGTTCTAATTTTGTTTTCGCGTATTTCTTTATGTAATATTTAATTTTTATTATTTTAAATAAAATCCTAGGTTACTCCTTATAACATAAGTTATCTGTAAGTGAAAGTTTCTTCAAAATCAGTTTCAGAGATTAGCCGCAACAAACAGGTACAATTAAATTTTAAAAATTGCGTTTTTGATGTAAGTAACGTTTATATTTTCATATATTATAGGTATATTTAGGTAAAAACTGGTTATTTGAAATTACAAACAGACGCTTTCGTTTTATTTATTTTTTATAGATATGAACTATTTCTTTTATATACCTCGTCAATTGATGACCTTATATCGTAATTTAAGTTTACTTATTGACTGCTTTGGCTTTAACGTCTTTTAAGTTTTTCACTAGAAACCGAATGTTAAGGATGACACGTATACACTTAAAAAGCAAAACGAACGAATAATGAAGTTAATGGAAATCATTAGAACCGTTTCACAGAAACCAATAACATATGTACACAATAATTTTCCACTTAAATATGAGATGCACATAGCGATTACCAAGTGACCTGCGCAATGGGTTAAAGAGATATCAGAAATGAGACAAATTATGTACAAACGACTTCGAAATGTTAAGTTAGAAGTACATATGTGAAAGCCTGCAACGTGAAAGAGAAGGTCTATGTTTGTTTTGTTAAAAATATTATACTTTACAAGAAACAAAGAGGCGTAATTGATTTTCTAACAGGATATCAAGATTAAAATGTAATAAAAGTATAATATATTCGGAATTATTTTAAAACAGTTAATATCGAGTTTCTTGCCGGTTCTTCTCGGTAGAGACTACATTCCGAACTGGTGGTAGCTTTATAAAAATCTAAAAAAGCATTGATATGGCATTTGACGATTCGAAAATGCTTTAAAAAGCCCCTTTGAATAAATAATATTTTGACTTTGAGTTTAACAGAGTCTTGTTATCACCGAGGTTACGTTGAAAGCAATATAAAATACGTAACTACGTTTAATTAATGACACATTTAATCAATCATTTGTTAAATTTGTTCGTTGTACAACTCAACTACTTAAATGATTAAAATTTTGATAAAAAAGTTCTTGACGTAATGAGAATTCCTTTTTTGGAAGTCGTTTAAAAATATTAAGACCTCAGTCTTTTAAATCGTTAATTTTAAAATTGAAATTAAATAAATAGCAGATTTTTATTGAGTAGATATACTTAATATCTCTAGGAATAATTAAAGTAGGAATTCTAAAACCAACGAGACTGTGTTGCGGAAAAAAACAGAAAATGACCAGTCAAGTGCGAGTTAAACTCTCGCACGAAGGGTTTCGTACGCACACTCACACTTTTACGGTTTTTAATTGTTTGTTGTTTTGGTAGATATAAAGATACAGCTGACAGACGAACGGATAGGCGGACATACGGAAAGCAGAGGCTTAGTAACAGGGTCCCGTTGGCACCCTTTGGGAACTCTAAAAATGACTTATAAGAGAACTATCTAGTTATCTACTGTAATCTAATACCATTGTATTAATAAGTTTTTATAATTTTAATTTTAATCTATTTTATACTTTGTATGTTTTCAAAACGTGTCGCCTCGATATGACCATAGCCGAGCGTTACATAGGCACGTATATAATATAGGTGTTCGGAACATGTTCTTATGTTTAAAACTAGTATGTAGTCGCTTATTAACGCGTGTTTTTTCTCAGTAATCGGTGGGGCCAGTGTTGTGCCTGAGATGTAATCTACGCGAAACATTATAGTTTCCCGAGAAATCAATGTTAGGCTTGTCCCGAAAAAAAAAAATTGCGGGGTAAAATATTCTCTTCGAAAAAACTGTATGAGACGAGCTAGAATGCATCAGCTTACATTGTAAAAGGCGGGAAAAATATCACAAAAAAAAACAATGTCGAGCACAACATTTTATTCCAATAATCTTCATATTTACTGTAGAGTTTTACTTTGTTTATATATTGACATTAAAGTTCCAACATTACCTTATTTGAAAAAATCTATTAGGTACTGTTAGATAGTAGATCCTACAGTCATAGAAGGTTACTGGAAAGTTCTCCGGGAACTTTGAAAGTTTGTAATTTTGTAGATTTCAATGTGTTCTATATAAATTTCTTTGCCACCTTGTTGCTTTGCCAGTGCGCCGCCATATTAGAAAAATTGAGCATAAAAACATTTTTTGGACAATATTTTTTTCATTCTCATTTTCCGATAAACATTGTTATGTAATAAATTAAATTTGAGAAAATTTCGTAGAATTTATTAAAACATTGTCTTTCTGTAAAATAATTAATTTTAGTAGTATATGTCTTTTTCTTTGGGTCGTTTATTGAGAAAGATTTTTATTTTTATAATAAAATGTGTTCATTTTAAGAGGTGAACCAGTAATCATAAGTATGGCTTGAGATTTCAATAAAAGCCTTGTTCTCAGTAAATAATACGTAAAAAGCTTGATTTGGCACCGACTTGAAATATTTTACGTGGCACCGACTTCAAAACATTGTAGAAAATATTTATTTTTTAGTTTACTTGTATTAAATTCGAGCTTGAAATCGGTTCCTTTATTTTAAGTCTCAGTTACTGTACATTGCATTTCTACAGTACTCATATTCAACATATACTTTATTTAAGTAGGCAGTACTTACAAATTAGTCTTTTAAGCTTAAACATTACTTTTAATTTCCCGTCCCGAGTGTCCCGCCGCCGGGCCCGCGATCGGCGTCCGGCACTAGCCGGCTAAAGCGAGACAGCTCTGCTCTCGCCGAGCGAGTCGGACCGTGCAACAATGTTATCTGGTATCGATCTGGAATCCGTTCTACAGTTTTTCCTTATATTTATTTAATTGAATCTTACTCGATAGCGAATGTACTCATTTACTCAGTTTTGTTCGAGGATTAATGATATTATCAACACATATGTTCATTTGTAGCTTTAGCAACAGTGAACTCAATAAAGTAAATTATTGTGTGATCTTAATTTATACATATAAAATCTATACATGTATCATAAAATCACTTGTCCTGACTGATTAATTCATCGGCGCAGAGCCTAAGCCGCTGGGGCTACAAACTTGAAATTTTGACAGTAGGTCCTTCTAGGTTCGATATTCTTCCGCTAATAGGGTGAAAAGAAGTAAAAATGTTTATTGAAAATCCTATTCCGTGGTCGTATAAAAATAAAACTTAAACCACATAATTCTGGATGAGTTATGAAATGTGAAATACAAAATGTATCAATATTATGGTCTCTATTAGGGTTTCAGGGGTTTTGCAGTTTTCAATGAATAAGTTTAAATCGTATATTAAAAAGTCTTTAATAGCTAAAGCATATTATTCTGTACAAGGTTATATAGATGATAATAATACATGGATTTAGTATAGCTGTATATACACATTTGTAATTTTTAAATGCATGTACTTATTAACACAATTTTAAAAGAGTACCTATCGAGTTTCTTAGCGGTTCTTCTCGGTACAATCTACATTCCAAACCCATGATAGCTTTTCCTTTATATAAGTACTTTTTGTTTATTTTGACGATTCAAATGGTCTATTAAAATCCTACTTGAATAAAGTATATTTTGATTTTGTTAAGTTTGTATGAATAAATTCGCTTCTATCAAGTTCCAAAACATATGCGGGCGAAGCCGCGAGCAAATGCTAGTATATGATATAAATTGAGTGATTCGGAGAGCCGAGATGGGATAGCGGCTAGATGATCGTAGGTTTTACACCTCAGTTAATATCCCTGATTTTTTAAATGCTACATTTGTGAATAAATTGATCTCGTGCTCGGCGGTGTAGGAAAACCCCATGGGAAAATCTGTACGTGTCAGAAGAAATTCTGATACACGCATATCCGCCAACCTGCATTGGAGCAGCGTGGAGGTGTAAGCTCCTAAAACCTTCTCCTTAATAGGAGACGACATTATAATGACATAACTAGACAAATGGATTGGTAATGACTTCGTTTAACCCGTTCGAACACTTATTTATAAAACGTTATGTTAATTGTATGTAGAGATCAACTTGTAGTAGGTACCTATATAAGTACAAGCTGCTTAACGTAAACTACGTATTGTAATTGTAATTTATATGTGGTTTATATAAACTGTGCTTATCTTTGATCTCATTTATAGAACTTGTGAGCGACACTGGCTACTTCTTTACTTTCATTAGATATCTCCGACCTTATATGACAGCCTTTTCAGAGAACCAATGAGATCGTACACAGATACAGATCCCCAAGTTGTAGAGCTCGTTTGTGGTGACATCTTCCGAACAATTCTAAAAACCAAACAAATGTAAAAAAAGAGGAACATTGAACGCGCTCTTACTTAGCGCTGTTCCGCGGTATTGTTCGATCACTGTGAAAAATTGAGCCGCTAACAGCGCAAATTGAGTGAAGCTGCCTCGCGGGGAATTATGCCTACCTGCCATATTCAATTACATCAAAGCCGTTCACAGGATAAAAACGTTCCAACCGTTTGAAACGTGAATACCGCAGAGTTTGATTATTTGGTAGGGTTTTTATTTAGACTGCGGCGCGAGGGGGATAAATGGAGTCGAGGGCGTGGGGTGCGGCGTGGGCGGCAGGGGCGCGGGGTGCGGCTGCGAAATTGATCCGTTCATACTTCATAATCATTGGTGAGAGTGCGGCATTACACGCCCGGTGCGCACCGAATCAAAGGGGCCGATTCACTGCGCCGCTTAGAAATACAACCGTCGACGAAACCGACCACAACGAACAATTATTACCTTTATGCTTAAGTGTTTAGAGTTCAGAATCCTGTGCTTTCGATACGTCATGGGTGATCCGTATATAAATTCCTAATAGAAAAATATGTGTATCGTGTAGCACGCACCGATGTAATGCATCTCCACAAATTGGGCTCAACTATCTTGTAACGCGATAACAGATAGAATAATAGATCAATGCGCCGACGATATTAGCATTTGAATTTATCGTTTTTTCTCGTTTGGTTAATCGGTGTATAGAATTGCTACAAAACAACATACTGGGCGCCGCGATACTAGGAAATTGTGTGTGGAAATATGTGAGAAATAATGATTTTGAAATTTCTTTTAATAGAAAAACTTTGTATAAAGAAAAAATGTAATACCATTTTTTTATTCGTTTTTTTTTATTTACTTTATTGCTCAAGTATTTAAAATATATTTGGCCAAAGGCGAGCTTAAGGCTATTTAGCCTTATCTCCCAGCCAAACCTTAGGGCGTGCAAGAAAGAGCGTTGAGTGGATATACAAGGCGATTTACCTATATATACACATATTAAACTACATACAAACATATACATTTACAGATACATATACATACATATATACACATATATATCAAATACTTGAACAAATTCAAATGATACCTATGATACAGTAATCTAAATTTATATAACTGAAAGGTGACTGACTGACATAGTGATCTATCAACGCACAGCCCAAACCACTGGACGGGTCGGGTTGAAATTTGGCAAGCAGGTAGATATTATGACGTAGGCATCCGCTAAGAAGGGATTTTGATTAATTCTACCACAAGGGGATAAATAGGGGATGACAGTTTGTATGAAACTTTGTCCACTTTAAACCGATCGGGCTGAGACTTTGCATACATAAAGCTATTATGATGTCGCATCACAAACATCGCAGACGAAGTCGCGAGCATCAGCTAGTAATACATAAGAGTGATATCATTATATACATAATAGCATATTAAGTAGACATCAATAGATATAAGCTCAATACATTAACAATTAAAGTACATATCAGTTTTCCGACTTCGATCTGTACACTTCAAAATTCACGGTCACAACATGGACACCTATAATATGTAAATCAGAATGAAAGCGTATAATGTAATTCAATAAGTCCGAAGCAATCGATAGAGGTGAACGACTCCATATCGGGAAACGCGCAGATGTCGGCCGGTGACCATTTAAAACAATAGAGTTCCGGTTCCGGCGCCGCACCTGCCGCGCGCTCGCTCACAGCGCGGGGAACAACTTTACCCTTTGCTAGAGCTCGCCAAAGGGTCGAAATTTGACCCAAGTTTATTATTTGTTTAGTTTAAATAGTTATTTGGGTTTATATACAGAGCATATAGGCACATACATATGGATGCTGATAAGCAATACTGTGTCAAGCCACAGGTCGTTCACATTTTCCTTTCTTTTTTGATAAAATGCATAATGAATGAAAAGCATGCTATTTAATATATTGTAATAATAAGTTTTTCAAATATTTCAGATTATTGTATAAATTGCAAAATATGGAACGCACTTGAAATTGGAAACAATTAAGTCACTATTTTCCGTACTTATTTAGTTTATATGACGATTTTTTTAAATAATATTGAATAGGTAATGCAGTATCAACAATATATCAATATCTTAGAATTTGACGTTTTGTGGGTTGACGCATTATTGCTTATCAGCACCCATATATTATGCACTTTTATATGACATTGTCAATAAGATTGTTAATGAGCGATTAAGCGTGAGCCGGACTCGCAGCCGGTTCGTACCATCGCACCAGATATAACACTATGTAAATTTTAAAAACATTATCTGTCAGCGAGTTGTATTTCATTAAGTGTCATACGCAGAGAATTGAAATTTTCATCAAACGATATTGCCTGTAGGTAATAAAGACTGGACATGTGCACACACCCAGATAAAAAATTCACTCTGTATAAAAGAATCAAGGGGGTGCATTGTCACTTGCAATCCGACTAGCGCATATTGTTATGAATACAAATAATATATGTAATATATTCAACCTGTTTGTTAAAATTTGTAAAATTATTTGACGTAGAGCAATTACGTCTTGTCCCAACTTTGAAATTTATTTTGAGATATAGTTCGAAGACTTGCATCTATCTTTGGTGAAACCATTGGCTCTTGTGTACCAATGATTTCCAGAACCTTAGCAAATTGGCACCAAATGGGTACCATTGTTGCTCACTCAAATTTCCTCGAGGCGACTCGCTTCTATACCGTTTGTCATCTAGTTATTTGAAAAAGGTATAACATTCATTGCAATTAAAAAGAAAACTAACACAAGTTCATTATAATCATGAGTAATTTACACAAAACAATGATTCCTAATTAATTTGACTCCCAATTAAAGCGTATAAAACTACAATTAATGTGAATAGATAAGCATCTAATATTTAAGGAATTGTCGTAATCGTAACGAGTAATATAATTAATACTTTCAGATAACTTAGTTATTTTATGAGATACGATCCGAGCCTATACAGCCTATCGCTCCACGGCGTGCGAATCTATTTCGAGCTATAATATTTTGGGCTAAGAAAATAAGTGTTCCGTGTGCTTCGTCACAACTTACTGGGTATTGTGTCAACAAAAACGATTTTTTATCACTAACTCTCACCCATTATTATAAATTAAATAGACACCTCTATTATTCATTTGAATTATATATTTTTATCAACGTTAGTTTTATTACTCAACATTGAGTATAACTGTGAGTAGGTAAGAGGTGCCTACACGATCTTGAATTGATTTTATCTAAATCTAATTCCATCTAATAGTCTCTGTATTAATCAGTCGATCTCAACTACGGTTGCCAGAGAAAAGTTTATAATTTCTAGGACAATTATTGGGTGACCAAGTCTTGATGATAATAAATATATTACTGTAAAAATATAAAGGTTTTACATTTTTCTTATCATAACACTGAGTTTTCAAGTGCTAAATTTTTATAATATTTAAATTCATCACGTATATACATGCATCGTAAGGAAACCTGCATGTGTCAGCAGAAAGATGGACACATACATATCCGCCAACTCGTACAGGCAAAAGCGCGATGCATTAAGCTCCTAACTTAAACCTTTATATGAGAAATGGGAACGCTTGCCTAGCATTTACAGCCTTAAAATACAGTTGAAAATACGGTATATAAAGCTACATGCTACTAAAGCATACTGAAAATACGTAAGTAAATTGACTGAGCGGAGCTGCGTGTGCTGTTTAAATTCGCATTTACTATTGCAGCGAACTATAACTCCGATTAATAAATTCCAGCAGTAACAAAACAAGAACTCCAATTTCAGAGGATCGAAACTCGCGACCGGTTTTATAATTATCAAAATACTATTCTAACAGTCAAATGGCGAAGCATTTCAATTCGTGCGTAGGTACGGCCGACGTTTAAACGTTTCCACGAAGCGAAGCCGATAACAAAGGGATGCGTTCTTTAATTTGCTGCTACACAATGAAGGAAAAACGATCGTATTTATCCTCGCCGTTTGTCGGAATCCGTCAATCTAACAAGTGTCGACGCCGGTGTCGCGGTGTCCGCAGAGCGGGGGGCGACATTAGCACACAATAGCGCAGCTGAGCTACTATCAGATCGCGGTGACCGCTTGACCCGTCACGTGGGTTGACCCTCTTTAATGGTCAATTTACGTTTTGCATTCATTTTGCTATATTTTTTAAATGTTTTTGCTTATCGTGTTGCATGAAGTTAATTAGGAACTCAGTTTATATAAAATGTATCGTATCAAAATATTAAATGATCTGAATTAAAAGTACATAATGATTACTGAATTGTGTGACAACGGATGTATTACGAAATCAGACTGCTATCGCACTGCGATTTATTTTGACAGTTGATTTATTTATTTTTAGTACAAAATTCTTTCTACTAAAAAAGAATCAACTGTCAAAATGTAACGCGTTGTGATATCGAGAGCACACGCATTCATCCCGTGTTGGTCAGAATTAACATCACATCTCGAACCTACATTTTTTACGTTTAATAAAAAGTAAACTAGTACGATTCGGAATCAATGCAAAATATCATTTATACTTAATTTAAGATTGAATTGGAGTAGAACCTAGTATTACAGCTCGTTTACAGGCTGGCTGGCTGGTAGTAGCTCACTGGCTTAGGAGATCGGCGTGGAGTACTGTAACAGTGTTTTGTACTGTGAGTAAGAGAACCGGAAGCCTACCCATTCCTTTACTTCCTATTCCCTTTGATCCTTACATTTTAAGCTGGCAACGTAGATGTTGTATTTGATACCGACTATTTGCCAACTATATTTGACGATTAGTCCGTGGGTCTCGTTTAGTATAACATCGGAAGACATGTGTTGCTAGCAGGATAATAGATAGTCAATATAAGATCATTGATTCCAATATGTAATTCAAACATAAGAAGAACATGTCATTCTTACACCGGTGTGTAAAAATGAAATCGCTTAAGATTCGCTAAATTAATGATTCAACACAATTCAAAGACATAAGTTTAACCGAAGCAACCCCGAACAGCCGAGCAATAATTCTAAATCAAAAAGCGGAATATGAATGTCGCAATGTGGTGAAAGTGTTTGTCATCAATTTGATAATAAAAACGCAATATATTCAGGAACTCTATCCGCGGTGGGGTGGTCAGCGGCTTCCGGTGGTTTTTGCGCCGGCGCGTGTCCGCGATGAATTATGTATCCAGGAGCCGCTCGTCTGCCGGCTGTGCTGTCAAACTTCGCCAACCGTCGCGAACGATTTCATTTCAAACATTTTTATCGATACAAGAGACATGTAGATGGACATAATTGTCGGGAGATCGATCAACGACACGCTCGTGCTGACTTTAAGGGTGCTATAGCAGGAAGAATAGCTGAGAATTAGTAGGAAGGTGCTAATATTCCTATGACAGTCAGTCGTAAAAATTAGGTGACACATCCTACAGTATGTAACTTAGGTTAAAGTTAACAACGATATATATTTGTATATTAACAGAATTGTATAGTTCTTTGGCTTGTAAACGTAACTATATACTCATTTAATTTATAAAGAATGTTGAAAGTAATTTACTCTAGAAAAAAAGGTACCTTGTGTTTTATTTCGATGAAAATTTAACACAGTATCTACACATATAAATTTATCTGCAGCGTTGGATTGACTAGTCAATTGTAATGTTTAAAGACAATAATAAGTCTAGTTGACAAAGAAATAAATTATTCTAAAAAAAATATTGAAACAATTTCATTTATTTTTAGCGAAGGTTCCAACCATGGAAATTATCCATACTAATTTTGTTAATGTGAAAGTAAGTCTGCATATCTTATTTCATGCCTAAACTGCTGAAATAATTTTGATATTTGGTACAGATATAGATCGGACCCTGGAGAAGGACTGTGTCGCAAAAATAAAACTTGGAGGGGGTGATACATAGAAATTTTATATAGATAACCCATTATTTCTCATAGAAATAAACCATTTAAAATTATTATACGCTCAGGTTTTAGCCGGGACGAATTAGTTATTAATAACAATAAGAATAACATTTGTAAGGGCAATACGAATATCAATTATACATCTTTAAAACAACATGATTACTATCTAGGTCACATAACATAAGTGGAAATAAGTTTTGCAATAAAAAGTGATTGATTGTGCTGTTTTGAATTTTACGACCGTAACCCGTAGGCGACGTAGGCATGTGCGTTGTTGAACATTCTTTAGTAGCTATTTCGATAAACGTTCCTGCCATTAATCATTTACTTTTCGCCTTACAAAACTTCAGCTACGGAACGTTACGCTCCTAACACGCACTTTAACTTTTTAAGGATCGTAATATATGTTGAACGTTCATACTTTAGCATTTTATTAGCCTTTAATGCTGCCATTAACTTTGATATACACGATGGATCTAAATTAGGGGCTCCCGGATTTAGAAGGGTTATGACTTATGAGAATTCGTTATAGTTTCGAATGATAGTAATTCATTTTATATTAAATTTTTAAGTACTTGTACAGGTTATAAAAGGTAATGTATTATATTACCAAATTAGACTTTATGTTACAAACATGTCGTAACCCGATTAATGATTACAACTATTTTAATAGACCATCATATTTTTGTACTAATGGATTGCTATTGGTTTTTATTTTTGAAAATAGCGGGAAACAGCGAATGAGCGGGCCACCTTATTTCAATAATCGCGGTCGCGAAAATTTGCAGCACCAGAGCAGTCACATGAGTTGCCAGCTTAAAAGAGAATAAGGGATGTAAGGAAAGAAATGGGGGTACGAAGGAGAATAAGGAGTATAGTAAGGAGAGGGTGGTTAGCATTTTATAAGTATGCAAAATTTCATGATAATCAGTGATGATATCATGAATACTATAATCCATATAACTATGCATAAAATCTTTTAAAATTTGTAAAACAATTGAACTCCGTCCTCAAGTTATTACAAACTTAATGAATAACACATAACATGGGCTCGGAGATTATAAAGCAAATGAAGTATTAATCCCCGCTCCATTAGTGAACTTCGCAAGAGATTAACTTTTGAGCAAGTTGTGCGTGAGGCGAAACGCACGGTAATTATGAACCTATGACTTGAGAAACTTCATTATATTTTACAATATGTGTATAAAAACGTAGGAGGGTGTATTGCTCGTAGCTGGGCATGTCTTTATCTTTAGTTTTGGGAAGATTTTGAAACTGAATAAGACATGGACCTTGTATGATTATGCCTATTTTGCTGCTTAAAATGTCTTTTATTTTGAACCGAAGTACCTACCTACTGTTGATTTTATTAAATGATGCGAAGCGATGTTTTTTTGTTTATGAGACAAATATTGATAAATAAATTTTTAAATATTTATTATAACTTAAGACGACAAAAATTTATTTATTAATATATTAAAAGAAAAAAAAATAAGATACGCATTTTGGTTGGCTTGGATGTCTTACTAATTTCAGTTACTTTGTTTAAAATCCAAACTATTGAACCGATTATGTACGAAACCAATCTGAAAACATTCCCTTCCGAATAAAAAAGAATATTTAAAATCGATTAAGAAGCGACAGAGTACTAAGGTAACAAACATTTTAAAAAACATACGCTACGAATTGAGAATCTCCTCCTTTTTTGAAGTCAATTGAAAAAGAAAGAAGCCTGATATTTTTAATCTATTATACTTAAATAAGCATCATCTTTATCCTGCATTAGCTTAATACTGTGTGAAGTAGGTTTCGACTGTATCAACGGGACTCACAGCCCCGCGATGCTGGATAGCTCTTATTTTAATGAAATTTTTAATTAAGTTTAACTACCACGAGTGTCCTCATCATTCTTCGCAGAGTCTTCCGTGTGGAGTGACCACGAGATCGTGAAAAACAAAGATTTTCCTTTACTTCATTTACGTATATATATTTTCAGGATAAATAAAAGGTACATATAAACTAAAATTGTTTAAAAAATAAAAACAAAATCATTATTAAAATCAATTTACAATGTTGAGTAGATTGCATATAAATATACGCACGTATAAAGAAACGTGACTGTGTTTGTACACAAAATATAATTTGTGATGGATTCAAGATTAATTATAGAGTTTATAAATATTAATTTGTGAAAATTTAATCTTCAAATTTGTAAATAACTATTTCGTACATGATTTTAATAGCTTAAACCTACATTTTTATAAAAGATACCATTTACCAAACAATGGCTCGAAACAAAATATTATTTTTGTGCCTATAACCCACTGGCCACTTTTAAACACTAATCGTTTTTTAAATTCATATAGCTATAACTTCACTGCGAGGCTAATTTACTAAGTTAAATTTTATTTACTTAGCTAAAATATTGATCGAAAATCTAAGAAAAAAGTCGGGATAGCTATTATTATTGATATATATGTTATACTTAATTTTATTCCGGGAAATTTCCTTTAATTTATCAACACCTTAGCTACCCTACATTCGGAGTTCGGTGCCGCAATCGGCTCCGTTTTTCCTTAATTACTCCACCCCTTTCGAATAAATCTAAAGAGACTGTTTGGAGAGCAATCGTGCTTAACGATAATATTACGAAAGTATCTAAAGTAGCTACGGTAGGTATGTTATATATAGTAGGTATAAGAGCGCATAATGATTTGATTACTTGAAATTTTAAGTATGTTTGTTATTTTAGTGACATTTAGTTTGTCTTTTATACAAATAGTGTTGGCATTGGCACTGTGTACTGGCGTTTTTCTCGGTTATACCAGGGTCTGCATATTATTCTAGTCCAGATATTAAGAAGTTACTGACTTTTACATAGAACGATTGCCATCTGACTTGTGAAACCTCTAAGGGCAAGCTAGCAAACACTTGTTCTAGAATAATTTCCTAATTATTAATAACAATTATCAGACGATTGTGATAACAATCAGAACCGACACCTTGTGCTCGTACTCTCCGAAGTACGATGAGGAGACCCACAAGGACAACCACCCAGAACTAGGAACAAATATTTATACAAATTCAAAGTTTTGCCACGAGAGTGCTGTTAAAAATTGAATAGTTTACAAAAATATGTTAAAATTTTGTAAAACTTAAACAAAACTAAGTTGAAAACTTTGCGATCGGTTACTACAACTTATTATATCAAAAGCGCAAATTAAAAAGGTTTCTTATTTTAATAACATCCCAGTTACTGTCACACGACCTGTCACTTTGATCCTTTGGTAATTGAAAACAATGTTTTTTCTCAGAGCAATTTAAATTTTAATATAATTTTTAGGATTCCGTAATCGAAGGCCGTAACCGAGGTCTAGCTCTACTAAACTTTTGCCGCCTGTCTTTCCGCGTTTGAGCCGTGACCAGTTGAAATATTCATAGAATAATATGTTTTGTAAATATTGTTTTTTCAACGTATTACTTAATTGTAAAACTGGGAATACATAAACGCGTAAAATTCGTGTGTTGAAAATTTTAAAGTAACAAATAATTCTTAAAAATCAGCCCAAAATTGAGTGAGTTAAGAAAAACAAAAATATTTTTTTTGATGAATTCATAATAGAAAAATAATATCTATATATGTTATCGTACAATACGGATCCCTCGGTTTATGAGCGTGATTCGTACTTAGCAAGTTTTTACGGTAGGTAGGTTATAAGTGGCATGTAGTTTTTACCCAAAGTTATATTAACTATGTTCGTATTATATTCACATTCCTCGCTAATTAGGCGATCTTGCGTTCAAGTTGTAAATTGCAGGCTTCTGGTAGGTCCTTTAAAGTGATGAATCAGTTTGGAAATTATTTGAATTATAATTTAAATAAATTTATTTAAGAAAATTAAAATACGTAGAATTGTTGTTGATGTTGATACAAAAAAACGTAGTAATAAAATTTTTAAATAAATTGTTGTAAGGCGAGAATTACACTTATACCTGTACTTATAAAGTTCTGACTGTTCGCTTCTAAGACTTTCATAAAAATTAACAGAAATTGTTTATACTTCTAGTGCCTTATTTGACATTCACAGCTCTCGTAAGGTTACCTAGATAACTGTTATCAGATTGCAGAGTTGCTTTATATGAATTACAAGAGTAAAACTTACAAGTGTAATTCTCGCCTACGATTTAAAAAATATTATACAATTTAATAGTTGTGAAAAAATATGATTTATGTTTTAATCAGCGTAATTAGTTACAGTGTTTTCACGTGGAATTTTTTTATGTCAAAAGTTCCTTGTATTTTGTATTAAAATTAACCTTGGAGGCCGAGAATATTATGTGCATTAAAATACTTTATATAATTGGCATAATATGGAGGTTTGTAATTATTTAACATGTATGGTTTGAGGTTCCGCATAGTGTCATTACCAGAAAGGTCATTTTAAGCCATAATTAGAGGAACCCTATGCGCACACAGAGCTGGAGATATTTTTACAAATAATAAAATTATTTTGATGTTTATGTGTTAGCGTGTTATTGAAATGATAATATCAGCGCCTCAATTTTTTTGTTAATTTGTGTTATTTTAATATGAGCAAGGTGTCCGTCTCTCAGTATTCATAGGAGTGATGGACCATGTTACGTATGGGTCATATGGACACATAGTAAAACACTTTGATAATTTTGTGTTGGTGCTAGAGTCGGTACTGGTTTTTCTAAAGACGACGTCAAGGTAGATTTTGGATGTTGTTGCTCCAATCTCCATTATAGAAAAAACTGCAAATTTTAATCGTAGGTCAAGAACAATTGTAGAAATTTCGAACTCTAATGAATTTATCCAAAATTGAAAATAAAATCATTCAAAGAAAACGATGCAGAGGAGACGGAAAATAAAAAATATAATTGAACTGTAACTTAAAGGACTTTAAAGTAACACCGAAATATGCGGTGATAAAATAAAGATTTTCATTTACCTAATTGCTAGTTTTTCTTGTTAATTTCATTTTGAATGTTTATTTGTTGGTTTAAAAAGTGCACACAGTGAATTTTTTTGATTAAATTATAGATTTGTATTCGGTTTCGTTGTAAAGGGTATGTTAATTAAGAATTTGCGGAGTCGAGAATATTATTATACCTAGTTGGAAAAATGTGGTCCATCCCTGGTTTTATCCTAAAGCAATTTTATTTTATTAGTTGTCGTATGGTATTTATTATATTAGATATTTCCAAATAGGGTCGAAAGGTCAAATATAAGAAAGAAAGCTTAAAGTAAACATTTGCCAAATAATAATAAATAAAAAAAACAAATAGTACCAAGAAGAAATTTAATTCAAATGATATATCAAGAAAAAAAGAAAATATATTCACTCTTGTATTAATTTCAATAAAAAACCGGTTAAGCGCGAGTCAGTCTCCGTGTCATCGCACAAGATAGGGGCTGTAATAATATGTAAAAATTAACAATATCCAAGTCGCGAGAGGTTTTTATTGTCAGTTTTTGTGGCAATAGAAAAACACACTGGGAACATTTTAATTCACGATAACAGTGCCGCCGACAGTCCGCCAACAGATACCATCCCATTGCGCCCTTCGGGTACGGAACCCTATTAATTAAAAATTCTATAAAGTACGTACAGTAATAGTATCTTCATTATTATCTATGCATTCCACCATTCAGCGAAATAGGTATCTCTCTTCGAGAAAAAAATATTTCTTACTATTATTATATATAGAATATATACAAATAGCAGAATTTAAAATTAGATCTATTCCTACATTATTAAACGTAGCAAAAAGTAATAATATTTTAATTGAAAGGCGTCCCATGACCGCGAGCAAAAACTCATTTGAAACCGATAACATCGACGCAAATATCAAGCGAATAATGAATGCTATAGGCACCTATTTTGAGCGTGTCACATGCGGCCTCCACAGGGCTGTCATTTTTTGTAAATATATATAGTGCAGATGGCTAAACGTATAAAACTATCCCTATCATAACAATTAATGGAATGTATCACTCTTATAGTTGATTTATGATTTTTAGGTACTCAAATACTCACTTGATTTGACGAAATGTAGCATGTTTTTATAACAGTTCAAATTTAAAAAAATTAAAAGAAATGTCCAAGGACATCGGCAGTTGGTTCCATTGTTACCAGGTCCAGATCTGATGCTGGGATCCTTGAGAAATCGAGGCAACTTTTCAAATAGTATAGGCACACCTATACCGGTTTAGGTATTTTTCATAGTAACTCGTGTATTTGCTTTTGGTAAGCACTGGAACTGATGATAAAGATTACAGATGGCCAAAGGAGTAACTCAGTAATAAGTATATGACAGGTTGCGATTTGATTCGAAAATGTTTTAAAATTTGAATTCGAAGCCCATTTGAATAAAGTATATTTTTAGTTTCACTTTAATTGTATATTTTAACTTTCGCGATTTATACTATTCATATGTAATTTAACATCAGAGTCAGTTCGTGACTACGACGAATGCAACTTCGTCGAAATGTCGGGCAATAAAAAGGTATTACTACCATTATCGCGTTAAGACCCTTTATATTAAATATGAATTGAGTTTAATTATTTCAATATGATTGCTAAGCAATTTATTCTCTTCACAATGGATATGATAAAGTGGAGCTGTTGGTAATACATTAATAGAAATACCAGCTGCATCTGGAAAACAATATTTTGTAAATGGTAATAAGCAGTTGGCAATAGACTATTGTAACTTGTGAAAATAACATCCTCTTCCTTACTACTGTAAGGTTCGTCATACGACTATAACTTTACTTAGGGCTTAACTTAAAAATGGAAAATAAAGAACACCAAAAAAGTTTTACTTGGCACCGACTTCAAAAAGTTGTAGATAATGTTTATTTTTTTGATTTTAAGTTTACTTGTATTAAGTTTGTCTTGAAGTCAGTTTATTTTTTGTTTAAGTTTTTATTCTATTTTGTACCTATTGGAAGGTCTCGAGACTCGCCCGTTCAAACAAACAATCGATCTTCAGTACAGATACATATTAGTATAGATTTAGGCAATTAAACAAATATAGTGAAGCGACTATCTAACGAGGAACTTCCGTCCATTTTACAGAGCTTCTCAGTTAAAGGGAAGTTCATCTTCCATTTTCAATTTTCGATTGACGACTCGCAATTAGTGCGGGGTCTCAACCGCAGACAACCCTACTTGCTTCCTACTTATACTCAGTCCTCGGCCAATTACAAATAAAAACAATAGTTGATTGAAATGATAAGTGACGTTCGACAATTTTTATTTAAAGTTAATTTGCAGGGTTTGTTCGTGAGGGCGAAGTTGTCTTAATTGGATTTAAAAAAAGCTAAATTTTTCGAGTATTGTTTAGTGGGTACTATTATATGCTATTGACTTAATTGATTGACTTAGTAAGATCTATCTATCATCTTATTATTTTAATAAGACTACCTATAAATCTTATACAAATTTTGAAGATTATCTCAATGTTTTAAATTAAAATATACTATTGATAACAATTAAAAACAAAAAAAAAACACAATCTTCTTATTGAGACCACAAAGACACTAAGACCAATTTTAGACACTTGATACTTCAGCTGTAAGTTGTTGAGGAATTGTGTATCCTGCTAATTCCCGATGATACTGCAAGATCATGTCAAGGTTTTGCGTCTGTGTTATTTTAATATTATTTACAGTATAGTAAATTATGAGTCGGTTAGACCAATTTGTAAAATTTGCGCAGATTCTTTCAACAACTAGAAATGAGCTGATAACCTAGAAATTTCTCATTAGATCATCATAAATTATGGCTAAAAACTACGTTGATGACATCAGAGTTTAAACAAAAAAAAAAATCAGTTAAAATTAGTTCTTGTTGAGGAGTTATAATGACTCTTCTTAGGTCGGGGGCTAGACAGCAAAAATATGTACTTAAATACACCACACAAGTAATGAGTTGTATTTACATTTATACATCTCGTTGAAACGATAAATATTGGATTTAAAAAACGAGCCGAGATGGACTAGTGCTTAGAATACGTCGAACGCAACCGAAGGTAGCGGGTTCAAGCCCCGGTTCTATCTCGTGCTCGGTGGTGAAGGAAAACGTGAGGAACTAGAGAAATTCTAACACAAGTTAGAATTTCTCTCAAGGTCCGTCAACCCACAGTGGAGCATCGTGGTGGTTTAATCTCTAAACCTCTTCTTTAATGTATAAGTTGTTACTTAACTTTATTACAATCAATGTATTGACCTACATAGCTACATGTGTTTTTATATTATAACATAAAACTTACCTGTGGTTGTTTTAAAAAAAGCTCTATACAGCTTAATTAATTTTCCCATTGTCTCTTTTAGCGCAACCTTTTTACAATAACCAATTAGATGTATATATACTGTAAGAGTTTAAAAGTGTTGCTAAATAAACTGTTTCTTATGAAAATCCCGCGGTTTTACTCCGCACACAATGAGGTACAATGTAAAGACAGAGGATCCGCGTACAATGAGCTCAAACAATCGGTATTCTTGCATTGTTCTACATTGAATTATCACCTGGGAACGAAAGTCAGCGGGTGCGGCGCCGAGCGGAATTTTATACGGGGATTGTAGTGACGAGATTTAATTGTCGTGGAGGATAACTTTGGATTGCTGTTAATTGCTCATTAGCAGGTGCTGCTACAGTGCCCGAGCGTAAGTTTGAGAATAAGTACCTACTTAACAAAACCAAAATATTTTTATTCAAAACATTTGAATTTACATTTACTATTGAACGTCAAAAAATGAATCTATCACGGTTTCGGAAAAATTATAATCTCAGACCTGAGACGAAACCGCGAAAGAAACTCAGCGGGACTTCGTCAAAATTCATATTTAATAGAACTGGTATTATCGCGATAACTAATGGTGGTAATACCTTTTTATTGCCCGAAGTTTCGACGAAGTTGCATCCGTCGTGGTCACGACCTGACTGGACCACGACGTTAGTTATCGCGATAAGAACCGCTATTTTAAATATGAATGGTATTAATCGCGAAAGTTTACAATATATAACGTCAAAATTGGTTACAAATCATAAAATGTATTGAGACAGTTAGGAGCGACTCATTTAGATCGAGCTCTAGTTTTTTGTATGCGTTGGTACTTGTATGTACCTACCTACAGCGTTTTTATGGAAAGTGGTAATATATTTTTTTGTGTTATTTTGAACGTTTTATAAGCTATAAACCAAATAGTTTATTGACTTCAATTGACTTGAGCCGTTGATATGAACGCTACTTGACATTTTGGTAAAGTTACATTTGACACCTATATATAGCTCGTAGTTATATACCTAATAGTCGTTATATTAAGCATATTTATATAAAAAATGATTATATGACTTTTTCAATGTGTACTTAACAAAAAATTATATTAATAAGACATTTAAAAAACTACCTTTAAGAACAATCGTTTTAAACTGTAAAACTTAAAAGTGTTATTTACATAGAAAATAGCCACTTAGCCTTTTTAAGGCGAAACGTATCACATAGCAATACTCCCGGCTCGGTAACTCGGCCCGGCGGGACATTCCTGCGCGCGCGCAGGGCGGAGCCGCTTTGATCTCGCCGCGCCACGCCTCCGACACACAAGCACAGCGACACACGGAGACTGAGCCCGCTTCAATGGCTTATTGGAGTTAGACACGCAATGTTTAATCGCCATCGCTGAATGGTTACCGAGAAATACATAAGAAGTTTATTTCGTGTAGAAATGATACGCTATAGGCTGTAATTAGTAACAGTCTCGCAGTTAACTAAAATGCATGAAAAGTAAAGAACCACTTAGTTTTCATCAATACGTTTTTATATTTACAGAAAGAATCCTAAAACAAATATTAGTAATATTCATAAACTTAAAAATATTTTTTCAGATCGGACTAGTTCTCAACATTAGCAGATTTAAGCAAACAAACATCAAACCACCGCTACAGCTGTATTATTTCTGACGTCTTCGCCAAGTTATAGTCTACTCATCATACTTTGGCTACACGCAAACTTTACAATAACTCAAAAGATAGTTTCAACTCCGTCACTGCTTATTCCGGAGTAATAAAAAATGAATAACTTGTAACATATGTATGTTCATATCTATACTAATATTATAAAGCTGAAGAGTTTGTTCGTTTGTGTTAGATAGTTTATTTATTAGGGAAGACTTTAGGCTAGGTATAAATGTTTTACATCATAATAAAGTACCTATTCGGATTTTTTGCTAAACAGGATACACAACCTACATAGAGACATCTACACGATAATTTGTTAATTAAATTAAGCTCACGAAGACACGTCGGTTCATTACCATTAATTCATTAACAAACAAATTACGTCCATACTCATTAACCGAAGCTTATAATTTTTAAATGTTATGTAAAGATAGCAATTGCAAATTAAACATTCTTTGAAAAGAATTAAAAGTTGTAATATCAAATATTTATTTATTTAGAAATACCAACAGACGCAGCAATAATAAATGTCGAAAACGTATCTTAATAATATATAAAGAAAAATAATTGAACCTCTAATTATAGATATTCACGACGAGACACAAAAAATAACAAAAGACAAAGTTTACACGAAAAAAAATAACGTAATGAGAAAGAAATTAAAAATTAGATAGTTTTGATATAACAAAGTACAAAATAACAATAGTTACATATATGATGAGTGGATATCTATAATTAATGGTATAATTTTAATATTCCCTTTTGAAATGGAATAAAAATGAAAATGTTAGAAACATACATATTATCGTATCGTAAACTAAACAGAAATACACTTCATTATTAACGTTGCTAATATTTATAACGAGGTATTTGGTATTTGACAAACTCGCGAACAACTTGTGATTACAATCTTCTGCAGTCACCTGTACGACTTATCAATTAATTTACACAAAATTGAAATATCCATTCAACTTAAGTGATATTTATTTATAAGACATTTGAAACAATAAAAATTCTTATATTTAAAAGTATTATCTTTATTTTAAACAACCCATAAATAATAAATATTGTACATTAAAATATTCATCCTTATATAGAGCGGTTGAAAACTTATCAGCACACAAAATATAAATTTATGCTATTAAAATTCCTTTACATTAAACATATTTATTAATTTCTGTAGGTATAAAATGAATTTAAATGTACGTAATTTATGTAAATTAATCACCTATACTGTTTTAGTTAAACATTATAAACATTAAATTAGATTTTAACACTTTTATTGAAATTCTATTAAATCGTTTACAATTTTTACAACTTCAAGTCATTGTTATATATAAAATGTATTAATCATTATATTCTTTACGCATTTTTTTCATCGTTAGAGCTAAATTGTTCTTTATGTTTAAATAAGTTCTCCCTCTCATCTAGACTCTCACTGCTTTACTATAAAGGATGAAATAAAACCACGTTCAACACAAAATTATAAAGAAACTAATTAATAAAATATCTCATGTTATATTTGACAGCAAAAATAGGATTTAAGCATACGTATATTAAAAACTCCTAAGCATATGCTTATATATAATTAAACTATGTCTATACCATTTTTAGCTCAAAACTCTCTAGACGCAGATTTGTAGTAGGAACAGAGATTTGTAGACACGCGTTTAACGTATCTTAAATTTTTTGTAGTAAGGTAGTTGATATTTTCATCTACCACTGAATGTCAGTTCAAATGTTATTAGAAGAAAATTACCTACATTACAAATCTGTAACCTATTAACAGATACGTCGTAAGTTGTTACGAAAGCTGTGAAAGTCACTAATAAGCTACTGACAGTAAATTCTTTCAGGTGTACAGCAATGAGAAGTAAATACTGTAAATCTTTATGAAAGTCTGAGAGCAAAGCTTAGGTATATGTTAAGTGTAATTCCTGTCTAAGAATAAGTTGATCTCACTAGACGGATATCAAGTTAAAAAAATTTCACAGCCAATGCGAATGTGTGTTTACTATACCTTTACTTAGCAATTTCATAAAACATTGGAAGATTGAATTCGTAATCGTTTACAAAAAAGGCAACTAAGTAACTAGTCCATAAATCTCCCAGCAATAATAAAATTACAAAAAAAGCCATTTCACTATCTTAACGAGGTTGTAAAACCGTGAACTACATACCAGCCACCCGATATTCGTAAATGCCGCGCTAATCAGGACACGGTGTAAATATGACGCAGCGTCCTCGTGGAACAGATAATAAATCACTCAATTAGCGCGTTAAATCACGTTATCTGTGATAAGGAAGAGATAGAGCGCCGGCTGTCGCTTTTACGAGCGGTTATGTGATGTTTAATGTGGGCAGACGACGCCGCCTATGATTAATGGCGACGCGGCGCGTTCTAGACGTCAACGCACTCGGACTGGGTTATGCCTAGTGCATCTAAATACTGGGATAAGGTCGGGTCTATACCGACTATATCTGTGACACCACAGATATAGAACGGGCGAGAAGTTAGCTAAGAAAGGGTACAATCTGGAAATTTCATATTGTGGTCGATGCTTAGAGTAAATAGTAGAAGGGTTATCTAACCATGCACAATTTAAAATAATAATATTGTATACTACTATAATATGTACTAACTATACATATGCTACAAGATCATGGATTTGGCACTTATAATGCCGACAACTTGGACGACGTTGCCTAGCAATCTACTAGCGACTGTGTACGACAGGCGAGAGTATCTTCGGATCATAGACAACTGCTGTGCTTGTCGTAGTTTGAAATGGGTACAGATTTTTAGCGTCCAATAGTATGAACGTAAAGCAAGTATTTATGATTATGAAATATCATTGATCCAAATACTTCATTTCGATTTTAACACTCAATATCTTACTACATTCTTGAATCGATTCGGGTGTCTTACTCGGTAATTAAACGGATGTATTGCAATTATGCAAAAAACTTTGTAAACATTTTAACGACTATGCAAATACGTATATATATACTCGTATTGTAGAATTTGAAAAAGATTAATACTAAGACCAAAATGACTTCTCTTTTTGATTTCAATCGACCAAGTCAAAGTTTATTTAAATCCTTTTTTAGGGTTCGTACCCAAAGGATGCCAACATCCTAAATAGGGTCCGGGTCCCTAAGAGTCCGCTGTCCGTCTGTTCGTCTATCCGTCCGTCTGTAAAGTGATCATGTGCGCATCGGATTCGCACACGACCTTTCGTGTTTCGTTTTCGGTTATATGTTACGTATTGTTAAAGCCCCTCTTGTTTCTTTAATATATGGTTGAAAAGCAATACTATATATCAAGCCACAAGGGTTTCATTTTGAGAAAATGGCGTCTTAGGATGTCAAACCTATTCTTATTGAATTAGTTTGAAGAAATATATATCCATCTGTTCTCTTCTATATTGATAAAACATATAGAGAATTCTAGGCAGATTGGTATACAATTTTTTTTTAAATCGAATAATAAGTTTTTAAATATATGAGATTATTGCATACTGCCAATTATTTCCATATTATTTAAAAATCACAATTTAAAAATCAATACATTAAATTAAAGAACTTTTTCCCATATTTATTTAGTTTAGATGACTTTAAAGTGTTTTAATAGTCTTAAATAGGGGACGCATTGTCAGACTACATTGATATCTCCGAATTTCACTTTTTGCGAGTTGACACAGTATTGCTTATCAGCATACATATGTACCAAATTATTTAAAAAGGTCAAGTGCGAGTCGGAATCGGTACTATCTAATATATATAATTCAAAGGTGACTGACCGACATAGTGATCTATCAACGCTCAGCCAAAACCACTTGACGGATCGGGCTGAAATTTGGCATGCAGGTAGATGTTATGACTAGGCATCCGCTAAGAAAGGGTTTCAATTAATTCTAACCCCAAAGGAGATAAAATAGGGGATGAAAGTTTGTATGGAACATTGTCAATTTTAAATATCGCAGACGAAATCGCGAACACCGGCTAGTTATACATATAAGAAAGCCACGTCGTGTCCAAATTAGAGTTTATTATCTTCAGTAAATAGGCGCCTATTATTTATTTAAATATTTTTACTAATTGGTCTTAATTTTTAGTTTAATTTTACAAACATATAAACTGAGGCCTTTTAATTTTACAAATAGTTGAAAACTGTGGTAGAGCCTAGCTGTAGCCTACTGACTACAGCTCGTATTATACTGTACTCGTACTGTACATCGTACGCCCTGGCTAGACCGGGACTGTATCACATTCTCACATAAAATCGGCGCGAAGTAAATAATAAATCTGCGATTTATTCAATGATCACTCATTCAGAGGAGTCGGAAACCCCCCTTTTATCATTTCTTCTTATCTCCTTTAATCAGTTATTCCATTCTAAGCTGGTAACGCATTTAAAGCTCCTCTCGGACTCGACATGAGTAGAGCCGTCAGCTTATAGATATGCCTGATATTTATATATATAAAAACAACAGTCGCCATGAAAACTTTTAAATTGCAATATACTGCTATTAGCCACAGTTTTCGACACCTCTTTGTTTATCCTTGAATAAGTAACGGTTAATTCAACAAGTAGTCAGATAAGTAACCATTAGACACGAATATTTTTTGCATCGTATCGCTGTTCATGTTACATCTCCGAGTGCGTGCAGGCCTGTGTTGACAATGGCGCAATGTCGTGATGAATTAATAGTCTCTCAATGAAAGCTAAATATAACTTCGGACGGGACCTAGGTTTTGATGTATCGTTATAATAGGTATGGCTTTATACAACTGCTGTATAACATGTAAGTAAAGCAAGAGATAAAAATTAATATAAACGCTCCAAGCAAAACTAAAAACCGTTAAAATGGCTAACATTTCAAAATTTTCTTAAAATAAAGAAATTTTTCATTTGAATGCGAGTCAAGGCCGACGGTGTCATACTAACATTTACTTTTCTCGAGCTAGTCCATTAATTTCTGCACTAAAAATATGTAGCCATTTGGGCTTAATATAGTTGTTTTTACTTTTAATGTTTCGTTCCTTCACTAAAAAGTAATAAAATAACAACATTAAATAAAATGTTGATATAAACCGTGCCGTGTAGACTTTTTCACCAAATTTTTGAATGCTGTTTCTCTTTATTTCGAAACCGGTGACATGATTTCTTTAAACAAGTTTCTCTAGCCCTCAAAGTTCGTCCCATCTACATACATGAATAATTAAGCATAACTTAGATATATCAGAATAATACATGGGCCAATTTTTATTAACAGATGTACCGCGAAGGAGACAGTGCGAGTTACATTATACCTACCTAAAACAAATTTAATAATATTTTCATATTTTTTAAATAAACGTTCAAAGACCAATTTTATCTTTCATATATCAACACACAATTTTAAGACTAAAGATTGAGATAAAATCTTATTATTTTAACAGCATGAAAAACATACATACATTTTATAGTAGCAAGTATCTATTACATTCAAAAGTTAAAAACAAAAAATCTAATCAATTCAAAACTCTTAACATTTCATCGCGACATCATCGAGACATCGAAGTTAATTTATGCCTCCCCGCACGATAAATACAAGATAACATCGCTAATTTAAAGTTTTGGGGCCTTTATTACAAGTGTCAGGTAAACGCGGGACCTTCGTCAAATCGTATGCGATGTTTTTGTCTCTCGAATGTTTTATTTATAGGAATACCTATTAGAATTCTACTTTTGGAAGTTTAAGTAACCGACTTTAAAAAAAGGCGATTCTTAACGTGTTTTTTATATTATGCGGTATATTTGCTTATTGTGCATGGAATATAATGATTTTTTTAAATTGATATAGAAACTAATCTTTCCCATGTGAAAAAGATTTTTTTGGTATTTTTTTATGGTGCTGCCTAATTTTTAATATTTTTTATTAATAATGTTTGTACAACCTATTCATATTATCTAAGTGAATTTCACTGGCGTATAAAACATTGCATTAGGGAAGTTTCTATCTAAGCATAGAAAACCTTTCTGCCGACAGAAAAAGGTTGACTGAAAGTATAAACAAAAATGATGAAATTCTTCGATGAATAATGCGATTTCACGTGTGGTCGACTTAATTTCGATGTCACCAATCTATCCAATGTTAATGACACGTATCTTATCAGTCTTCTAACAACAGAATTGTGTCCCCGTCATTCTACGATACAGCGGTCGACACAGCGGGCGCAGAAGCTCGTTAGGCTCCCATACTAATTAGACGAATCTACCCGCCGTACGGTCAGCCCACCCACGAGGACGCACTAGATTCCTCGCCGGACGTTTTTTTTACACCCTAATTAAGCTAATTTATCGAGACAATAAGAGAAATTATCGTCGGCGACCGGTCGGTTAGTGGCCGCTTTTATGAGAGGTATTAAATTGTCGGGTTTAAGAGAGCTACCGCGCTACACCGCCGGCCGGCTCTGATGCTCCAATAAATATGAGAGATAACATCTGATAAGGGCAAGCTGGTCGCAGCGGTCGAGGGTGCCCATCTAGAATGTGTCCCGATAGCCGAGGTGCCGATCCCGCGGTAGTTGACTATTAAATGAGATTTTTATGGCGGACGAGACTAGTCAATACGCGTTTACTGAATGGGTGTCCGCGTGGGACGTCACACGAATTCTTCGACATTTATCTAAATGTAACTCAACGAGTAAGATTATCTGTGTGTGCGGTATGCGGTTATTTGTCACCATCAAACCCGCTCGTGAGATATTTAACGTAAATAGCTGTAAAGGCGCGATAATTGCCGACCTCACGCTGTATCTACCCACATAATTATTAATGGCTGTGATTCCTGCTCACAAATGTATCGAAGATTTCAAAATTACAATAAACTAAAAGTTGTTTTGATTGTATACGTCGCATTTAGTAGGACGTATCTAGTTATTATGTAATAGTTATCTACATACATCGTCTGGCGTAGACACAGGCGTAAAAAGCGCATCTCCAAGGCAGCCCGAAAATAGAACACTATTTAAAATTGTTTATTTCAATTTAAATAATCAACCACTTAACATATAAATAACTAAGTATATTTAAGTTGGTACCATATCTATTATAATACTTTCTTTCTGAAATCTCTTAATATTGAATTTTCATCGAGTTTAATGGCAAGTAGGTACCTACCTATATTAAAATAAAAGTTTTTAAAATATATTAAAATTGTTAGATAATTACATATTATGGGTACCTAGGTGTACCTACGGTCGGTGATTGGTATCTTTGTTTTCTTAATTAAATAAATATATCTTACATAACATATACATTTTACGATTTTAGACTATAATTACGATGGGTACAAAATGATTTAATACGCTAAAAAAATGTTTTGCTACCAAAAGAGAATATTAAAAAAAAATTATAATTTTTCCAGGGACAAAAATCAATAATTAAAGAAAAAATGTCTTATCAATGGGTACAAAGATAATAGTACTTTACCGCTAGTTCTGTTTGAAGCACACACACACACACTAGTTCTTGTCCCAATAGTTTATAAATTAGGAAATTCACCACTTGTACACACGCGGTAGGTATATTGCCCAGTAGCTCAGTCTTAAATATTGACAAAATGGATGAACGGGTAGCGATTAAACTTAACACGACAATGTCTAACCGAGGCACTTAGTCGGGGATCTAACATTGATATCTAATATAGGAATTCCGGCGCGACATCTTACAGTTACATGTCAAATTGATGAGGGTGATAAAAAACAGATTTGTATATAAATAATACATGCATGGTATTAATTTTTTGAAATTAAAAGTACATATTAAAAAATCCTTAGTAGCTAAAGCATATTATTCTGTTCAAGATTATATAGATGACAAACAAGCTTGGATTTAGTATAAGCTGGATTCACACAGGGTGTTTAATATATTTGTAACTCTTAAATGTATGTACCCATCGTAAAACTTTTAAAAAGAGTAACTATCGAGTTTCTTGCCGGTTCTTCTCGGTAGAATGTACATTCCGAACCGGTGGTAAATTAATTAATTAATTAGTGTTAAGTTTTCTTTTCTTTTGTATTGACGATTCAAAAGTGCTTGTAAAAGCCTACTTGAATAAAGCATATTTTGATTTTGATTTTGAAAATGAATTTTTCACTTTGAGCATATCACATGGTTAATTATTATAATTTTCCTTCCGAAGAAATATTTGCTTTATTCCTAATTTTTTCCTCATTCGAAGTCTGATTCAATGATATGCAGAATGCATTTAAATGTAATAATATTAAACTTAAATATTTATAGGAACTTAGGTACATTTTTGAATTACTTGAAATAAGCAAAATAAAAAAAAGTATCAGAGGCCTAACTGTGCAAACCTATCGCTATAAAAACATCGCATACCACATTTTGACAATAAAAGGAGGTTATCCTTCTAGTATTTAACCTCGATTCACTAAGTGTGATGGTCCATAGTTCGGACCACGCCTCGTTCGCATTGCGCTGCACAGAACATTAAATGAACACTCGTTGAAACATTTCTTTAGTTTAAATTATTAAGTACTTCTTATAAAATTATATATTTCAAATTAATGTGTTTAAATCATTAATTCGTACAATTGGCACAACTAAAAGCCATAAAACAAAGAATGAATGAATCATTAATTCGTGATTTCGTTCCGGAATGTGTTTATTTACCAAATAAGTAAAGATAAAAACATCATAAATATCCAATAATGACCGATAATCTATACGAATATATAAAATTTAAATGTCTGTTTGTAATTTTAAATTAGCTTTTAACTAAACGCTTATGAAAGTATATACGGTTATTACATCAAAAACACAATTTAAAAAAATTTTGTCCGTACGGAGATAGCTCCGTTACTGCTATTTTTTGAAACGGCTGGACCGATTTTGACGGCATTTTCACTCAAAGATAACTAATGTTATAAGGATTAATTTAGGCTTAATTAAGTATTATTTATATATTAATATATTAAATAAGTATTATATAAATATAATTTTTTCTCAAATTAACGCGGGCGAAACCGCGAGCATAGCTATTATTTAGTAAGTATATAAAATTATCATATTCATTCAATGTTATTAAGTCTTGTTTAATTGATTGTACCTAGTACTCAGACCATCACACTTACGTGAATCGAAGTGTACTATGGAATTAAGAATTTAGTATTTGCATGCACTCTCCAGGTTTGATCCCCGAGCTGTATATTTACAGTTACTCTTCAACTCTTTCAATATAGCTTATTTTAATTTCAAAATTGATGTATATCAAGACCTACATATTAAAGTAATTATATAATAAGTAATAACATTTTATCTGAATATGATGTATCATATTATTACTCTTATGAATGAAACAAAAACGTTTTGTAATTCAAGTATCGTATCGTATCGTAAAATGCTGTTCGTAGCGACATCTAGTAGCGTTAAGCAAACATGTGACAAGCTTTTAAGTAAATATAAAAGTATAATTAAAAGATTCAATGATATCATTGAGTGTAAATAAAAAAAGATATTTATAACATTCAATTATTTGTATTTTCAACATTCAGAAAATGTAATAATTAATATTTTGTCTGTAATCTTTATTCCTAGTCTTTTGACATTAGGTTTGACATTTTGTTTGCAGTTTGAGACTTGACAATAAACATTGGTCGGCTGGCTGATAAATATTTTGTTCATTATTTAATATAAAAATGTTTATTAAATGTAACAAACTAGATATATATTTGAGATAGCGCAATGGGAAGTTTAAATATCGCCGAATGGTCGCCGGACCAAGTCGCAGAGTGGATGTCAGGTTCGTAGTAGGGTGTTGCGAACTTGCGAGAGGTATGCTTATGGAGAGTGAGTCACTAGCGGTGTTTTGTTGTAGGGTTGGGGCCCAAAGTAGCGCAATATGTACCGGAGCTACACAAGCAAGGATTAAACGGAGCGAAGTTACTGACTCTACGATGTGATGACTTAGAATATCTTGGAATACACATAATAGGTCACCAGGAACTGTTGTTAGAGGCAGTGGAACATTTACGAAACTTTGTATGTATAGTTTTGTATTGTATAATTCATATATAATTGTTTATAGATTTCATAACACAATGTATTGCATATAAAAGTCAATTAGCACTGTTACATTTTTTTATGTTGTTATATAAACGCTACCTATCAATATGTCATTCTGTTTTATTGTAATCTTGCCTCTCACAGCAGATTGACAATAAATTGACTTACATATGCAAAGCAATTTTGTTTTGTTTTTATGGTCATGAATCTTATTGTAATAAAATCCATGTGCTAGTTTAAGCTTCTAGCGCCATGACTGATATGTTATCTGTTTCTAATTGTTCTCCACAAATCATCTGGCCATACAAACAAATATTTAGTCTGCTATGGCGGCTTTTGTGATACTACGCTGATAGGATGCCTTCCTATTAACATGTTTTAATATTACTCAAAATTGTTTTGATTATAATTTATTATGTCTAAACAATATTTTTGTATAATCAGCAAATATTTCCTCTTATCCGAAAATACTATGTTTACCATTTATATATTTTAAATAACTTATAACTTTGCTTTTTATAGTTTTTGGGGATTCTTCATACAAATATATCAATAGTTCCCACCCCCATTTAAGTTTTATTTTTATAAATAACTAGCAGTTGCTCGTGGTTAGGCCCGCATATATTTTGGATTTCATCTAAATAAATCTAACAGCGAAATTGTGACCGTTCCAGCATTTACTACCCCATAGCGTCATTTTAATGGATGATTTTGAAATTCTGGGATACATATATTTGATTGTTCTCCCTGAGTAATGTTTGTGCTGCATTTAAGGATAATGGGTCAAAAAAATACATTTTCTCCATACAAACTTTGCTACCCCCTTGCACCCCAGTGTGGAATAATAGTACCCTGTTTTCTATTTTATATTTCATTACTATCACCCAGAAGTATGTGTATTTAGTTTTAAGTTAATACGACCACGGAATAAAATTCTGCATACAAGCGTTTTTACCCCTTTTCACCCTCTTAGGAGTAAAATAATCGAAAAACCCGTTCTTAGTGTATGCACACGACCTAAACCCCATCTACTGAAAAAATTTCAAGTTTGTAGCCCCAGTGGTTAAGGCTCTGTGTTGATGAATCAGTCAGGTCAAGTGATTTTATATATATAGATAAGCAATGTCCTCCTTCAAGATACAAGCTATATTTTTCATTAAAATTAGTTCATTTATTTATAGTGTGAATGATGTTTGAAACTGTCTTTGTTTGTTTGTAATTCTAGCACTATGAGATATCAAGGGAATGCGTACAACAGTTAGCCCTGCGAGTATCATCGGCAGCAGCCTCTCTGGCTCGGGCGTTGCGTCACCATGTTGATGCTCGGTTGGAAACTCATTCATTAGCCGATGTAGCTAGAACTGTTCATGCGGTAAAACCTCTTGTTTGTTGGTTAGATAGGTAAGTTTTAAGTTGATTATATTATTGATTATTTATTATAAAATAGTACTATTGGAAAATTTTCATCGGTTAAGATAGGCCTTTGTTATTATAATTCCTTATTTATGACTCATTATGACTAAGTCATCAGTTTTAACTTGAATTATTTAAGAAACACTAAATTTTAATGGATTTACTATGCTTTATGGATGCTGTTAAGCAATAATGTATTTAAACCCACAAAAAGTCAAATTCGGAGATATTGATGTATTCTAATAATGCATTATATATTTTACATCATTCAAAAATGTTTAAACTCATATAAACTAAATAAGTACGGAAAAATTTCATTAATGAAATGGGTGGAATATTGATGTATCTTCCATATTTGGAAATATACAATAATCTTGTATATAACAAAAACTGATTATTAGATACAACTTTCGATTATACCAATCTGCTTTTACTTCATTATACATTTTATCAAAAAATAAATGAAAAGATTGATATCTTTAAACAAATTAATTAAGAATAGGTTTGACATCTTTAGATGCCATTTTCTCAAAATGAAGTCCGGGCGGCTTGACACAGTATTTCTTATCAGGTATATGATTATGACTATAGATAATTTTAGTCTACTACAAATAGATTTTAGTATCACATGTGGGTACTTTGTGTTATATGTATATTAAAATTAAGAGATGGTAGTAGAGGGCAGCACGGTGACTGGTCACAGTTGGGGTTTGTCATAAAGTTAATGTGTGGATTGTCTTTATGGTAAAAGAATAAACATGTTACAAAATAATAATGAGTGCATTAATTAATTACATCTCAGTAAAACAAAATATAACACTTTGATACCTTTAATATTTCAATATGGAAATTGTGTAGATTTAAGTATTTATTTTTATCAGATTCTGAAGTGGAACTACAGAAAAAAATTTCAATTACAATATTTAATGTATATTGTTCATGACATGAAATGAAAGATGAATGACTATATGTCACTAGGTACCTAATTTACGTCTCAGATTGTTTATCAAACTCAAACATTAAATTCCAGATGGCCACTCTGCTCTGGATCGCCACTAGCAGAGCGGAAGGCAGCCCTGTTGAAGCTGTCCCTGGAGGCGGCTACTTGCGCCCAGAGGGACCGCTTCGCGGAGCAGCCGGCCCGAGCTGTGGCTGCTGCCGCTGCGGCGGTCGCTGCTGTCGCGGATTATATCATTCAGGTGATTATATTGAATTTAAATTAAAATACTTAGGTAGGTACTAATTTGCTTTCTTACACAAGTTTTTTATGAAAATCGTTTATTGGATGATTTAGTATAATAAGTACAAGAGAATTAGTAATAGTAAAATACAGAGTAAAGTGTGTTTCCACCTCCATCATTCCATATTTTGTAATAGAATTTTTTTATTATTTTGGTTTGTAATTAATCAATGTTTCGTGGAGTCTTTATTTGTTTTTATGTGATTTTTTATTTTTTATCTTTAACAAATAAAGTGAGCAAATAAGTAGTGTCCGTTGATATGAAGTCAAAGAATCCACAAATGTGTTGTCAGTTTAAAAAGAATAAGGGATGAAGAAGAATATGAGAATACAAGGGTATGATAAATAAATATAGGAATGAAGAACGGGGTTAGGTTTCTGACGCTCTAACTCATTGAATGAAACACTGGCAATACTATCTTTTTTATGCTGATTTTTTGTGAGAGTGTTAATGCCTGCCCAGTGGCGCGCACAGAGATTTTAAACAGGGTAGACAGAATATTTTGAAAGCGTTTAGGTATTTGCAAAATTAATAATCTTTACAGCAAAAATGGTCGTTAGTTGTGCTCTACGGAACTATACAGAATTTTTTTAGACTTTTTAATTATTTGTAAATTAAATCTACACGTCTATATTTCAGTAAGAATGGTATGAATCATAATGTTTTTTTATTTTTTATTGAATTTACGATTGACTTTACCTTTAGTTCATTTTAATTGCAAATCAATCACTTGGCTTCTATCATTTTTATCATTACTGAAAGATACTTTCAAAAACTCAACAATTTTATTTTCTGTACACACACAAAACGAGAAAAACTTTTACAGATCATAATTTTCATTTATCATTATTTATCATAGATCGCAAAACGAATACAAAAAATAATAATTGCTACTTCTAAGAACTCTCGTCCGAAGGAAAAAAATATGCGACCAAAATTAATAGTAATCCTTTAAATAGCGGTAATCAAATGAAATATAAAACTTTTCAAAATAGGCGCATTACCTTCTTCGGCAATTTTCCTAATACATAATGTATTATTTAAAAAAATATACTAATAACGTGAAAAAGACAGTGCCTTTTTTCTCTTTCTGTGTGTAGTATTATCAAATATTTATAAAAAAGCACACATAAATATATTCGCACGACTACGAGTCCTTAATGCTGCAAATATTCACGCAATAAGACATAATTAGTTTCTGTGTATACCGCTAGTAGCGTGAGTGTGCAGCGCAAGAAATACGAACATGAATTATCGATGATACATCATGTTATCACCGTAATTTGATAAATAACGTTAGTGGCATAATATTATACATCAATATAAAATATTAAAATAAAATGCTGTTTTACTTTTGTATGATTTAAATAAATAAATTAAATAATGCAATATACATTTATCTGAGTCACTTAGGGTAGACAGTGTCTTTTTGTCTTTATGAACCGCACGCCATTGTCTATGTCCCACATATAGTCACATAGTTGTCATTGGACTAAATCTACCACAGTAACTGTAAATTAAAATGAATTTTTGTATTAATTTTTTTTAAGTATTTTAAATCTTAGTAGTTACTGTTTTGAAATTTTCCATAAGTTGAAAGAGAGAGAAAGTTGAATGTTGTGCGTCCCCGGCGCAGGACGTGTCGGACCCCACGATCCTGCAGCCCGCGTCGCTGGACGCCGTGTCGCTGCGCCAGGGCGAGCGCGCGCTTGGCTTCGAGGTGGTGCCGTCCTTCTGCGGCCACCACCAGCTGGCGCACATCCGCTTCGCGTCGCCCGCGCACGCGTCGGGGCTGGTGCACGAGGCCGACGAGATCGTGCAGGTGGGCGGCGCGTGCGTCATCGGCTGGAGCGGCGAGGCGGTGGAGCGCGCCTGCGCGCGGGCGGCGCGCGCCACGGGCGAGCTGCAGCTGCGCCTGCGCCGGCGCGGCGCGCGCGCGCTGCCCGCGCTGCCCACGCCGCCGCTGCGCGCGCCGCGCCGCGCGCCGCGCCTGCCGCCGCTGCTCGCGCAGCTGCGCCTGCACCGGTCAGTGCTTGGAATAGCTAACTTATACCGTCAACTCTTTGACCAGCACCACAGTTGTCTTGGAAGAGCCTACTGATTCAGGAGACTATTTTTCAAAAATAGCTGGCAATGAACAGATGGAATATCTGAAGTTAAGTGATCATTGGCGCTTGTGAATATTTGCTGCACCTGGGAGGCCACATATGCGTTGCCAGCTTAAAAAGAAATATGAATTGAAATGTAATAGAATATAACAAAAACATTTGGGAATTAAGCTTCTAACTCTCTCACTTACTACATAAGTGTTAAACCTCTGCACAAAGCGTTGCGTAGGACTATATATTACGTATCAGAACAGTCGTTTAGATATTTCTTAAATTAAAATTATTAAACAATTTTATGTTCATGTAACAATTGTAACATTTTGAATTTTCAATTTTATATATTTTAAAATTTTATAAAAGAATATTGAATAATCAAATTTTTAAGAATAAGGCGGTGAAGATGATTAGAAATGTACTTATCGTAAAAACAAGAGAGATTTCATAATTGAAGGAAAAACTTATCCTTTATATTTCAATACTTTTTGGTTAAAGCTATACATTATTAAATATATCATAGACGTCAAACAGTTTGTCTCGTTCACTCGACTGTACACTGCGCACACTCTGACCCACCTTCCACTCGACGCTTACGGGAATCAATCTTTCGCGCCCCGGGCAGCTACGAGCCGGAGCGGCCGCGCGCGCCCGCGCCGCCCGCGCCCGCGCCGCCCTCGCCCGCCGCCTCGTCGTCCGACGACAGCGAGGCGCTGTCGCCGCCCGCCTCGCCCACGCTGCCCGGCGCCGCGCGGTGAGCGCCAACACTTCGACAGGCTGATGAGTGCTCAGTGCGCCTTCCAGTGCAACTGAAGTAACAGCCACAGCCAAATAAATGTCGCCGCTGAGAAAAATGTCCTCTCCTATTAAGGAGAAAGTAGTAGAGCTTAATTCACCACGCTGCTCCACTGCGAGTTAGCGGATGTACATGTGTCAGAATTTTTTCTCAGCACGTGCAGATTTCCTCACGATGTTTTTCTCCACCGTCGAGCTTGAGATGAAATACAAGTTAGCACTTTAAAACTCTACGGTGCTAGCCGGGAATAAACCCGCAAATATTCATTGAGACCGACGTATTCGAACGCTGGACCTCGCTGGTCTCGGCTGCCCGAGGCGTGAGTGTAACAAAGCGTGCCCGCAGCCTGTACCCGCCGAAGCCGGCGGCGGCGCGCGCGCGGCGCCACTCCGTGTGCGGCGGCTCGCCGCGCGACTCGCGCCCGCCGCTCGCCGTCGAGCGCGTGAGTCTCTCGCCACTACACTAACGATTCTTTCTTTATTGCTGCAACGACACTGAAATATAGGCAACACCAATATCAAATAAAAACAAATAGTTAGAACATAAACTTCAAATTAATGATTTTTTTGAATAGATTCTCTATACAAATATAGTATTTATTTGGGTAAAAGGATTATTTACATATTCAATTACACTCGAGTGTCGCTAAAACAAAAGAGTTTTAACTCAGTATTATTACTGGCCAAAAAGTTAGTAAACCATCTGTGTTACTAATTTTTCGACAGAATATCTATTCTGTCGAAACATGTAACCTGTCGATTAAGTTAGAGCTTAACTGTATGTACCTTTCTTTTTTTCTTGTTTATTCTTGAAAAATCTCAGATTACTTCCTCGGAGAAAAGATTGGGTTATGTGGAAATTTCTGCCCACTAAACTCCGGTAATAGTCGCCTTCAGCACGGAAATGGAAAGGTCATAGGCCCCTAAGGCCTTTCCACTTCCGTGCCACGTGTCGCTCGCCGCTCCCCGCGCGGCCGAGCTGCTCCGCGCCGAGTGAACACAGATGCGCAGCACCATCGCACGCGCGCAGTCCCAGAGCCCGCTCTATTTGCTCTGCTCCGGTTGCGGTGGGCTACTAGTGGTAGCCTACTGACTACATTCCGCTAAGGGTTTATCAGTTCATATCTCTATATTTAGATCCTGATAGGCAGGAATGTGTTAACCACCGAAAAGTTAAATTTAGAGATATGAATGTATTCTGACAATGTATTACGTATTTAACATTATTCAAAAAAGTTAAAGTCATCGCAACTAACAAATAAGTACGGAAATAATTACATAATTTATTGTTTCGAAATTCAAGTCCATTCCATATTTCGCAATTTATACAATAATCTCAGGTACTTGAAAAACTTATTATTAGATAATACATTAAATATATCAATCTGCTATTAATTCATTATACTTTTAATCAGATTAGAAAACAAAGTATGGATATAACATCTTTAAACAAATTGATTAAGAATACGTTTGACATCTTTAGACGCCATTTTCTCAAAATGAGGTTCGTGTGGCTTGACACAGTATTGCTCATCAGCGTAAATTTATAGCACTGATTATTCGCTACACCACAACCAAATACCAAGTTACTATACATATTTTAGTTAGCTATATACACACATGGACCCTCCATCCAATCTGTGTGTATTAATCTATATATATAAGGAGTTCGACTCTATACTGCGGTCATTCAAATGGGAGGTTCGGTAAGTGTAACTCATCACATTCCGCATAAAAAAAAATTCCCAAAAATAGTTTTTAAGCATTTAAAATATTTAAATATTCGAGCTCCACTGTTCGTGCGCACGCATTACACTATCTAAGGCGCGCGCCGTACAACTTCGGTTTACACTTACCTCGTAATAAGTAAAAGTGGTCGAGTCCATAGCACCTACCAATACGCAATCCGTAAATTACATATAAGGTTTGATACTCATGTTTCGAGTCATCCATTTAGTGTATCGTACTTTAATTTTCTTTTCCACAACAACCGCACTTAACTCACTGTATCACTTAACAAAACCTTTAAAAACATAAACACTTTCTGGTGGACACACGAGTGTAAACGCGCGCGAAAGATAATTTAACAAAATAGCTAGGCGGGTCACTGATCTCAGTCAACTGTGGTTAGGTCATTGACCTACGGTACCTAACTAATACGTCTAATTACCTCAGGTATGATTCGAATTTACCGTCACACTTGATCAGGCTTTCGACTGGCAAAGTAATTCTTCAACATCTCGTAAATAAACTTAATTGAATTTATTATATTACATGCGAAGGATTTCAAAAATTAATCACGTAACATTAAAATCAAAACGTGTCAAAACAATTTGGCGTGTTTAAAAATTAGAATCGTCTCTGTTTACCAAAGTCATTTAATATTTCAGAAACAAACTGACGAGCGTATAAATAAGAATTATTAATAACTGTGTTGCGACATTTCGCTAACATAACATTTTTTTAATACCTTAAACAAGCCTACTTAAAAACAAAAAAAGAAAATTAATCATTCTTCTAATAATTATTAAACAAGTACATAAATATCACACGCGATCACAATCACTAGACACTCAAAACTAAATAAAAACAGATCATCTGTCTATGGCATTACGAAGTATTCGTGTCTCAACGTACCACTTAAGATAGAAAACAAACACTTTCGAGTGTACACACAAACCACGAGTCAAATTGTGTGCGAAAGATAAGCGAACAAAATCACTAGGTAAGTCACTGACAAAAGTCAGCTGTATGGACCTACCAAACTACGTACAACTACGACATTATTTAACTTTACCTAAGTATGATTCGAATTTTCCGTCAAACTTCACCAGGCTTGAGATTGGCAAATTAATTGTGACATCATGTTAATTAACTTAATGAAATTCATAAAAACATAACAAAACTGAATAACGTCAAGGCAGGTATTAGAAATTGATCATAGCATTTAAATAAATAAACTATGTATCACAACAATCAGGTGTGTTTAAAAATTGGACTCATCTCTATTTATAATAATTATTATACTAGCCTCCGCCTGCTACACTCGCGTGGTATGTTGATAAAAGTAGATAGAATAGGTAGTCTATGTGTTATTTTGATGTAGAAGCTTTATTATTGTAAAGATTCATTAAAATCCATTTAGTACTTTTTGCGTGATAGAATAACAAACATCGATACATACATACACATTTCACGTTTATAATATTAGTAAGAAAATATTTCAAGTAACAACATAATCCTTTACCTAATTAAGTATTAAAATACTATTTTTTAATAATTATTAGATTTAAAAATGTTCTACTATTGTATTTATAGTCTATCACAACTAATTTTCATAAGCTATCTTAAATAACAATCATAATTTTTATACCTTAAACAAGCCTATTCAAATAATAAAAAAAGTAATGAAATACTTTTCTAATAAAATTAAATGGTGTCACACGTATGTCATCACTGTACATCTGAAACGTACACAAAATATTAAAAAAAAATAGCTCACCAAGTATCCTTAGGTGAATAGATATTTTTATAACACTGAACTATTTTTCACAGTATCTATTAAACATATTTATTACGATATCTTTCACAGTAATCATTGTTTAAACATTTTTGTACTTCTAATAACACAATTATTGTCATTAATTCACTGTTTTTACACATTCGAAACTAAAAATGTAACACGCGTAATTTCTAACGTCTGGAGATACCGGAAGTTTTTTGCAACTAAAGTTAAAAAAACAAGGAGAAATGCAAGTGGGAGTGAGACGAAGATACTCAACGAAGACTCGAAGGACAAGGCCGCGCTAGCGGCGAAACTGATAACTTAAAACGAATTATCAATATTTAAAAATATTTAATACATAATTATAAAATACAGAATTACGTATTACGTAAAAATAAATAAAATATTACTCAACAGTAGTACGGCGGAGTGTTAAACATGTAATTCGTTTTTTCAAAAGTATTATTTAAAAATACCTTAGTACATTAATATTATTGAACTTCGCTAGTTTACACAATATTATGAAGTCTCATTTTTCGCATGACCTCTGCAACTTACGTATTATTTTAGTTGTTGAATTCTAAATTGTTTGTTTTTGTTACTAAACCCTTATCATCAACCACATATTAGCTTACTTTATAAAAAATGATGAAACCGTACTTCAGCGAAAACTGAATGAACTATGGGTTAGGTTTGTTAAAAAAAAATATTACCTACTTCATTTACTAGTTACTGAACGTGGAAAGAGGTAGGTACTATAAAGTCTCGAATTGAATTAATTTACAATTTCAAAATAATTCGATTTAAAGTAAGTTCAAATCTACCAAGGAGAAATTTTGTTCTCTGTATCTTACATTCTCTTATTCTCTTTAAAGGTCATGTCACGGAAAGTGTCCTTTAATGTCGCTTAATGTGAGGTCGAAGCATCAAGTTTCAAGGTCACTACTATTAGCCGTGATTTTCGCAATTAAAATAATAAGTCGATATTTGACTTATTATTATCTACTAATAATGTAATAACATATTATTAACAATACAACTTCAAAGAAAGATAATAGGATTGAATACACTTAATTTACGTAACATTTTTTATGAACTAAAATTATTTTGTTTTTAATTATTATTATTTACAACTTTTTAATAATAACAAGAATCTAATATAAGACAAATAATTTTTCTACTTAAGCACTTACGTATTTTATCCTTTTTATAAAATTTTAAGAGTTCATTCATCAGAATGTTTTATTGTGTTTTAGTAAATTAAAGTTATTCCATAAGTAAAATTGAATTTGAAATTGAATTTGATTAATACACGACAATAATAAATATTAGTGTTGATGTTGTTGTATGTACCTAATATGAGTATTATGAAAACAATGTTATAAAAGTCCGATGGCGCTATTTCACGGTTCAATAATACGGTTAAATAATAAAACGATAAAACATCGTCATTTTATTATTTATAAATAAATGTATTACTGTTGAAATATTATAAAAGTACGAAAATAAAACAGTTTAGTAAGAAAATTAATCATATTTTATATGGTAGTGTGGAATGCAGATAAAAAAAAAATCTGTTTTAGGTAGCTAGTAATATTATTCTAATTTGCTAAACAAAAATAATTTTATTGTTCTGTTTTGGCACGTATAAAAAAATAACAGAGATATGGGAAGTGGGGCGCCGGGGTACGGGCGGTACGGCCATCGCCGCTGCGCAAGAGTCTTTCTCCTTCATCGTTAGGCCGGGTGCAGGGGGTGGGACAGAGAGGTCCCGGGATCGCACGTCGCGCGTCGGCGTGGTTATTAGAATTATTAGTATTTCGTTAGCCCTTAGAAATTGCGATACAATGAATTGCTCGCGCAACTACAAGTTGATATTGCTTTGTTTTTTTTTTCATTTGTTAAGTGTGTAGGTAAGGTTAGAACTTAACATTTGTTTAATATACGCGTTGTCATCATATTGTCTAATTTCTATTAATTCAATTTTATAAACTCAAATAATCATAATAGTTTTTTAAAAAGAGATATTACTGTAAATAGGGATTATTTAAATTTTTAAACATGCCGAATTGTTGTGACAAAGTCGTTGATTTGTAATTTTTTAATTGACTTTAAATTCGTGAAAATATGTTATTATAAATTAAGATTTTTATAAACACGTATATCGTGCAAAATATTAATATAGTGGGTATAACAAAAGGACATCAAAATTATGCTTTGATAAAAATTGTGAATAAAATATTCAATTGGTGTTATCTAATTTGATTTATTTTGTTTATTTGTTTCGGAGGATACTTCGTGATGCCATAGACAGATGATCTGTTTTTATTTAGTTTTGAGTGTCTAGTGATTGTGATCGCGTGTGATATTTATGTACTTGATTAATAATTATTAGAAGAATGATTAATTTTCTTTTTTTGTTTTTAAGTAGGCTTGTTTAAGGTATTAAAAAAAAGTTATGTTAGCGAAATGTCGCAACACAGTTATTAATAATTCTTATTTATACGCTCGTCAGTTTGTTTCTGAAATATTAAATGACTTTGGTAAACAGATTCTAATTTTTAAACACGCCAAATTGTTTTGACACATTTTGATTTTAATGTTACGTGATTAATTTTTGAAATTACGTAACTATACGTACGCTTACGTAACTATTGGGATAAATTCAATTAAATTTATTTACGAGATGTTGTTACAATTACTTTGCCAGTCCGATGCCTGATCATGTAATCCTTCGCATGTAATATAATAAATTCAATTAAGTTTATTTACGAGATGTTGAAGAATTACTTTGCCAGTCGGAAGCCTGATCAAGTGTGACGGTAAATTCGAATCATACCTGAGGTAATTAGACGTATTAGTTAGGTACCGTAGGTCAATGACCTAACCACAGCTGACTGAGATCAGTGACCCGCCTAGCTATTTTGTTAAATTATCTTTCGCGCGCGTTTACACTCGTGTGCCCACCAGAAAGTGTTTATGTTTTTAAAGGTTTTGTTAAGTGATACAGTGAGTTAAATGCGGTTGTTGTGTAAAAGAAAATTAAAGTATTACGATACACTAAACGGATGACTCGAAACATGAGTATCAAACCTTATATGCAACTTACGGATTGCGTATTGGTAGGTGCTATGGACTCGACCACTTTTACTTATTACGAGGTAAGTGTAAACCGAAGTTATACGGCGCGCGCCTTAGATAGTGTAATGCGTGCGCACGAACAGTGGAGCTCGAATATTTAAATATTTTAAATGTTTAAAAACTATTTTTGGGAATTTTTTTTTTATGCGGAATGTGATGAGTTACACTTACCGAACCTCTCATTTGAATGACCGCAGTATAGAGTCGAACTCCTTATATAATCAATCTATAAAGCATTTTTAATGCTTCAAGAAAAGGTGCTTTAGAGATTGATTATATTCCTATATTATTGGAATGATAGTCGAAAATACAATTTAAGTTAAACTATGCTATATAATGAGATTGAACTTATATTATATTTAATTACGAGACATTATTTTACTAAAATAAATTTTACAGTTTTGGCAAGAACTGCAGCAGCAACGTTGGGTTCACGGCGGCAGCCCCGAACCCGACGACGCCACTCTCTACCGCCGCGACAAGGTCAATTTGTTTACCCATTTAATTCTCCGCATCATTCGCGTAACGTGCGAGCGCCCTCACCAACAGCTGCGTGCCCCAGGCGGTGTCGTGCAGCACGGGGCTGCAGCTGTCGCCGCGGCCGCGCACGTGCCTGGGCGTGCCGCGGCCGCGGGGCTGCGCGCCGCCCGCGCCGCCCGCGCCGCGCGGCCGCCTGGACAAGAGCCACTCCACGCCCGCCTACGCCTGCGAGCCGGCGCCCGTGCCGGCCGCGCTGGCCGCGCAGCCCATCCCCGAGTCGCCCACCACGCCCACGCCCGACGCGCCCACGCTGGAGAAGGCGGGCCAGATCCTCGACTTCAAGAAGTCCAGCTCGCAGATCGAGGAGGCGATCCAGCAGAGGAGCCGGCGCGCCACCGCGGACGAGGACAAGGCGGATTTATTCACCGACGACGATATCAGACCGATCGACGAGGACTCCAAGCTGGAGATCGTAGAAACGGTTAACGTAGTGCTGAGTGAAGGCGTCAAAGGGAGCGGGACCGTGGCGAAGGAGATTAGGAGGGTCGACAGCGAGGAGAGGAAGTCGTCGCCGAAGCATTCGACGGATGACACGAGTAGCGACGACCAAATACCGATTCCTGTCAAGTAAGATTTTTGTCACATATTATTTCGTTTGGAATACATAGTTGAGTATAAATAAAAAAAAATGATGATTCGCAGGTACCCTAAGCCGCGAACAACCGAGCGCTACCGGCCGCGCGACACGCCGCCCGAGCCGCCCCCGCGCCCCGCCCACACGCAGCGCGCGCCGCCCCCGCGGGAGCAGCCGGTGCCGCCGCCGCGGGACTCGATCCCCAGGGAGCCCCGCGGGCACTTATCCCCTCGCGAGCATTTGCCTCCCCGTGAGCACGTGCCCCCGCGCGAGTCCGTGTCCCCGCGCGAGACTCCGGGCGCGCGTGCGCGAGTTCGTGCGGAGGCGCGGGACGCGTCGCCTCTCAAGCCGGTGCGCGCGGGAGAATCTACGCAGGTTAGTCATATTGAATAAGCTTGGAATTTGAAATATGTAAGGATAAGACACTAAATTACTATGAAATTGGCTTAAAATCTATTGTTGATATTTACTCAATTTGAAATAAAATAAGTAACAAAAATAATGTAAAATACTTAATAGCGTGAGTTAACACATTGTTTGCGTCTTCTATTACTAAGGTACGTAACTACATCTATGCATTTTTTATCTAATATTTTTAAATGAGTATTTTTTCTATATAGATTTTAACGTCATTTAGTATGCCGGGGATTTCGAGGGCAATGAATAAATCCAGCTATAAAATAATATAAAAAAATTAAACATAGCATGAAACGTTAAAAAATACCGAGCAAAATCATCCAACGTTCTTGAAATAAAATAGTTAATCAGAAGCCACTTCAGCATGAAGAGACTCGCTGCCCGCAGGCGCGCATCAGCAAGCGCGACATCCAGCTGGTGGCGGCGGCGCGGCGCGAGCTGCCGGCGCTCAACGCGGAGCCGGCCGAGCGCCGCGCCGCCATCGTCATCGGCGCCGCCAGCGAGCCGGCCGCGCCCGCCGGCGTGCGCGCCATCTTCCCCTCCTCCAAGGCGCGCAGCCTCAAGAAGAAGAACTCCATCCTGGCCAGTGAGCGCTCTTGCTGTCCCCTACGCGCCGACTAGTCCAGTGATCTCTGAATATGGCTTACTTTACATGAAAATTAACATTTTTATAAGCATGATGGCAATTTAACCATATTTGTGAATCAGCCTGTTTACATAAACATGGGTCACTATAACTCGCTTAAATAATATTATTTTCGTTTTTTTAATGGCTCTGAGTTTAAAAGAATCCACTGTACGTCGATGTCTAGGATGATTCCTTTTATCCACCCTAAAATATCCCACCCTCAGTGGTAAAATCGGAATCGAGTGTCCGTTTAGCCACCCCAGCCGGGGTGGCTAAACGGACACTCGATTCCGATTGAACTCGATTCCGGTGACGTCCCGCTCGCCGGCTCGCAACGGACGCGACCCGGCGAGCAGGCAGTAACGCGGCGCCCCGCAGAGCGGCGCGCGGTGGCGGCGCGCTCGCTGGCGGCGCGCGGCGCGGCGGGGCGCGTGTGGCAGCGCGTGCGCGCGCGCGGCGCGCAGCAGCCGCGCTGGGCCGCGCGCCACCTGCTGCTGGCGCACAACCTGCTGTACGCGTACCGCTCGCCGGAGGTACCGACGCGCTCGTTTGTCCGACCTTGTACTTTGCCAAACCACACAAGCACTTACGATCGTCGCCCGCCCGCAGTGCAACCGCGCCGACTGCATGATCTACCTGGAGGGCTTCACGGTGTGCGCGGCGGGCGAGGTGAAGTCGCGCGCGCACGCCTTCAAGGTGTACCACACCGGCACCGCCTTCTACTTCGCGTGCGACTCGCGCGACGCCATGCTGGCGTGGATCCAGCTCATCCACCGCGCCACGCTGCTGCCGTCGCTGCTGTCTTCCGCCGTGAGTGCGCGCACACACGCACGCTCACATACACACACACTTATATCGACGCGTACAGATACATACCAAACAGACAAACCGAAAAAAAACACATTAAATGCATTCAGACCTCCCGTACACACAATGATTCACTTGTACTCACGCACACTCATCAATACCTGCACGTACTTCATACTTATACATACAATTTATACGTACTCGCATAGGATTTTAAACACACGAACATCGCGCACACTAAAATCACTATAAATTAGAATCTACTAAAGTTGTTAAATTTATGTACCATGCCTAGACTTACTTATTAAAAATAATTTAATTTAATAAAACTTTTAGATGGAGTTATCCAAACAGTTCTCCGAAACTGATTATTCCGAAACCGAATCGGACACCGAAAATTCTGAAAGGAGAAGCGAAAAGGAGAAGGAGAGGGAGAAAGAGAGAGAAAAGGAGAAGTCAAAGTTTGGTTCTTTGAAGAAGTTGACACATCGCGCTGGTCGCAGCGAGTCGCAGGAGAATGTGAACCAAGCGGCCGCCACCAGCCTGGACAGGAAATACTTGCGGTTCTTCTCGAGAACCAGGACTAAAGATGACTCTAAAGCTGCCAAGGTTTGTTTGAGCTTTATTGCTTCATAACATTAATTTTGTGATTGTTGCTGAAGTTTTGAAACAGTGTATTATTTCAGTTTATTAACTAGAAAAAACAAATTCACACAATCAGATATCTGAAACATTTCGTTTTTTAGAAAAATATGACCAACTTTAAACAGAACTGTCGTTGTATAGACAAATAATAATCACAACAATCAAATGTCAATGCACTATTATTCCATGCTGTTTTATTATTAATTTAATCATGTACTGAATAGTTTGCTTTTAAGAGTTACGTCATACCTATGTATGTAATAAAGCTGGCAATGTCGTTCGCTTGACTTTAAAAATAAGGTGCTCACTAAAAATCATTGTTGTGGTCTCTAGAAGTCGCACAAATTAATATTGGTTTATAATTTTTTTTTTTATAAGTATTTACTCAAGTGAGCTTCCTAAGGGAACAGTAAAGTTGAGTGATTGTCCTACTTGTGGTTACTGCTGCGCAGGCAGCATTTGTTTCAACGTGGTTCAGTTATACACGTGTAAATAAAGACACGCCTCCCCGTGGCGCGGCAGGCGGCGGGCAGCGGCGCCGCGCCCGAGCAGTACCGCAGCTACCGGCGCGGCGCGGCGCCGCTCCACTACATCCACGCCTCCAACCCCAACCTGCTGGACTTCGAGAAGAGCGACTTCGTCACCAAGCCCGCCCTGCAGGTGACGCGCCCTCTCCCTCCCAATCTCCACTAACGTTTTACTTATTGTCGTTAAGAAAATATTTGACGTTTGAGATATAAGAACACTATTTATACAGGATGTCAGCTGGGCACGTGTTGGACATTTTAATAATCAGTAAAAAATTTAATTGTATATTTTTTTTATTTAAAAGAAACTTTTTTAATTGACACGTATGCTCGTACAGCGGAGGCATTATTTAAAGAAAAAATTAAGTTTTTTTACTTTTAAATATTGATTTTGGTAATGCCGGTAAAACGTCCAACGCGTATGTTAATATAACACGAGTACGCTCCGAAGGCGCCGAAGCCGAAGGTGCACAAGCCGGACAACTTCGTGGGCTTCGTGACGCTGGAGGAGTTCATGCTGAAGAAGCAGGAGGAGGAGCGGCGCACGCTGTACAGCGACCGCGTGCTGCTGGGCGTGCGCGGCGGCGCGCGCGAGCTGCAGCGCCGCCTCGACCGCATCGTGCCCGACGTCATCTACGGCGAGCTGCGCGACCCGCGCGCCGACGACGGGTGAGGCCGCCGCGCTTAACTCTCTGAACTTTGAACGTGCCCGTGTGGAGCGAGTAGGAACGAGTGTTTTGTTGTCGACAGCTACGAGCACATAGATTGCGGCAGCGGCCCGCAGCGAGACTGCGACCGGCGCGTGGAGCCGCGCCCGCGACGGGTGAGTACTGCGGCTGAGGGTTTCCTTAAGTTTGTCGATCACTGAATTTACCTATCTACATTTAATTGATTTCATCTATTAAGCCCTCATATAGTTTTCTTCGATTAATTTGTGTGTTACAGACGCTTCCCGAATCTCCTCAAACACCGCCCCAAACAACACAAACACCTAATGAAAGGTTAATAAATGTTATGCTAGTTAATTAAATAAAAATAATCAACATCTATCCTAAATAGCCGTTGCCATAAAATAGAAAGTAATGTGTAATCAAAGCTTCTGTCGTTAAATTTTGTTGTAAAATTTAAAAATATATGAAAGCATATTGGCTAGTGCTACTAGTTGTTTCACGAGATGTCACTGCACATTATTTTAAAATAAAATTTAAAAGCGTTAACGATGAATTGTTGAAACCGAATCTTAAATGAGTATTCGTATGTCTGCGCAGCGTGCCGGCGGGCGGCGTGTCGCGCCTGCGCCTCATGTTCGGCGCGCGCCGCGAGCTGCAGCGGCAGGTACTCGCTCTATCTCCTCCTCTGACTGTCTGCATTGGTGGAATTTCATTAGTACATATTTAGTTCCTAAAATCCTTAAAGAAATACTCGATAGACTTAAAAGAAATTTGTACCTCCATTTTTGTTTTGTATTTCTCTACGTCATATCTATCTTGTCTGTCACTCATCATATGAAAGTTTTACTTAAAAATCGGTGACACAGGTCGTATTAATTTGAATACTGATATTTTCCAGGAGAGCAATCGCTCCGAACAGTACCCGCACCTGCAGTGCCCGCCGACCTTCCAGCCGGAGACCTACTCGCTGTCGCGCCCGCCGCGCGACGCGCCGCCGCACGCGCGCGACTGACGCCCCGCCCCCGCCGCGCCGCTCGCGCGCTCCTAGCTGCCTGGCGCCCGGCGCGAGGCTGCACGTAGGGATACACCTTAACACTTATGGTGGCCTGGTACCTGGCTAAACTTCTTTTTAAACGATCAAGTACCTTTTATACTGTTATGATGTTTTGGTACCAGCTAGTTTGTAATATGAATATCTAAACGACTCGACTTCGCCGCTTGCGCGCTATAACAGTAAAATTATATGTAAGGATTGATGATACACCTCCTAAACTGTTATGCTATCCTGGAACCAGTCAGCTGATATGATATGACTTGGATAAAAATAAACTTTGTAAATGAGTGAAATACATCTTCTGATACTGTTATGATGTTTTGGTATCAACGAATTGTAAGGTTATGAACAACAAAACGTCTTGAGCTCGCTAGACCGCTCGTGCGCTACGACAGCCTAGTACGCTCACCCACCCGCATGGAAGGAAAGCACGTAAGTTCCGAGATTCTATGTAGGGGTAGAATACCTCCTAAAGTGTTATGGTGTCCTGGAATCAGCTAGCTTATAGGATATGACTTCTTTGTAAACGATCATACACCTTACACCTCTTATTCTGGTTATGGTGCTCTGGTAACAATTAGTAGTTGTAAGGAGATGGTTCTGACAGCAAAACGCCCGACTATCATCGCAACTCTTGGACGCTCATCGCATCCTGGTACCCGTACCCGCCCAGACGGAAAGCACGATAGTACCGTGTAGAAAATTAAAAAAATATGTCATCATACTAATGGACAATCGCGTAAAATTATCGCTATTACTAAATGCTTTCTGATAGTTGATTTCCGACATTTGCACTAAAGGTTCTTGAACTGTCGAAATGAGCCATGTTTTGACAGTAATACTTTATAATAATTAACTCCTCGGATTTGGTATGCTGGTACCACTCAGAGGGATAGCCGCACATACGAAACTAAACGCTATTGTAAAGATGGACACTTATGGTGAATTTCAATATCATATCCAGTCTTCAATTTTCATACTTGCGATAGAATTTTGACGCAATTTGTATGGGGTATTTATCAATATTCTATCCCTAGCAGATATAGGCAATGTTAGATAGATACGTTATTGAAAACGGCTGTTATATTGTTAAAGTATCTTGGTACTAGCTAGTTGTAAGAATGACTCCGACAGCAATAAGCTTTGTAAATGAGTAATAAATGCACCTCTTATACTATTATTGTATCCTGGTACCAGCCAGCTGAAAGGATATGTCTCTGACAGGAATAAGTTTCTTAAAATTAAATTGAAGAAAGAATTACCATTCGATTACTATGACTCCCTGGTACAAATATAAGGTCATTTGTTCATTGGACATTAAATTTTAATATATAAAATTTAATTAACTGATACATAATTTCTCTGTGAAGTGATAAACTGCATTATAAAAGACAATTAAAAAAAAATGTAAGTCCATAGGTAACAAATAAATACAGAGTATCAATGTTAGCATTGTTAGTACATTATTTGAAAATATTATTAGTCCATCATACTATTTATATAAATAAATATACCTTATATAAATGCTTTTTAAATAATGACATATTTTCACTATTAGTTAAAGCGCATCGTTTTTATAGATGCATAGTAAAGTTTGATTTTCTTAGCACGGCAAAACTTTATAGTTAACAATTTACTGGTTAGTAAACCAATTAAAGATATAGACAATTTGAAGTTATTTAAACTGTTTACCAATAAGAATTAGAAGAATATATTCAGCGTTGAAAAATTACGCTGCTTTCTATTTGAAGTAAAAACGTTTTATAAAAGTAGCAATGTGTATGTAACACGTCATATTATATTAACTTTAGTGACCAAAGCAACGTATATAATAAAATATGAAGTCAAAGCGCACACGAAAGTATAGTGATATTTACAACTTTTTTTAAAAAAGAGTTAAATATAACTAGTTCGTCGAATAAAGGCTGATCACTATTTCTAAACTATGTCGTAGAGGGAACTGTAATAACGTTCAGTATAATTTTGAATACTGAGAACTTTTCAAATAGAAGTTAATCATACGTTATAGCCGATCACTTATTGTAGTTCTGACGTCTTCCCTTTATTCTCAACCATTGAATATTCTCGTTTTCCATTAATAAATTCCATTGTCATTTTCACAATCCATACTGGCTTCAAATACTTTATTCTTCATAAGGCGAGAATCACACTTGTAAGTTTTACTCTCGTTAATGATATATAGCAACTCCGTAACCTGATAACAGTTGTCTAGGTAAATCATAATCATGTGTAAGTTGTGAGTGTCAAAAATAAGTGACGGTTTCAGATGTAAAGCAAAGCAATGATAAAAAGTTTATGTAAATCTTATGGAAGTGTGTGAACAAAATGTAATTCTCACCTTATGATGACACAAAAAACCACTTGAATACAATTTTTATCGTGTAGCATGTCCCCTAGCATCTTGTTTTATTGTATTAATACTAAAAGTCTGATTTGATGGTTGTAAATATATCTTGACTTTGACGTTTGTAAAAATACAGCCATTTACTCGTTGGATGCGAAAAAGTGTAAATAAATAAAAAAAATTGGAAAATTCTTCTTTCAAATATTAGTAATTAAAAAAATATATGTGCCAATGTAATTTTGAAAATCTATAAATGTGAAGAATCTGTGTGTAAATGATTTAACGAGAAAATTAGTAGCGTAACTGTTCCGAACACACTTTGTATATTTGTATCAAAGGTATAAATGAATATTCATATATATATACAGGTACATAATAATATAATACATATAAAGGTATACTGAAAAATAAAGGTCATGACTCTCTGTTTGGCCTAAAGGTAGACTGGCAGAGAATGCCTTCAGGCATTAAGTCCGCCTTTTGTTCCAACTTTTGTTTGTTGGTCAATAAAGTATTTAAATAAATAAATAAATAAATATACTATATACATAATAAAATTACTTGTAACATAAATGAAACGTATCAATTTTGCTATCGTATATTAGATATTTAAAAAAGGTGCAGAAATTATTTGAAATTTTGGGTGCAAATGAAAATCTTTTTTTAGGAAAGAAGGATTGTTCCTTCAATTTTTCTTTTTATGTAAAGTACATTTGGACTAGTTATATATTTTTTCGTTTTCTATATAACTATACGTATATATTTGGGAAAGGCTAAATGGAATGAAAAATGAAAGTAAACCCCAGTTGTAACAGCTATGTACAACAGTTATACACCATTCTATTTACTACTTATTTTAATAGCACATCGACTGTATACACGGTGCAAGTTATAAAATTAATTTGCAATAATCTTTGCGCAAAATGCAATATACTATATATAATTATATTTGCAGTAGTCCTTAGTGGATACAATTTTTGATGGTTCGGTTTAAATGGTTAAATTGTGGTAATATACATATCGATACTTCCCAAGTAAGTTATTGTAAGCCACAAAATTGCCGTTAGCGTTTTTACTGAATACTACACGAATTTGCATTGCTTAATGCATTCAAAGTGAAAAAATACCAAAAATCTTTTTTTTTTCAAGGAAAGTTACAACAAGGCGTATTGCCTGAAAAAAGGCGTATTGTGTTGTAACTTTCAAACTAAAACGGATTAAAAGTGCTCTACTGTAAAATTGTAATTTTGGGGTTACAACAACTGATGTGGGAGGTATCGATATGATGCGTGTTGTAGTTTTCTTATAACATGATTATATTTGCGCTTCCCTCCCGGACTATTGCAAAGTAATTTCATTCCTCACGCGCCATGGATTGTGGCAAACTAACATCGTCTATTATATTAAGTAACAATTTATTTTTCATATAAAGTGTAGTACATATTGTCGACTGGAGAATTGGTGCAAGCAAAGGCATACGTCCAGTGTTGTACAAGGATATAGAATAGGTATTTTTATTTACATAAAGATATGTATTGTTCTAGAGAATACCAGATTAATATTAAGCGAATGTTGTATTTTACTGGCTCTTATTATTGTAGAATTGATCAAATTATTGCGCTTGTTAGTAAATGTTTCACACTTTGAGAAAATTAAATTGTAAATTTGAAGAATACAAAAAATTGACTTCAAACATCCTTTCCAAAAGGATTTTTTTTGTTTCAAATCTTCGTATTTTTTCCAGCTTTCAAATTTACAATTTATACATATTATAATACATGCTCAATTTTATTACTATACATTATGTTGCTGTCTTATACAATCTATAAATATTATATTATTATCAATTATTATTATTATACAAAACATAAATATACTTAAATGAACTTAGAAAACATTTTTAGTGATTTATTTCTTAATTATATTAAATTTGAGTCTAAAGAGCGACTGTATTTTTACCCTCTGTATATTCTATATAAATCGAATATTGTTTTATTGTAATTATATAAAGAAATTCGAATGAAATTAATGCCAATTACATATATTTTAAAATTTTTTGGTGCTTAACTAATCTAACGTAGTGGACGATGGCTAACTTTTTAAAATATACATGTGTTTGTATAATTCGACTTTAATTATACAACGGCATGAATTATACAAATAATCGATTTCTCGTCAGTTGTATATAACAATGCATGTTTTAAAAGTCTTGTGCTATTCTACGGAGTGAATTCTATCAGAAATATGCGTATTTTAGGATACGTTGTGCTCAATTTAATTTTGAAATATCTTGTAAGTTAAAATGTAAAAAGTTTAATGTGAACATTTCTAAGTTCAAGATAATAAATTATTAATGTCTTACGATAAATGTGTCCTCGCAGAATGTAATGGAAAACTATTTTTATTGTAATTTTTGTATGCATATTTTTTCTTATTTAGAATATTATTTTACGGATACGTCTATTTTATTCTTAATCTTGTAATCTTAATTTGATTATTGTTATTAACGATGTCTTGTAAGTTTTTTTTTTTAACATTGTTCAGTGCAACGGCGGTTATGTTGAGTTATATTTCTAATAAAAACTCTTGCACTGATTTTTTTTAATAATTATATTTTATTCCTATATTTTTTAAGTAATAGATATCGTAGACTGGGTAGACAAAGTTATGTAGTGATGGACGAATTCGTTTTTGAACAAATCGAGAGGGATGGAAATGATTTAAGATAATCACTTAATATTCTCTTATGGCCAGTGTAGGCAGAGGGCGGCACTGCAAAGTATTTTTAGTTATACAACTTAAATTTATACCTAATTACTGGTAACATGGTACAGATTTCAATGTTTAGAAAATGAACCGAAAGCATTACACAGCGTCAAGTGTTCGTTCTCTAAACATTGGAATTTGTATCTTGTTTCCTTGAGTTGTGTTTGAATTTACTTTAAATACAGAAAATAATACTTTGCCTTGCCATAATGTCGCACGCTTGGAATTAAAGTGACACAATTATATCGAATAAAATTTTAATTACTAACTTAGCTAACTCGGTTCACACATATTTTTAATTTGGTCACTTTAATAAGCGATGTAATGTTTAAACCGTTTGCATATTGTGAAAGTGTTTAGAAGGGAATAATAATACGATATTGGGTTTATGCGCGTTATTCACACTTAACTTGAATACCTTTTTGTAATGAATCGTCGAGAAGCTGTAAAACTTCGTATCTACCTTGTCCTATAAAGTCTACATTTTAATCAAAGATGGACCTTATTGCAAAAGCTAGTTACGCAGTTTTGCACTATAACCGACGAAATTTTGTCTACTCTACAAACGAATAAGTCAATCGTTACAAACTTTGTTTAGGTCCGTTAATTTGGTGGCTAATTTGTATTAACTTGTTTAAATATTACAAACAAATTTATTAGTGCGAAAGTCCGCATGATTTTTTGAAAAAATATCGATTCTACTCGAATCCTTGTATCTCCCTATATACATGTATACCGATAGAGATAGGTCAGCCAATGAGGCATATGATACGACGTAGATAGGTGACGTGTTGGTTGGTGATACTCAGCTTTATCGTAGCTAGGAAATAAATTATATAGGAGCCTATATATTGAATATTACTGTGTAATTTTATATATTATGGAATAATTATTGTTTTATTTAAGAAATTGCTCATATTTACCTTCGATGTTATGTAAAAACATGGCTGTATGTGAGACGTGACTTTAGTGAGACGTTTTTGTGACGCTCAGACGTCACGTGGACGTCGCGCGTTTCCAACCCTCAGTGTGAAGAGGGCCTATTAAATGTCTATTAACTAATAGATATTTGAAATTAAAAACTACTATTAACATGCGAATGTTTTGAAATATAACCCAACATACTGCCCAGTGACGTTTCCTCCCGGCGCAGTATGGTATCAATTCAACACTACTGTCACTGGCCAGTATGTTCAGTTTCGGTACATATAAAAGTCGTATCTATGTATATTATAAATATCTTACCGACGAATAAATATATTATTGTTGTAAATCTCTATATAATATATGTGGGAGTTGTATCGGCATTATTTATATAAATTTAAACCTCAGTGTTTATAATCGGGGATAGATCGCATTTTCATTTTTTAATAAGAATTTTGTAACGACGGTAGTATGTAATTTTTTAAAGAACGAGAGGGAAAGGGAAATCTTCCTGTCTGATGTACTATTAGTAGTGTGGTAGTGTGCAGGTGTCTGTAGATGAGGTTTACGTTTTTATAAATAAATGGCTTGGAGTTTATATTTTTATAAACGGAGTGTAAAAGGTAACGAAGGTTCCAGTTTTTTAGATTTAAACGATTATTGTATAACGTACCGTGTCATATATATCACGTTGAAATATATCAAACTGTTCAATTATTTACTTAATAAATTGATTTGATACATTCACTTGTTTTATTCTATATCGAATATAACATTTTGCATTAATTAGCCCAGCGATATAATATTACCCATATTGCTCAAGGCTGGCAAAAAGACAATTCATGACTTTAAGAAAAATTTTAACAAAGTTTTTAAAGGAATTTTCGTAGCAATGTTATACAAAAATAATTATAACATTTTATTAATATAAATATAACATAACAGTTAGAATTATAACAGTTAGAATAAATGGATGCTGATAAGCAATAATCTGTTAACCCACAAAAAAGTCAAATTCGGAGTTATTGATCTATTTTGATACTAAATCATCTACTTAACTTTAATAAAAATATTGAACTCATAAACCAAATAAATACGGAAAAGAAATTCTTAATTAATTGCTTAGAGTTTCAAGTGCGCTCCATATTTTGCAATTTATACAATAATCTGAAATATTTGAAATACTTTTTATTAGATAATACATTAAACATGTCAGTCTAATTTCAATTAATTATACCTTTAATAAAAAATTAAAGAAAAGATGGATATATACTTCTTCAAACATATTTGTTAAGAATGAGTTTGACAATTTTAGAAGCCATTTTCTCAAAATGAAGTCCGTGTGGCTTGACACAGTATTTATTTATTTATTTATATAATCTTTATTGTACACCAATATAGACAAAATAATAGGAGTAAAAAAAACAAAGAAAAGAAAAATGTACAATAGGCAGCCTTATCGCTAAAACAGCGATCTCTTCCAGGCAACCTTTGTATTGTATATAGAGTATTGCTTATCAGCATCCAAATAATAATAAAAAAATATTCGGGAACTACTATAAAGGTTAAATTACCATCTCAATATTGAGACAATAGGAATATGCTAAAAGCAACAGAATTGATATAATATGTACATATATAATATACGATCAGGCAGGACTCTTGATGTTAAGGGATCACCACCGTCCATGGACATTTGCAGCACCAGAGCTACAATCTTTTGTTAGCTTATAAAGGCATAGGGGAATAGAAGGATTATAGAGGTGCTATTCATGATTTCTTCAAATAAGGCTTACGTAGGAAGGGATGCAAAACTACAACAGATTACCCGCCAATTATATCTTAAAAACTGACGATTATTATATCTTAAAAAATTGTTGTAAGATTCTTTTATAGGGCTACCAAGAATAATTGACCTCACGCTAGAATAGTTCTGGATACGCCCAATTTTGAATCGGTTTTATAAATAAAAATCACCTTTTCAGTAGCTTTGTCACATTTATAAATATTTTATTAAAAAAAATATATATGACGGCGACAGCGATGGCTGAGCGATCGTAGCGTCTTCGTCTACATTCGGTGGTACGGGGTCCATCACGATTTTGTATCAAAACTAAACTGGATGTCGGTATAACAAAAAATACTAGGTAGGTCCGACATTTTCGACTTGGAGGTGTAGACTGTTCGATTTCTCAAACGATGGTGTGCATGACACAGTACCCCACTATCCAACAAGACTATGTCCACCTGACTCACAACAATGTCACCGCATTTACCCGTTACTATTAAATCAGTTCAGCGACTTCTTATGAAAATTATTGTTGTTCCACGACATATATTTTTTATTTTTTTAAATCACGCTTCTTTCAGGTCAAAGAAATAATATATAATCAAACGTTCGTAAAAATTCGCGAAAAGTTTCGGAGGTGACAAGGTTCCGTACGAGTATATATATTCCGTATATTCACTTCATTACTATAATAACTCTTTAATTTTTTTACGTTTAAAAATGAGGTGATTGAGGTGGCAACCTCAGTTAAATACAGCTACACTATAGATAGAAGGCGCATAAAAATTAAAAGTTTTGACTGATTTTTTTGTGCAGCTTTTAGTGTCCTTACATTTCGATCGTGGGAGGTCCACGTAAGTTGTTGTAAGCCACAAAAATACCGTTAGCGTTTTTATTGACTACATTCATTTACATTGCTTAATGCATTCAAAGTGAAACTGCCAAAAATTTTTTTCAAAGATTTTTCAGATGTAGCCTGTTGTAACTTTCAAACGAAAATGAACTAAACGTGCTCTCCTGTAAAATTGTAGTTTTGGGGTTACAACAACTTACGTAGGAGGAATCGGTTTTTAACAATTCAAGTACAAGAAGGCGATATTGTTGAAACTTTAAGATACTTAAGCGAAATTGTAACAAACCATTTTAAAGATTATTTTAGACTTGAACACACTTAACATAATGTACTATACTAATTTGGGTGTAGATAACTTTTTCATTGCTTTGTATTAGAGAGGATTCTTGAAAAAAGTGTTAAAAAATAGATATTTCTCATTTAAACTGATTTAATTTGAATAAAATAAGTGACGGTCAGACAGCTAGTTTTTTGAAATAATATATATAATAGAGTTTTAGCCGTATAACCCCAGAACCCTAAAATGATATAAGGATAATGTAATAATATTAAATTTTCAAAGAAATGGAGGCGGCGATAAAAATGATTCTCATTGGAGTTGTAGCGGCACAAAAGAGTGCATTACAGCGGGCCGGCGTAATTAGTTTAATTAATAAACGGAAGACGACGAGATCTAATTACGAGCCGGTGAGTGCTTCTAACATCATATTAACTTTTTCTATGCCGTTTCTTCTGTATTTATAATGTTGACTTCGTTTTTCCTTTTTTCTCTTTTCCAATTATTGAAAGGATGTGCGCAACTTTTGTTTGATCCAATCGATATTTACTGTATTTCGACTTCAATGATATTAAAATAATATAGTTGCGATGGCTTGACCTGATGCAGCATTTTTTGAAATCAGCAGGATACTTAATTCCTCACTTTTTACAGCAGATGTATTCTGTTGATGCTCGTTGAAATGGCCACAATGATGGTGTGCTAATATGGCGACTGACGATGGTATACAACCCTTCGTGTGCGAATCCGACTCGCATCTGTTCAGCTTTATTATGCGTTACTATTTTATGTTTAAGTCAACAACCTAAACAATGTTAAACCAATACTAATACTGAATGAATAATACCAAACTTAAATATTGTTTAATGTGTAAAAGTTATTAAACAAAGTCTGCTAGTAAGTTTTGTATATAAATATTTCCTATAATGCTCGTCGGTGACAAATACACGTATTTTTACGGTAGTAGATTACGTAACGATAAGTTTTTTGGTGCTGTATTTAAAATTCATCTAAATCGGTGATGGAAAACATTGTGGGAAACTTGTATGTTTTGGGGAAAATTTTGCGTTATTATACTCTGTCAATTGCAGTGATGAATTAAGCTGAGTACACATTATTTTTCTTAAATGAAAAAATGGCATGGAAATGAGAATTTACTGTGGTAGAACCCAGCTGTAGCCGACTGACTCGTGTACGGACTGACCGTAGCAGTTTGTGTCATACTTACAGTATTAATTAGTCAGCGTGAAGTAGCTTCATACATTAACTCATGATATACTTCATATATTGACGCTGATAAGCAATACTATGTCAAGCCACACGGACTTGATTTTGAGAAAATGACATCTAAAGTCGTCAATCCTATTCTTAATAAAATTATTTAAAGACGTATGTATCCAACTTATCATTTCTATTTTGAGAAAAATAAACAATAGTTAATTAAAAGCAGATTGGTAGGTATAGTTAAAAGCATAATCAAATATTGCGTAATCCAAAATTTGGAACACACTCCAATATTCTAAACATTAATTTAAGACACTTTTTTCCGTACTTATTTATTTTAGATGACTTATTTTTTTTGAATAATCTTAAATACATAACGCATTATTGGAATATTAGTGTGCCGATGTTTATCTCTCGGGATGCACGTTACGCAATTCGGAAGCGCACGCGCCACTTTTTTGTCGTAATCTCGCGCCAAAGTATTTGTGTTAAGTATTTGTTGTTATTGTGATAGGACACCGAAATTAATAGTAGATTAGTGATAGTACATATTTATTTTATAGTGACAGGACACGAAACTATAAATTTTTACTTAATATTAGTGTTATTTTTGTTGTTTTTTATGTTTTATAGGGACAGGACACGGATTTTAGTTTTTAATTGTGCTAAAACACTTAACTAGAGTTTAAGACAATGGCTCGCCTTACGTACACCGCTTCAGAATACACGGACATGGTTTTAATGTACGGGGAATGCCACGGAAACGCGGCCTTAGCTTTACGAACATACCGAGAAAGGTATGGTGAGAGACGCATGTGCCCCAGTAACCCTCGCATTATAGTGCTGGCAGTTCAAAGGTTAAGAGACAATAAATGCATTGTGCCGCAACACGAGGGAGTCCCATCACGACAAATACGCGCCTCGAAAATAGAAAATAATATTGTCCGTCGGTACGAATTATGTGCACAAGAAAATGGCGGATAGATTGAACATTTAAAAATTTAAAGAATTAAATGGGTGGAAGTGTTTCTTGTGCTCGTATATCGTCAACTTATCTACCTACGGCGACTTATGCCGCCGCGCCGCGACCGACGTAAGCGCACCCGCTCGCGCTCGGGCGGGCGGGGCGGGGCGACACGGCGCTCGATAACTCGAGCGGCGTTGCCACTTTGATGACTATACCTAGAGGTCAGTGACAGTTATTTACCATTTACAGGCTGTTTGCATTTTATTTCGACTATTTAGCGATTTAATTTGTTCGAAAAAATTTTTTTCGTATTTTTCATAGCATTTATTTTTCTACTGGTTTGAAGTGTTTCTAAATAGGAATAATATACGTAGTTTCAATTAGTACACACAGTCCGCATTGACCCTGTATAAAAAATAATTTATCGGTTATAACTACTTGTGTCGAATATATGTTTTAATTAACTTCTTCAGTATTTTGTCAGGGTTTATTTAATAATAATCTATTTTTATATAATCATTGATAGCAGGTTAGATTCTAGGCTAGAATAATTTTCGTGCGAAGAGTAAAGACCTTTCTCGGGTGTTTGTGATAACAACCGGGACCGACAGCTTAGGTAAGCCCGGTTAAGTTAAACGTAGCAGCTATATCTACTATGTAGTCTATAATATTTGGTTATATTTTGACTAATTTCATCGTTGCGTCTGTACCTATGTATCTCGCATTACTCGAAAACCATGTATCGTGAAAGGTTAATTCTCTATTGAGGACTCTTTTATGTAGAGTTGCATTTTTTGTTGAAAATGCAAAATTAGAGAGCACCGATCGCTTGCTATTGATAAAAGAGCACTTTACTAGAAGGCTTTTTTATTATTTCTAATTTTAAAATTCGTGTCTACCAGGTTGTCCATATACTGTGCAGATAATATTTTTGAATATATTTTTGGTATTACTTTGTCAATTTAAACTTTTACAGATGATTCCGTTTATCCACCCCAAAGAATCCACCCTAAGGTGGATAATCGGAATCACGTGGAATTGATTTATTTGGGATATATTAGTCAATAAGACTATACATTTCATTTTATTTCAATTTGTGTTCTGAGATTTTTTAAAAGAATTTGATTTATTATGTTTAATGAAATTCTAAAAAAGTACCTAAAATATATTTAAAACCTCACTGTAGCCTGAAGTGGAAAATCGGTACAACAATCAGAATAAAATTCCGTTTTTGAACCCCAGCCGTGATGAATAAATGGACACGTAATTCCGATTATTCCCTTTTAGTTTGAGGTGGATAAATGGAGTCATCCAGTTTTTATTGACATTAACAGAGTTAATAATCAATGAAAATAAACAATTAACAAATGTAAACACAAATAAACACTGTCTTAATATTTGCGTTAAACAATTTCACAGAAATGAGCATGCAATATCAATTAAGGTAACCTACGTACCGGCGCACTCAGGTATGCCTGTACTACGTACATAGGTAGTCGGATAAGATCTAGTTAGTGTTATGCGAGTCTTCACGCCGCAGCTTAGCTACAACTATCTCAGTTTGCTCAGAGGATATCTTGCTTGTTTAGTTCGATCCCTTGAGGTCCCACTATGCATACATATGTGGTGTTTACGGAGCGCATTGTGCATATACGAACTAGCGTTACGGTTTACTGCTCCTAGGAAGTTTATTCGCTCTGTTTTGAGTTTCGAGTTATTGTAAAGTGTGAAGTATAAGTCTTAATGATGCGTTTTCATTGGTGTAGCTTGTATTGTGTTTTGTGTCTTATGGTTTTGCTTACTTTTTTTTGTTTTCGATGACTGAAAATTTTTGGGTATTTTTTTGTAATAAGGAGATAGGGGATTAATAGGTAATATTCGATTTAGATTTGTGTTTAATATATAATTTTGATGTGGGTATTTGTATGTCTGTCTTTGGCATCATAGTTACCTAATGCATGGGCCAATTTTGATGTGATTTTATTTTGTTTGAAAGCTGACGTAATCGAGATAGTTCTTAAGTATAATTTATGAAGCTCTATGCAGACGGTTTTAGGTCATCAGCTCTTTTCTTTTATGTTGTGACTTTTATGATATTAAAATAACTTAGTTACGTAACCTTGGGTTTAGCTGCTGCATCATCTGAAATCTGCAGGATACACATCTCACCAGCTTACAGCAGAATTTCCTGTTGGAGCTCGTTAAAATGATCTTAATTAATAAATTGTTGTTTTTTTTTATTCTACCTTTTAAAGATTCGTGTCACTGTCCTCTGTCTGTACGTCTTTCTGTCTGTCAGCGGGCAGTTATGTCTATAATATATTTCCATTTTTAATTTAATCTTGAAAAAATTGAAAATGGAAATATTTAATCTATTATCAATTTAATTTAATTTATATTTATCATATTTCTTAAGAAAATTGTATAAAGTTATACATTATCAGTGTATCAAGCTTCTGTTAGCTTTAAATACAGACGTTTGTTTTTATTGTCTGTTACTCTATGTATGAGCCTATGGAAGCTATGTACATTGTATATAGCTGTACATACACTTTATTCACTAAGCCGCCGAGTGTTGACGCAGACGTATCGGCCCACAGATTATCTAAATCAGTACACACGGAAGGTGTTAATTGGGTCTTCTGTATCGGACACTACAGTTGATAGCGACCGAGTGCTGAGCAAACAATGTGCACCACTTATATAAATAATCTTGAACTAGTGACGAGCTTTGTTTACTTTGTGGAATTATTGTAGGGGATCGATGGTGTTCTTGCATTAAGCAAGATAATCTGCATTTGATTTGTTAATATAACTTGGTTTAATGTAAGTTTTCAACTATTGTAACAAAAGAAATACAAGAAACAATAATTATAATATAAAATTATTTTTGTGAGTTAATATTAAGAGGTTATTGAAAATTTTATAGAATTTTTGCGAATTTTCTCGTAATATAAATTTTGTGCAAAATGTAGCTCTTTAAATGACTTGAAGTATATAATATTATTGAAGGAACCGACTTGAAAGCAAAATACGTAATTAAGTTTATTTGAATTACACATTTAAGTATTAAAGTTTTTTTTTTATTTGAAAACTATACTACTGAACCGATTTTAGCGAAAATTCTATGGAACCAATGTGAGTGTCCAAGGAGGTCCTTTAAAAAATATAGGATTAGATAAATAAAAAATCGAAAAACCCGTTTTACGAGTAATCCGTTAACATTCACAAAAAGTCCCCAACGAATTCAGTAAAAGTAGTTCCCTTTTTTTGAAATCGATTAAAAAGAGGTTACACGGAGGAGATAATTAGCGATCCGCCTCTAACCCGTGTCTGTACATAGTAAAGATAAACAAATAAAAAGCCTGCAGACGAAGCCTTGGGCGCAACTAGTCAGAGCATAAAAGAACAATATATTGTTGCTCTGTATCTTACACATATTAAACAGTCGCTAGGTTCGCCCGAGCACTCCGCTAGATTGCCCTCATATCTGATTTCTAAGACATGATAAAAAACATATCATCCGCGGGATTACTCCCGACTGATGGGTGCGGGGGACTTTAGCCGTATTCTCATTTTATAGCGTATCAGGGCCCTACGTCTCTCACCGAAATTGCGTTCAGGTTACATGAGCGATAGACATTTGTAAATGTTATTAACTAGTTTGATGCCGCGGCTTAGTCTGTCTAATATCTATTTTCAAGTAGCTTAGCAAAGGATTCGAAAAGGAGGAGCTTCTTAATTCGTAGTGTTTTCGTAAAGTTCGTAACATCATAACTATGAAATTCTTTATTTATGTTAAAAGGGCATATTTCAGATTATCTCATAGAATTTTTGTCCCTGTCGTCCACGTAAACGAAATTGCCTATATTTTTTTAAAAGAAGGTTCTCCATATAAACTTTCATCCTTATATCAACCACTCCACGCTTTAAATTCGAAAGCAAAACAACAAAAACTAGCCTGTGTCCTTAAATTCAATAAAGTGCAGCAGTTCATTATGTACGAAAACGTTCATTTAAATCGTTCGCGACAAAATCAAAAGTAAAATCAATATATTTTTTGATAATTATATTAGCGTTTTATTATATGTACCCTAAGGCGTAGCTTAAAGAAAGTCATTACAATTGATTAATCCAATCAAAAGTTACGCATAAACATCGACGAAATACAAACGTAAAAATGGGTCAAAATAAGTCAAAAAAAATTTAGTAGGTTGTCTATAGGAAGCCATTTTCAAGGAACATAATATATTGGCATTGTACCCGTGCAGAGCCGTAGGCTGTCGCTAGACTAATAAATTCAAGATCAGTTGAAATACATGAAACTATTCTCGCGTCTAGATTGTCAGTTCGCACAGGCAGGGTAACCAGTTAAACTATTTTCTCAGGAAAAGTCCCGGGAAAGTATCCTGAGTTTGTTATAAATGTTGTCCCAAGTTTTTAGGAATTTTATAGTTTCGTCATGCTCGTCGTCTGACTGTCCGCGACTTACTTTAAAGGTTCTTAGTGTTAGAAAGATGTAATTTAGCATATTTTTGAAGCCGACAAATAATAATAGTAAAATAAAATCGTGATATAAAAAATCTTTTAGGGTGTCTTACTTCACCCACACGTCAAGCGGGCACGATATTTTTACTCGTCTATTTTATACTGTGAGGTATAATTGGATAGATCGTTTGAAAATATTGGTTTAGATCTATGATAACCATTTATTTAGAGATCGGTTTGCGAAATATGAAGCTTTAAAGTACTCATTTTTGTTAAGACACAAGTGTTCTTTATTCTTCAACGTATAATACGCGAAAGTCTAAGATGTACCTTCTTATATGGTATTAAGTACTTCATGATCATCACCATTCGTCATTTTTAGGGTTCCGTACCTTAAAAGGAAAAACGGAACCCTTATAGGATCACTTTGTTGTCCGTCTGTCTGTCTGTCTGTCTGTCCGTCTGTCTGTCTGTCTGTCTGTCGGGATGTCAACCCTTTTTTCTCAGAAATGCATAGACGTATCATGTTGAAATTAATATCATAAACTCAAGTCTACGATGACATGCGGCCGTGAAAATATTAAAGTTCTAAGTCAACGCAATCAAAAGATACTGGAAAATATGTCGTATATTTTGACCATTTTAGCGTTTTCGCAAGGGAATCAAACCCTATAGGGTACTTCCCATTGACCTAGCACAATGAAATTTGGCAAGAAGTGAGATCTTATGGTACAAATAAAGGAAAGAATCTAAAAACTGTAAATTTTTGTATGTATATTTGTCTGTTTGTAAGTTTGTCTTTCAACCTTTTTCTCAGAAACGCGTGAAGGTAACAAATTTTTATCAACGTCAAGTACTCGGAGTTGTAATTACTAAGAGCTGTGAAAAAATCAAACTTCTAAGTTAACGTAATCAAAAGATACGGTCATTTATATCACATATTTTAAGTATGATAGCTTTTTTAACGTTTTCGCAAGGGAATCAAAACCTATAGGGTACTTCCCATTGACCAAGCATTATGAAATTTGGCCAGAAGCAAGGTCCTTTAGTATACATAAAGGAAAAAATCCGAAAACTGTAAATTTCTGTTCGAGTGTCTGTCAGTCTGTACGTCTGTCTTTCAACCTTTTTCTCAGGAACGTGTAAATGTATCAAGTTGTAAATTGATCAAGCGGAAAATATATTAATCTTAGAATTAAAATTATATGTACTTGTAACAAATTAACATAGAAGTTGACCATGGTCAAAAAAACAATTTTACAAACACTGAGAAGAAATTTGTATCAATACGAAAACATTAAAAAACCTTTATAAACAACGCAATGCAATCTATATATCGCAGCTAACAAAATGATAGCGCGATGCAGCGTACAGCTAATGCCATCTCTTACAACATTATGACATTAACTGTGATATAATTCTGCTCGACTAATATATTTTTTTTATTTAAATTATTATTTAAACGCGCTAAAAACAATAAAATAAACTTTTCATTTAAAAGTTTTATCGTCAATTTATAACGTCATTACGTAATTAACATTCAATATAAGAGCTTCACGCGATTTGATTTAAGTACTCGTATTGACTTAGTACGAAAATTTTAAAATTAAATTCAAACAGATCGAGTTATTTAATTTACTTATTTATCTACACATATAAGTCTTCTGGTTATTAGTAATATAATTAGTTATTTATAAATAAACAATTAGTTTTGTTCGAATTAAGGGCTAATTATTTTCGTCTTGGCAACACTAATATATATTTTGATATTTTGATTGATAATGTAAATTTAAATATTTTACGAACGTAGTACTGGGGTATTGGAGTGTAGTAGAATATAAATAAAAATAAAACGAGAATAAAATAGAATATAATTATGTTGTTAATGTCAACAAGTTAGTTCATTGAAATTGTCAAGAGATGGCGCTAAATGTATCCTGAATCGCGCTAAAACTTTGCTTTATTGAAAGTATAAGGTGTATTAGTACTTAAAATAAAATTTTGTGTTTCCATGGATTGCATCCATGATTGTGTTTTAAATTAAAGTGCTCCTAAATAGTTTCAAAATAGTTTTTGGGACGTGATCCATATTTACATAATATTTGATTATTTTTAAGCGACTTTTAAAAAGGAGTGTTTTCAATTCGACCTTGTATTTAATTTTTTTTATGTTTGTTCGCCGATTACGCCGCCATTTGTGTACCGATTTTCAAATTTTTTTTTTGTTTGAAATGGTATACTTCCAAGGTGGTCCCATTGTCTTCAGGTCAGGATCAGATGATGGGATCCTGGAGAAATTGAGGGAACTCCTCAAATATTATAGGCAAGCGTATACCGATTTAGGTATTTTTGATAATAACTTATGTTGGAACTGATGATGAAGACCACAAATGGCGTAGATGGGTTAGTCTTATATAGATTTCTATAAGTTTTGTACGGAACCCTCGGTGCGCGTGTCCTACTCGCACTTGACCAGTTATTTTGTATAATATGAACTTAATCTCCAAGAATCCCCGAATAAAGCCTGATCAAAACATATTAAACAAATTTCTCTAACGTTATCTTATCCCCAGTGTCGCCCGAGCATGGCAGCCCTACAGTAGACGCATAGGCGGTACTTTATTTGCGTTGGAGCCATCGCAATACATCACCCTTGTCCGGCCGGTCGCCGCGCGGCGCCGTGTCGAACCGCAAGCGAGCGGTGACGGCAAGATTTATTTATACAGCTCTCATATATCGTAGCAATTAAAATATACTATGCTGTATATATATAACGGAAGTTTTCATATATGTTTTATGTGATATTTATAATATGTGTGTGTACTTCTATTTGTCAATTAACGTGGAAGAGAAAGCGTGTTGATGGCTAGGTGCAAGGTGCCATTCACATTTTTTATAAAAAACAGTGGTCAAAAAAGTAGGTGGGACGCCTGATGTTAAGTGATCACCACAGTTTACAACAAAGGAGCTACAAAAGTGTCGCCAGCTTAAAAAGGAATGAGGCATAAACTTTTCAGACAATCTTTACGAATAGTCATTTTCACAAAGACGACAACGAAGTTCAGATACTTCTACTTGAAAGCAACTTAAAAAACGACGCTATAACATTTGCGCATCAAAACGCACGCTGTTGTGTAAGGGCCATTATTTTAAATAATGTGCAGTAACTGCTGTGCTTGGTTATGACAATTTATGGTTGTTATGTATATTTTCTCTGGTACAACAATGTTTATTGTAATAATTACTATCTGCGTAATAACGCTGAAGATACAATCAAACTCTCTTGCGTTGCTGTTACGAGTTAAACAAACTGGCCAAGTGCAAGTTGATTGCATGATCAGTGTTCTGTACCTTCAGTAGTTATAATATAGGCAGCTTACTATACTTAAGTTATACCAGTAGATATCATCGTTCATCCTTTAATTAAGACCTTATATTATAAATGTAAAGGTTTGTTTGGATGTATAGATGTTTGTTCCCCTTTCATACAAAAACTGCTGAACAGATTTTAAAGAAATCTTACGGTCATCATCATCTACCAAGCATTTTTCCCGGTTATACCATGGTCTGCTTTCTATTCTAGTCCAGATATTGACGAGTTACTGATTTTTACACAGAGCGACTGCCATCTGACTTCCGCAACCTCTGAGAGCAAGCCAGTAACCATTTAGACTAGAATAATTTTCCTACTACTAGTAATGATCATTATCAGGTGATTTGATAACAACCGGAACCGACGTGCTTTCCGTGCTCTCCGAGGCACGGTGGGGAGACCCACAAGGACAAACGCCCAGACCTAGGAACAAATATTTATACAACTATAACTATCTGCCCCGAGCGGGGATCGAACCCGCAACCGTCGGCGTTAGAGATACACTCAGCATCTAACGGTATTATAAAAAATAACCTATGTATGTGTTATTCTGATATATAAGCTATATAGCTTACACATCAGAATAACACGTAGGTCATTTTTTCAAATTCGTGGGCGAAGTCACAAGCGAAATCTAGTCAGTTATATTCGTATTTTTCGAAGATTTTTCCGTTATAGGTTGTGATGGAAGATAGATTTTCTTCATTTGTTATTTAATAGCATATTTATTAAAAATAAGAAAACAGAAATTCTAACGGCATTAAAATAAATAATAAAATAATAATAATTCACATTAATTGACTACAATGAAATGTTTAAAAAAGGAACTTTGCTCTTATTGTCCGCTAAAACTCTAATTTTTACTGCACTAGATGTGAATCAATTAAATCAAATTAAAAATATATTTGAAATAGTTTCCCATACAACGACTGATAAACATAAATCACCTCTGCTCAGTGAAACCGACATAATAACCGTAAAGTAGTATTTATTGAATAGAGTATAGATAAAAAATTGTTATCGGAGGCTAACGTAACTATTATATTAATGCTGTATATACCTATTAAGTGTTTGAAGTCGTACCTGTCGTTTTTCTGTTTTCTTGTTTTAAGTGTTATATTTCAAATACTGTGGTGTATCGATTAAATAAATAAATAAATAAATAAATAAATAATCATAAGTGTTACAATTTTTACAACGGAACACTAAAAAAAAATCAGTTGGTGCTATATTGTTTCTTTATTGTTCTTTGAGTATTAAGTGATGTCTACTAGCGGGTCCGGTCGTGGGGCGTCGCAGGGGGAAGGGGGGCGGGCGGGGGCGTGGGATCAGTTGCAGTAAAACCGGCAACTATTTGATCTGCAGCCGCAGCCGGCTCTGTATCCACTGGAGCCGTCCATATCTCAGCAGATACAGCTCCTGGCAGCTACGGATCGATGGATGCATTTAAGATACTGAAAATTGGGTTAGGACTCGCCTGCTCCTCAGCGGCGTTAGTGTTATTCAGTTATACTTTGTCTGGACTTGAAGTATTGGCTATCTGCTTGTTTGTTGTTTGCGGTTTTAATATTTGTTATTTGGGAATAGGAATACGGAAGGATACTGATCTATTCTTCTATGATCAATGACTTTTAGTATAGCTTTTTATTTAGAAGTGAACAGTGTTACTGTTTTTTAATTAATCTCAATAGGTTTTAAAATAATTTTGAATTAACAAAACAGTCATTTACATCGAAGTTTCTATCTACACTAATACTGGTGATTCTTCCGAGATGAACCAGTAAGCAATTCGATAGTCACTAAAGAACAAAAACGATGAAATGTCGCGTCGTGGCATATTACGATATTTTGAAACGTTATGATGTCGTGTCGTGAAATCAATGATAGCATTTTTAATTTAATAACAAATAAAAAATCACAATGCATTGTTTCGTCGTAACGTAACCTAAACCTTAATTTTTATATGAATGTGATTTGGCTCTGGATAATAAAACATTCTTGTTCTTTCGACAAGTTTCTTTCTAATTTTTAGACCATCTGTTAAAAATTCAAAGGCAAGAATATTGCTAGCAGTGCTGAAAGAAAATTCAACCTGGTTTTAAGATTTTTTCAATTTCATTCATTGGAATAAGTGGAAAGGACAATTCTCCGGCTTTATGTCCAGATATGCCGGCGTCTAGTCAGTTTATAAGTATTAAATTTGCAAAATATTTGTCTTATAGTTAAATGGTTTCTAATTATTTAAAAAAAAACGTGAATTCGTCTAACATTTAGGTTTGTTGTAACTGATAGATAAAGAAACAACAAAAATAAATTATTCTCTAAGAAAGTTTTTTTAAATAACTGCCGTTAATTTGTTCACTTAAAATTTCCCTTTCTGTAAAGTAGGTAGCCATCTACTATTATTCACAATGGTTTTCTAACAAAACATTAAACATTAAACGTAATCCCAATAACATTTCTATTACAAGTAGAATGTTACAAAAAAAAACAAGCTAACTAACATTTTAATTTTGCAAAACTTACTGCAGAACGTAGAATCTCCATTAATTTACACAAGTAGAATTAGCAATGTATTTACAAGAGTGTAAATGGCAGTAAATAAGGTATAATCTCCATTACAATTCAGCGCCGGATGTTAGTTCAGCGGTAATACGGGCCCGCGTGCTGTAATCTGTTTGGATTACTGATTAACATAACAATATTCCTAGTTTGATTTTGTGCTTTTGTGCTGTGACCTTTACTTCGAAAGTTTTAGCTACTGCTTTAGATAAGGATATAATATAAATTCTTAAATTATTATCGAACTAATATTATGAAGCTAATATAACCCGCGCGAGTTTCTACTAATGACTTACCAAATAATTTTTGTAATTGAGATTTTAGTATAATTTTTCACTTTTTCCTGTCATTTTAGAACATTTTCTTTGAGAAGAGAATGAATGTTTGTTACTTCTTTATAATACCAGTTTTAATATGGATACATTAATTTAACCTATCATGCGTTAAACATCTCGAGAAATTGTTACTGAAATAAGTATAAATAATATAATAAATATTAACAATTTATTCTGAACAATCATACAGTATTTTCAAAGAACGTATCATGTTATTCTTTGTCAATGAGTTCCTAAGTTTGTTTAAATGCAAGGTGCGTGCGGGCGGCGGAGGTGTCTCGGAGCGGAGGAAATAGAAAAACTTCGCTCGTTTGCAATGAGCACCGGAGGATTATTTTTACGGGCTGAAACTACTTGTACCGTCGCGTTGTTTGTTTCAAATGTGTCCGTTATGAGGAGAAATATGCGGAAACTTTACTTATTATAAAACATCGTGGTTCGTTTTGAGTTATGGTAGACTTTGCTCGTTCTTGTTACGGTTTTTAACCGACTTCAAGTATGGGATAATAACTTTTATCGTTTGTGTGTGTGTATTATGACATCTTCTCAAATGGTTGTGGGCTTATATCTTGAGAAATTTTCTAATAGAATTTTATCTAGATACGAAAGAAATCGTTACAAAATTAAAGCGTAATATTTATAAACTTAATAAATTAGGAAGCTTTAATTCTTAATAATTTAAAGACATATTAAATTTAACACTTTAAATTAACACTATTCAATCTCTTGTATGTAAAAAAAATTAACCTTAAACTCAAAGTTCAGCACGACTAGTCAAGTACACGAACCGATACGACACCGTCCTTGAAGTATTTTCTAATTAGACACGCTGATATCAACGCATACATCAACGCTCGCGGCGCCATCTCGCGAAAGCGAACTCGAATATTCCAACAAAAAGTTGTCGGCCCGCGGCGGTTCTCCGCTACCCTTTTCGTATAATTTGTTTACATTCCTCCCTTTTTAGCCCCCCTCTATATGTTTCAAGCCTCGCTGGCGTGTTCGTACTTGTAACTGTGTTTTCATATCGATATCTGCAATTTTAACTTAGAAACATGATTTCGAAATTTCGCTGTTAAATGTTGAAAATTTTTGCCCATTCAGCGTTCCAGCTTTATTCCTAGTAGAATTTTATAACTCGGATTAAAAGCAGCGTTGCATTTACTATTCATTATTTAATCTTTACCTGTGTTTGTACAGAGCTTGCGGTTATCAGACTTTTAGATTAAAGATTTTATGTATTCTGTATTCTATAGTAGAAACGAGTCTGAACCGTTTATAGTATTTCAAAGTATTTTTTTACTATTCATGAATATTGTATAATATTTTTTAATTAAATAAGAATGTAGTTATTCAAATGTTTTAGACTCGATTGTTAATGAAGTATCTATTTATTTTCTTTGAACGAGTTAGAACGTTTGATATATCACGATTTATGTGTTGATTTAATTATTGTATTGGACATATAGTTGTGTGTTATATATTTAAAAAAAAGAATAAAATACCAATAGTAATAATAATATACCTGATATATTTTTAACAACTTATGTAAAATATTAAATAAACATTAACCCGCCGTTGCGTCGCGCAGTCAGGTAAAGAGATCACAACGGGACATCTAAACTTTTTTTGAAATATACTAGCGACATAAGGACACTCTTGACTTCCATATCTGCATATTTATAGCTTTGATTAACTCAAGCAGAATGTTTGATATTCGAAATGTGAATTAGTAGAGAAAAAGTTTTGAAATTCTAATAGTTGAGCCAGGTTTTGCAGCGGAGGTGATTAGGCGCCGGCACTTCCTGCGGCTCTGTTGAAATATTTAGCGTGTTGTGTTTTATAAATGTCCTTTAGTAGTAATGATCGTAATCTCAGTAAATATTCAGGGGGAAATTAGTCCTTATATAAGTCACATATAATAAAATAATTATTAAATACACATAAACAAATTAAGAACATATACAGTGTTTGTAAATGCAAAAAAAATATTTATTATCAATGTAAAAACTAACATAAAACGCATTAAAAGTCTAGATGCAAATCTTTCTCAGACAAAACCTAGCGTAAGATGTACAACCGTTTAGTGAACACGGGTCGCGTCGTCGCAACTAATTTGTTTACAGCCGGCTGCTGAGCCGGCGTGCAACAATGAGCAAACAACGCGCTAACACTGGCTTTGTGCAGAACACCCTTCTTTCACGTGCGAGTTTAATGAGAAATGTCACAATGCTATTGTTTGGGAAGGTTTTTAACTAAATGGTCCTCTAACGTTATGAAGCTTGACGCTGCTGTTCTTGACTGTTGAAAGATTGAAGTAAAAAGAGCAAAACATAATTGTCTTTACAGTCCATTAGATTTTGCCAGCGGCTTTGCTCGCCTTCATGTAGATATAGCCAGACGAACGCCATACATATTACATACTACACACACAGTGATATAAAATGGAAAATTTGCTAAGCAAAACTTCCTAAGCGTATTATAATCTACTATAATTTGCTCGTCAATAAAAAAGAGACGTATCGAACCCTGACGAGATACAAAGCGAGTATAAAGAATATCGAATTTGAAATTTCTGAGACATGAACGTCTCGACGCACTATCTCGCTATCGCTGGGTAAACAGTTTATGCAAAACTGAATTGAATAAGGGACGGGTCTTGGGTCGCCGCGTGCACGACCCGAGCGAGCACCTCCGCCCGTGTCATGTCTTCCTGGTACATTTGCGAATAACTTCTATTATCTTATATGTTTTGGGTAAATTAAATAATTATTTTATTATTTATTTAGTAAATTGTATATTTGAGAAATTCTTTACTTGATGTATTTGAATTCAGTATTATTAATATTTTTAGTATGTACTAAGAAAATTTAAAAAGTAATTTCCCTTTTTTATTATAGATTAAAAAAAATGAAATTTTAAATAAAGTCAACAGGTGATAGACATTAGATAATCATTATTTTGGATTAAACGAAGGCACGTCTAACTGTTAATTATATGTTTAGCTTTACATATTATAAGGGTACGAGAAATACCTATTCTTTCTTAAAAATATATAAACAAAGAGAAATATAATACTTTTCAATAATATAATTTATAAAAATTCTCTGACCAAAACATTTTTAAGTAAAAAGAAAATAGGCTATACAAATACAATGATTCATAGAAAATAGGCTATACAAATACAATTCATTCAGTAAATATAAGCTCTGTTACAAGCTCGTAATAAATTGCTATAACCGGTAATGGAGTCTCCAACTTGCACTGAACCGTTGGAAATTAGTCTCAAAACTGTTCCGACTTTTTAATTGCCGTCTCTGCAAAACATTCAACTTTCTATGTTAATAACAAACTACCTGTGATAATATTTTGAGTACACTTAAAAAGTCAGACTACACACGAGGGAATGCTGCCTTTGATGTAGTTATACCTTAGGACTAGGTCGCAGTGGTAGTTTTTTCTTTAATCGATTTGTAATGGGTAGTTTATATTTCCTAATAGTTTGATTGTTATTATACTTTTAACCATACTCAAAAGGAGAATGTAGTTCGCCGGGTACTTTTTATGTCTCGGAACAGACAGAATACTCGCATATCGTTTTGTCCGATTTGATTATTTCTTTTTTATTTGAAATGGTATTTTTTCTGACTGGTACCATAGAATTTACATAAAATGCGATCCATTAGTTTAATTACAAAATCAAAATTACTGAAATGAGTATGTCATCTAAGTACGTATCGTTAATGTGTCTTTGATGACCTTTTTTGCTATCTTATTATATAATGGTCTTTGAACTATTTATTTCGATTGTAAGTAAATTTCAGATTGTAAAACAATTTTAAAACTGTGAAAGGCTTTGCTTGTATTATTTGCGTGAAGGGTAAACATCGCGTTGTTTTCAATTTGCCTACTAGTGTATGTACTTTGTAAGTGAATGTAATTTTATACTCATGTTATATCATCTGGCTTATTTGTTCGTAACTACCATTGTAGACTCGACTTTAGAGCAAACTTAATATAATATTTCATTGTTTTTTTTATTTAAACGGTTTTAGGTAGGTTGGCATCAGCCATCAAATTACCCTGAGGCTTTACCCTTACCCTTACAAAATTTCGAAAAGATGTTGTAAGAATCTGTATATCTTTATATTTTTATATTATAAAGTCCCGCGACCACTTTTACATTTGCTACTTAATAAGTTTAAAGCCTATATTAAAAACCTATTGGTAGAGCATATTATACAAGATTATTTAGACGATAAAGAGGTTTGGAACTAATGTGCGTTGATTTTCTTACAGGATATCAATAATAAATTGTAATAAAAACCAATTACGTATGAATAATTTGAAAAGAGCACCTATCGAGTTTCTTGTCGGTTCTTTTTGATAGAAACTACATTCCGAACCGGTGGTGGCCTGAAAAAACTATAATCAATGGACATGGGTTTAGTTTTCTTTTGAAATAACTTATATTTCTATTTCTTGAATGTACTATTATAAGTGCAAAAGTGTATGAAATCGAATTGATTGTTCTTATTTCATGCAAAATGTTTGTTGCTATTTCATGCAAAAACTGCTGAACGGATTTCAATGAGGCTGTACTGTATGTGTAGCGCGGGCGAAGCAACGAGCCGATGCTATTGTATTAACGATCGTAGTAAGAGCTTCAGTTAGAGGCAAAAAATATATCTCGCTGATAAATACTTCATCACGAGCTTTGACGTTTCTATCACGAGCTTCATTGTACACAAAAGAGCCAATACGTTTTATAATAATCAACGAGAAGAAAGATACGCTGAGGTGTAAAGCCTACGGCATCCTACATTAATTGAAGCTACTGTTAACACTCTTTAAGACCGTCGTCCTTATTAGATCATATTATCACATCTAACTACTAATATTTTCTTATCTTTAATATTATTTTAAAAGAAAGAATATTGAGTCACATTCACTTATTGTTAAATAATGAATGTTTAGGCATCTTTAATGTAATTTCTTAATGTAATCAGAAATTTGACAAATCTATAAATAAATTCTGTGACTTTGTGGTAAAGCGTCGAGGACAGGTGAAGCACCTGTCCACGAACTGCAAAACAGTTATAATATTAATTAAGAAAGTTTATGTAATTAATAGTTTTGCATTAAACGAGAGACAACACCGTAAACTTTATACCAGTATAGTCTTAAGCCGTTCTCACACAGCCGTAACGTCTCTGAATTCGTATTATATATTTATAATTTCAGATTAATAAATTCAGAGTTTCGTATAGTAGTCGAGTATATATATTTTGGTTTGTTGCCAGATTATCTACGATATATGGAAGCTGATAAGCAATAACGTGTCAAGTCACTTTGACTTCTTAATTAATCTGTTTAAAGGAGTATATACCGATCTTTTCTTTTCTACTTTGTTAAAGGTATACTTTATGAAAAGCATATTTGTATAGTAAAAAGTTATATCTAACAATAAGTTTTTCAAATATATGTAATTAATGCATAGTGTAAAGTTCAATGACTTCAATTTTTTTGAATAATGTTACAAGTCTAAATTATTAATTGTGAAATAATTATTTTGGCTTTTAAAAGTGACCCTCAACATTGTAAAACTATGAATAAAATAATATATAATAAAATAATAAAATTGTGTGAAATAGTAATACGTTGTTTTGTGCTCGCATTTCAATTTTATAAATTCATAAATTCTTAAAAATAAAACAGAGAGCTGTCTTACGAGTTATGGCGCAAATATATATCATGGAGTTGAATGCTTCTGTCCGATACCGCTCGGCCGCGACTCCTGGAAGTTAATTGTAACATGCCTGTAACCTTAACCAAACAATAAGTTGGCGAAGTTTTATCGCAATCAAATGAGCGGTATGGCACCACAATCAAAGTGTGGAATAATATGTCCCAGTACCCTTATATCCTTACTAATATTATAAACGAGAATGTTTGTATATATGGATGTACGGATATTTGTTACTTTTTCACGCAAAAACTACTGAATGTATTTAAATTAAACTTTACAATAATATACAAATATAAATAATAAATAACAAAAACATAGGCTATAATTTATAATGTTGTTATGTTAAGTGTAAAAAATATAACGATAAATGTCAAGTAATTAGGAAAAATTTGCCATCGGGGAGATATTTTGGCGTATATGTCTCCAAAAACCGCTAGAGTTACACGTGCTTTCTTGGGGCCATCTTAGTTATTGAGAAATTAATTTCTTATAATAAACATTTATATAAATAAACCATTGTCATTGCCATTCGTTCAATGTACTAAGTATAAGTAAATCGTATAACCTTAAATACGTAATAAACCTTATATAATGGAATGTTTATCTTGATAAAGGGTACTAGTAACTCTAAAAATAACCATCTTTTAAGCCTTTACGACTGAACTGCAGAACCAATTCTTATGAATTTTGGTATAAAGATAGATATGACTTTGGAGAAGAAAATAAATTACTCAAAGCACCTGCGCAGACGAAGTTGGGGGCACCGTCTCGTATAGTATACATTTGGAATCAATGCTCTTCAATAAGTTTAAAAAGAATAACTTCTGATTTCCTATCGTTCGTTTCGAAATAATAGAATCCCGAATTCCAACCAATTGAACTTTGAAATTGGGACCGACGAGATTGATTTGTAGAATGACGATTCGAAAGTGCTCATAAAATCTTATTTGAATTTATGAATATTTTAAGGCTTATTAAGTAATAGTTTTAAACGGATTTGAACGATAATTGGACGCTGATAAGCAATACTGTGTCAAGCCACACGGACTTCATTTTGAAGAAATGACGTCGAAAGATGTTAAACATGATTTTAATAAATTTGTTTAAAGAAGTATATATGCATTTTTTCTTTTTTATTTTGATAAAAGCTATGATAAATTGATATATTTAATGTCTCATCTAATAATAAGTTTTCAAATATTTGACACTATTGTATTAATTGCAAAATGTGGAACATCATAAATTAGGTACTAATGAATAGTTATTTCGTTGATTTGTTTGTTTGTTTGTAGAAGAATAAGAGCTAAACCCGCTATTAATACCTTTGCATGTGCCAAATTTTACTAACATATCATTTATGTAAAAATTTCAGGCATACGAGAATACGGGTCCGCTGATATTGAGTGCTTACCATCGCTCATAGCCATTTGCAGCTCTACATGAGTTCGTTTCTCACTCACTATATTAGCTACTACACTTATTTTCAGTGAGAGTGGGGTACTGCCCTGGTCAAGCCAGTCCGTATATAAGCTGTAGTCAGTACGCTACACCTAGATTTCACACAGAACACCGACACATTCACATTTTCTAATGATGTTTTCATTTATCGATGAGGACGAGATGAATTTAAACATAAAAATCTTTGAAAACCCAGCGCGAGTGAACCCGCGATCATCGGTTTCCAGTGATGAATTATAACCACTAGTGTATTGCTTATCAGTTATCAGTAACAAATAAGGCCAGACGAGGAACAACTTTCAGGTACTTGGAAATAGACCGTACATAACTGCGATACACACAAGAGGGATTAGAAGTACCGCGTACAAAATAACCCAAACGTAGATTTTATTTTGTGACGGACAAAAGCTCCGGGGACAAAAGGCCCTCGTCTGTACAGGACATAAACGTTATTCAATTTGGCAACTACCCACCACGGGTAAAACCGCTAGGCACAGCTAGTTCATAAAAAGTCCAGAGTAATATATTATAAGATAGCTAACACAGCGTTAATTTATTTTCAAAGTCGATTATAATCTCTCGATTAACTTTAACAAAGGCTGTGTAATTAAATATTCTCACTAGAACTTTTGACTCGGGCACATCAATTACAGGGTGTCAGACGAAGGGTGAAGGGTGAAGGCGGTAATAGCGTTAATTGAACAGCCGCGATTGAGTCGTTTCCGTAACTCCGTTTAGTCTTTACAACTTTTTGAGTGTTAACTGTTTTGAATTGACTTTCAATTGTGCGAAAATATAAATATATTAAGTATAACATTCTTTACATTGTATAATAACTATAATTATATAATGAATATAATTTTATATTAAATTTTATATTTTTTAATGATTATTATCTATGTTTAATCAATGCTATTTAAAAAAGTACAATAAAATGAAATTATTTTTGTATTATTATATGTAGGCATTATTTTTTAATACACAGGCTATCTATCAGACTTAAACTGCCATACTACAAAAGACGCAATAAAACCATGTTCAACGCATGTCTAGCTAAACATTGTTTAAAAATTAAACATTGCTTAAAATATTATCTAAATTTTTTAACAGCGAATAAAATCTTTAAAAAACAAACTTATTAATAAAATGTTAAATATAACGTACTTATTTTAGCTGTCTATTTGTGTCTCTTAAAACTAAAAGCCATAAACCAAAGAATTGAATTGAATTGAACTCTCTTAAACGTATGTATGTTAATCTATATCATGTTTAACTCAAAACCGTCGTTAGACGCGGATTTGTAGTACGGATTTTTATAAACACGCGTTTAACGTCTGTTTAAATCTTTTGTAGTAAGGCAGATATTTTTTATTAAAAGCACTTTTTAGCATTAGATATTTATTTAATATATTTGTCGCAGCCAATTAGCCTTATTAGACGTTCGATTAACAGCCTAGCCTCTTTACTATATGGCGTCGTTCAACTAGCGGCCTGAACGATATTCAGTCGTAGCGTCTATTACATTTTGGTCATACATTAAAACCGGTCTGCTTAACCCCTAAAGTGTTTTGTAAGTCTTTAGGCTTGGAGAAATAACTTTCACTAGATGGCGCGTGTGTTGTACCGGTCTGATAGCAAAATATTCGGTCGTACGGTAAAATAAAATTAATGCGAGCGACCCTGCATAGTATTTTAACGTATGATCGGAAGATCAATGAAAATATCCAAAGTAAATAATTACATTTACTAAACGATCAACGTGTAATAGAAATACATCGCGTTACTCTCAATCCTCACCCGAGCGAGGTCTAATGGTTAACAAATTAGCGGCGTTTCCGTTAATACCTTGTTATCTTGACTCGTTTTTATCGTTCTAATCCGGGGTGAAATCTCTGAGCCGGCAGTTGATCCTGTTAATACCTCCTTCCCTTTAATATTGTGCTAATTTTTATTTTATTGGCAGATGTTTAGATTAATGAATTAACAGATTTCTATAAACATTAAATTTAACTTCTATTCACGTAAATTTAACTCCCAGTAGTACTAGGTGGCGCGAGCAGGGCCGTTTTTAACCTATTGGGGGCTTTCGGCACATGAGGACAAGGTTGCCCCCTTGTCATACGCATAAGATTTTTATAGATAAATTAGGATCTAGCTTCAGTCAATTGACTACTTTTCGTACGGAGTGGTTCGCCGGGGATCTAATACGGCTGCGCTTCGTGCGGTTACTGAGACAGCCGGTAGCCTAACCCCTCCTCTATTGCTTTCCTTACTTCCTATTCCTTTTCATCGCTAATCCTTGTTAAGCTGGCAACGTATTTGACTCGCCAGGTGCTGCAAAATACCGTGGCCGGCTGTAATCACTTAACATCAGGTGTTCCGCCTGCGCGTTTGTCAGCTATTTTTATTTATATTATTTTATTACCTTCTCTTTTCGTGTTAAAGTTTGTTAAAAGTTAGAAAATGTCTTCACGTGTTTCTAAAGATTTTAACAAAATTAAAAAATATATATAGTGTCTGTATTAGTTTTACTTTAATTGTAAATTTATGAAAATTTTGTGTTGTTTGTAACAAGTGTTGTATGTATGTATATTGTTACAAAAAAACACAAAATGGCATACTACACAGAATAAGAATACTTAAATGTGTATTATGAATGTGATTGTGTGTATACCGATGGTGTATCACACGTATAAATAAAAAAGAATGTGTACACAGCTAAGTCAATTGTTTTAGGTTATGTCGCAGCAGACACAAAATCGCTGGTAACCGAAGTGCTCGTTCAAATTTTGACGTATTGTAATGATCGCTGCGTGGTGTCCTGCGATGAAACGACCAATCACAGCGGCTCGCGGTTGCGTTCCGTTACTCCTCTACAGGTTATTATAATTACCATAAAAAACAAACTAAAATCGTCATAAAATTCAAGAGCATAACAGTACAAGAATCAACAATATAAATCTTAATTAATACATAACTCTATACAATATTGTTAACAAATATTCAAGACTAAAGCTAAAAATAAATAAAAAAAAAACATTAAAAAAGTATCACAAATTCAAATAGCGAGATAACAAAGTTTGAAATGTAAAGACATCAGAGTCTTTAGCAGCTAGAGAGCTGGATGCTGTTGATTTTAGCTGTTTATTTTTACGCTCGACGAGCTAACAGCAACACGGCAAGCGAAACTTAATTTCCCGAGCAACTTTACACTCGCGCTAAGCGAGCAGCTTAGCGTACTTTTGACCTCCGCCCGTGCATGTTAAACACGCGCAATACAATGCTCGTATAGGTTAGAGGTTTTTTTACTATTTACATGTATATACCGGCGCACGTGCTATTATGCTGTATTTGCGTATAATCGCTAACGCACATGATACAGTGCAAGCTTAATATAACGTACCTCAATATAACGACTTTCTCGATGTAACAAATTTTTCGTAATCCCATTTGAATTGTCCATAAGAGTCAATACCTTTATAATGCGAACATTTTTTGCGCACAACCTCTTTATAACGAATTTTCAACTATCAAGAAATAGTATTGATACCTCTAAATAACAAACTTTGTCAACCCAAAACCTTAATATAAAGATCCCACCAATATAAACTCTTAATCTTATAGTATATAATTCATCTTGTGACATGTTTCGACACGGTTTTGTTCGTAAAACAATAATTTTCATTTGATGGAAAGTAATGTACACTTCTGTTCATCACTATTGTTAAAGGTTTAAATTAAAATGGTTCAGAAATGTAAAGGTGTACCCCTTTATAATTTTAGACCAACCTAACCTCACCATAACAAACCTCAGTTCAACGAATTACTTGATATAACGAATATTTTCCTAATGCTGATTATAGTAATTTTCTTTTAGAAGACTTGACGTCTTGTAGCTTATAAAAGTAGAATAATGTTTAAATAAACGATAGAAAATTTTGAAATATTTTCCGAAGTTATTAACTGGATTATATAAAACTATAATTATCAAAACATTCTGATAATTGAAGACGTCCTGGCCTTTAATAAAAAAATATTAAAATGTAGTTTGTTATCGAAAGTTTTACGAAATTTGGTCTCTAACGATTTTTAATTCTTAAAATAAACACAAAATACTATTGAATAAGATAAAAACAGTTTCCAAAAACTAACACGATTCATTTTAACAAGGTCCAAAGTTAGATCAACATATACGCTACAGCACAACATTGTGTATTCATTACGCTGCGAAGTATTTTATAGTATTCGCGGTACGAACCAAACTTTCCACTTCGCATTAGCAGTAAATATTCAAGTTGGTACATACGTTAAAATAAACCAAAACTTAAACAGCATCAAACTTGTGTAAGGGACTACAGGAATGAACTAACTTAATACGGCCTGAATGTTGAGTGATCGTATCGCGGTCACTCGTAATGCATCCACAGATCATTTCGATTTACCCCCGTGTCTTTATGAGATATTTTCATTATATAGTTTATTTTTATTTAAAAATGTTTGACTGCTTGAATCCTTATTAAAATACACTTTACAATAAGTACACGAAACATAAGCAAATTCAAATGGAATTACCTTTAAATTTAAAGCATAACCTATTTAAAAAATCATTGTATATTAATATTATTTTTGCGTGTACCAAAAACTATTTTCAGAAAATTGCGAGGACGGAGAAGAACGTTTGACACATTTGTAGTTTATATAGAGAAGGAGCGAGGAATGCTAATATAATATTTTTTAATTACATAAAAATACATTAAACCAATAAAAAAAATTACACACACTACCATGTATTTGACACATACACATGTATATAAACATTCCTTTGTTAATTGTTAGTCTGTAGTTAAATTGAGAATAGATTATCTGTGGTCAATCTTGAAATCGGTCGAATATTTAATGAACGACAGCCGGATTCCGACCGCTAGGCGACCACTAGTTAAAATTAAAACACATTCGGCATTTACACAAAGTACATAAATAAGTTATTAAATAATATTTATGTAAAAAACAAACGAAATAAGTAGATTCTGTGAATAGTCAATCAAAGAACACTTTTTAGGGTTCCGTAGTAAAAAACGGATTATTATAGTTTCGCCATGTCCGTCTGTCTGTCTGTCCGCGGCTTTGCTCTGAAACCCTTAATATCAGAAAGCTGTAATTCGCTATGAGTAAACATATGAATTACGCCGAGAAAGTCGTACAATAAAATCTTAAAAATATTTTTTTTTCAGGGTGTCTTCCCTATGTGTTAAGAGAGACCAAAAAATTTTTTTCTCATTTATCCCATGTTGTGGGGTATCGTTAGGTAGGTCTTTTAAAAATGTTATAGGTGTGGGAAAACCATTTTTCCGAACGACGGACTGTTTCCGAAATATTAAGCTTTGAAGTGTCAATTTTTCTTAGAGTCAAGTGTCCCCCCCTCTACCCACTAAACTGCTGCGTCTAAAAATATGAAAAAATTCACAATAGTGGTACATATAATGAATTTAAAAGGAAAATTATCAGGGCTATGTGGGTTCTTATGGTTATCGAGTTATAGATGATCTAAGTAAAAATAAATAATTCACTTTTTAAAGCATCACATTATGTAAATATTAATAATTTTAAATTATTATATTAACTTAAATGAATAAATAAATAAATATTTAATAAGTTTAAATTAAAATATAAATTTTATAATAATAAAAGGTTTAAAATTGTAAATACGTATATTGTATAAACTGACTTAAAAAAGGAAATTCCCAGTTCGTCGTAAACTTTTTTACGAAAATAGATACTCGAAGATTGCTTGACCGATCTTGACAATTCTGACAACTACGGAACCCTACATTGTGCGTGGCCCGACACGCACTTGGCTGATTTTTTTTAAACAAGTTATAATTGGACACTGATTGCTTATACTGTGTAACCACACGGACATCATTTTGAGTAAATGGCGTCTAAAGATGTCAAACCTATTCTAAATAAATTTCTTTAAAGGCGTATATATTCATCTTTTTATAATATATTTAATATGTTATCTAATAATAAGTTTTTCAAATATTTGAGAGTATTGTACAACTGAAATTCAAAACATTAAATTAAGAAACTTTTTTCCGTACTTATTTAGTTTAGATGACTTGAATTTTATTTGAATAATGTTAAATAGGTGACGCAGCAGCAAAATACATCAATATCTCCAAAGATTAAGATCTGTTAATTTAGAAATATCTTATTAACTATCGAATGAACATTATAAAAATGATAAGGAAATTCTAAAAACCGAGGCTGGTAGAAGCTAAACATTGCTATTGTAGCCCGAGAGTGGTTTTTATATTTCGCGCTGCAGCGGCCATGCCTTTTAACTTTGTTGTAATATTTTACTCTGCAACTTCAAGAAATTTTACGAGTTACAAAACTTTACTCAACGTTATTCATCGTAGATATAATAATATAATATTAAACTTGCTGTGTGTACATTGAAAAATTTCAAAAAATCTTCTAGTGGCAGTGATTTCGGTATGTGTATTGTATATATCACTGCTTTTCAAGAATATCGATGCAACTAAAATGATGAATTTTAGGGAATGGGGTTTTTAAATTTCTTTATTAACGTGATGGTGCATGGCTGCAAAATTTAAACGATCCCTTGATGTTATAACTTTATTGATTTAAAGAAAATTCATCATCGCTACTCTTTACATGATAAAACAACAAAGATTTATACTATATTAATATAAATTTATACTATTTGTTAGAATTTTGAGTTACTTCGATATTCTTGCAAACCAGCGATATGTAGATTACACAGTAAGTACTGAAGGTGAAATTGTTATATGAATTTTAACGCATTTTGTTTAAAATAGGCATTTTTCTTTAGTTGCAGTGTACTATTACTTTGCAAAAGTTGATCCTTATAAGTAACAGTATCAGACGATGCGATAATATAGAGTGCGATTGCTTATCAAAATCAACGGGTTCGATAACTGACTAGAAAAATGAATTTTTCAAAAAACTTATGACGCAGTTTTAGTTTTTATTAAAATCGACCCCCAAGGTCCTTTAAGTATTTTTTGCTATTCCTTATAGTTTCGGTTTGGCCTACCACGCCCAGTTGAAAACTCACTCTGTATGTAACAGTAATTTCGAAAATCAATAGAAATTTTACCAAAACTGTATAAAAAGTATGTAGTTTAGTTGTAAATAATCAATAAAAAAATATATATATTAAGACATGTTATGTTTGTTTTTATAAAACCCGGTATACTAAAAAATATATATAAAAATTTGTACTTCATAATTTTATAAGCACAAATTATAAAGTAGGTATGTGCTGATTCAAGAGTATAAACAATTTATCATTAAGAGACTACAAAGATATTTAAAACTATGTATTAGTTTAATACATTAAATGAAATTTTGTTAAAGAAAATTAAATTAATGTTATGTTGAATATAGATGAACAAATCTGCAGGCGAGATCTACTCCGAAAAGAAGTGGACGACTTACTTAAATATTTAGTTTTTAGATTAAAACTACAAAAACTTGCTTTAAATTAATGTAACGAAACGTATATTCCGTTTTACTTTTAATGTGTTAATTTTTAAAAATATAAAATCATTATAATTATAGCTTAAAAAATTAAATGCCTAGATTTTTAATTGTGACATTGATATGCGAGATGTTTTTATAAATTACCAAAAAATTTTAATCAAAGGTCAGAAGTGACCGCGTGAGCGCATTCCACCTGTCCCCAAACATTTCAATATTAAACCGAGGGCCCAAGCACGAGATCAAAGGCCCTCAAACCGAGGACAGGGCGTCTGATCGAATTACGCTAGAACCTAAGTCGTGGGACGGAGCCTGTATCGCGTTAATGGGCTTTTAATTTGAATTTTACACGTGTTTCAGAACTCTCATTTGGTATTTAAATGTTTCGTCGTATTGCTTTTTAAATTTTGTTTTTCTTGTAATTAGGTTTAAATGTCTAAAATAATGTAATTAGGTCTCTAAGTTAATGTATTTACTTTGTACCGAATTTACTCAACGATAAAGTTAAAGGGAATTAAGTGTTTAATGTGAAATAGCGCGTTCAGATGGATGTGAGGATGTTTTGGATGGTAAGATGCGTAATAAATAAAATTAAAGTGTGTTTGTAATTTCCAATACTTATATACGGTACTTACATAAAAAACACAACTTAAAATTTTTGCCTGTCTGTCTATCTGTTGGTTCCGGCTAATCTATAAAACGACTGGACCGGTTATGACGGGACTTTTGTTCACAGATAGCAACTAACTTAAAACTTAGGCTACTTTTATTAAAAAACATACATACAACCGAATATAGAACTTCCTTTGCGTTTCCTACGTGACATTGGCCAAATAAGATATAAAATTGTGGCACAAATAAAAATCATAAAAACAAAAATTGAATTAATTGAGCGACTGTGTTTAATAATAGTGTAAGTTTAAGTGAGGTCAAGTTCTGATTTTTAACAACACGCGACATGCAAAAACGCGTGTTTTCAAAACATGCTAGTAACGTCAAAACGTTACTCCCTACGTTTCCATAATAATACCGTCTTAAACTTATAACAAAAACGCCTTAGGTTGCTTTTCCACCAGAGTCATGCGAAGCAGTTGAGCGTCGCCAGTCTGAGCGCATCCTTTACTACAACTTGTATGTGACAAACTTACCTTCGTCGAACCCATTTCCACCAAAACTAATCTAAGCTATGTAAATCAAGTGATTCATTGGTAGGTTAGACGCACATCCGTAGCTTACTAACGTAGCAAATTTCTGATGAAAAAGCAGCCTACACGCGCGTCTACAGTTATGTCTGCATTGTCATTTTGACTAATATTATAATTACGATTGTGATTTTTAATTTTTATTTATCACGCTTTAATTACCAATAAACATGATTTTATATATACGTTGTCACAGATGTAAATAAGGATATACAAAACTTTTCATCTAGAAAATAGTACTGTTCTTGAGGGATAAGAGTATAACTCTTAGATAGTCGTGAACGTGACTGAAGTCGCGTGACAAAGCTAGTAAAACAAAAAGTAAATAGTCCGTTAAAACTAACTTAAAATTACTATAGTCACTAAATTGGATAGCATTAATCACGGAATAATGATACAAGCGTTATTATCACGTAACGAAAGATAACATCAGAATGTATCTCAAATTGCTGTAACTCCGCCTTATCTGAGCGCAGATCTGCGCCACTCGCCGCGGGCTATTGGCAATAACTGTTTAGTTACTCCCAGCTTCTAAGGCCTGCACTGTGCATATTGTAGACTACACATGGGATAAGTACATACATAGCGGCTGAGGAAGTTCCGTTCACGTTATTTTGTTGAGTAATTGTTCATTGTTTGGTTTGTAAAGTTATCGGTATTAGAAACAACATTGCAGAATTCTACTATTATAAATGAGAAGGTTTGTGAGAATAAATATCCATTCTTTGCGTCAGATTTATAGAAGTAGTATGATTGAGTAAGTTAAAAGTAGTTTTTTAATAGAAAATATGTAAAAAAATAAAAAAAAAATAAACTATAACGCGGCAACGTAAATTCCGTCAGTAAAAATTTTGATATAATGTACATATGTGATTTTGTCACGCAGGTCATTATTACGAATCTATTAAATATATAATCGAATACGACACGTCAGTCATCTGTTTAGTATTTTAGGTGCTACGGTGGAGCATATATAGAGTGTCAAAATCATTACCCTACCTTTTCGCTTCGCCGTAGTTTTGTAATTACAATAAATACTATATAAAAGACGTTATATTAGTTGTTAAGTAATAAATATTAATATATAACTCGCCTGTCGAGTCGATCTTTTTCCGTGCCGCCTCGCGCATGATGCATCGGACAGGATTTTTAATAATAGTTTAAAACAACAAATTACTTCAGTGTGATAGATGCACTAACTAAAGCGGGCCAATCACTTTGAGACGGCTGTCTCATGAGATGTGGTTGTGAAGCGACAAATTCTATCGTGAATATGGTAATAACTTACTAGGCTATTCTGAAACTTATATTTGTTAGAAGATCTCAAAATGATTCTTGTTCTAGAATAGCCCCAAATATAATTATTGTTTCTTTTGATCCTTACTATACGTTTTTCATTTTGCAATTTCAATGTCTAATAGATCTTCTACAATATGATATATGTTCTTAAAATTGTTCTTACATTTGAATATCGTGACTAGGCAGTTGTTTTAGAATTATATGTAAAAATTATAAAAATGAAAAAAGGAATATTTCTTTAATACTTAATTAATTCAGTACTTAACAGCTAAACAATTAATTAACGTAATGATAAAACAAACAACACTAAGAGTAACTATTACCCGCCTAATTTCAAGAGTATCTTCCATTTAATAATATAACATAAATTTCAAAACTCTCTGGTAGTAATCTAGTCCTACCTGTTAAATTTACGTGGGTAGTAGGCCGTATATCTGGAGGGAATAAATCGGGCTCAATTTATCCGCACTTAGCGACGCTTTATTCGCCTGACCCGGCGCGGTATAGTGCTGCAAGTTTAAAAAGTTCCACCCGAAGGCGTAACACGTACATGTATTTATAGTAATGCGTTCAAAACATTGAGCATTTTATTTTGTCGTAGTTATACTATCGGTGAATTTTAAATATTTTTTGGGGAATTATGAAAATTCATATTTGTACATTCTGTTAATGTATAGGTATTTTATAAATAATACCGGTCAAGTAAGAGTCGGACACACACAGACAGACGGCCAGACAGCCAGACTGGCATATTTGCGATAAAGTATTTAATGAATAGCCACTTAATAAGTTTTAAGCCTATATTAAGTAATATTTAATAGATAAAGCATTATTATAATATACAAGAATATTTTGACGATAAACTTTTCATTAAAAAGGGAAAAGAAAAGATGGATATATACTTCTTCAAACACGTTTATGAAGAATAGGTTTGACATCTTTAGACGCCATTTTCTCAAAATGAAGTCCGTGTGGCTTGACATCGTATTGCTTATCAGCGTATCATATATCGATTGAAATCGAATGAAACACGACTGACACATATCGATTATCAAATATCGATTAGTGTACACAAACGAGGCATTCCTATTATCAATGACGATGCATTGCGATAAATTTAAAACGGTACGTGTTTAATTAAAGGATTCAACCATACCAACAATACTTTATGCTGGTCAAATGACTCTTATATGTTAGTTATAAGGGTTATTTTCGCTTGGCGTAGTTTGTATTATAAGGTTGTGCTACTCCACCTGACGTGCCATCGTTTTATGGCGCGTAATGAATGAACGCATCCCATCGAAAACGCTTTCAATTAATTGCCAATGCGTTACGGCCATACATTTTATGTGATGTTGTTTTCAATAACGTTATATCGCTTAAAAAGCTCTTAGTCCTAACGGATATGAATTTATTGTGTTAGGATGAATAGAAAATTATGTTTAACTAGCAGCTTGCAGCGGATTCGCTCGGGTTATATATACATAGATTACAAAGCTTTATTCATCCACTCTTTAAAAATTAAAAAAAATGCCGATGAATTTATTTAAGTGATGTATTTAAATTATATGTATTTTGATAATCAAAACACTAATTATTAATTTCACGATTCAAAATACGTACACTTTGAATTTGAATTATGCACGCTTTTTACAACATTGCAAGGATTTTACAACAATGTCACGTCGTTTATTACAAATAAAGATTAAATGACAAAATACAGATTAGTGAGGACATACTTATGACTTCATTATATATATACTACACGCGCTATACCTATGCAAATATCATGCTTATTTGAATAGAACACAGCGGGTTTAATTTCTAGGTAAGTATTAATTATCTAAAGCAAACAAAAGCGCACCATACGACTCTATAGATAGCGCTAGTGTTGTTTCCATACTTAAGCTATCTAATCGATTTCGATATGTTTTTTTATATTAATATTTTTTTTAGACTTATCGATTGTTTTTAAAATATATTTTTTCACACGCTGTAATCGAGTTAAAATATATGTATTAGTCATACATATGTTACAAATTAATATCCAGTATAAACTTCATATTGTCTAAAATGATAATATTTTATTTTGATTTTAATATTTAATGAGAAAAATATAAAAATGTAACTGTCTTAACACCTTGTCCTATTACCTGCGAGACAGGAGGGCTGGCTTATTAGTCGCCCAGAGACTTGGAATTACGATTCAACGAGAAAATACTGCTAGCATTCTTGCCGCCATCTTGATTTGTACAGTTTTTTACATTTTATCTAATTTTAACTAAACAGGGTTATACAAGCCACGTTAATAATAAAAATATGAAATTATTTCTGTCTATCAATCTGTCATGTTTTTTTTAATTCTGTATCTGTATCAAATCAATTTTACAAAGACAGAAGTACAAACAATGGCTTTTAACGTTGAATAGATTAAATCGTGTAAAAATAGGTTCTTTAAAACACAAATTGAAACTCCTATAAAGTCACAATGTTTTATTTATGTGCATTTTTTAGGTATATGAATATGATTAAAATATATCGATAAAATTTTACAGTAACATCCCTAATATAATCATGATTGGAACGATTCTTGTTTGTGATTATCGCACTTATGCGGAGTTCTGTGAAGGGGATGAGCCGCTATCACACGCGCGCAGTTCTCGTAGACATCTGAGCTATATTAATTAAATCTAAGATTTATATGCATCTTTATGATAAAACTTTAATAGGAACGTGTTTATTTGTTTGTTTCTTGCAGAGATTAATTATGAGAAACTGTATTTGTCTACCAAAACAACTATATATAACTATATATGTTTCCATTTAAAATGTTCCAGTGTCTCGAATGAGTAGAAAATCTTATAAGACTAAACATTAGTGATCTTAAAACTTAAAAGCTTATATTAAATTTTTAGAATACTTTTACATTGTCATTAAAGATAATTTTTTTCTTATTGTAGAATCAAATAGTCGTAATAGTTATGTAAACAACAGCCATTACTGTAATAACCTCTAAATTTCCTATTACTGCTGTACTGTAATAAATTATAAATGTAGGCAATTTGCAGGCCTCCTTTCTTAATCAGGAAGAGGATCTAATCCACCACACTGCACATATAAAATATAATAATAAATCTTCTTCTTCTTCTTGCCCTGGTCCCACTTTATGTGGGGTCGGCACAACATGTTCTTCTCTTCCATTCCTTCCTATCAGCCGTCATCTCAACACTCACTCCTTTCTTACCTTTTACGCAATCCATCTTTTCTTTGGTCTACCTCGAGTAATATAACCGTCCACAGTCATATCTAGCACTCTTCTTGTCACGTGGCATTCATCCCTCCTCATAACATGCCCATACCACGCTAATCTATTACTCATCAACTTATCTGTTACTGGAGTCACTTTTAGACTGCCTCTGACATGCTCATTTCGTACTTTATCCATTCTAGTCACTCCACACATCCATCACAACATTCGCATCTTCGCCGTATGCGCTCTCTTTTCATCCATCCCTTTCGTTGCTAATAAATAATAATAAATAAACGCGTCACACTCAATGGCCGCCATTAAGACCTCGTGGTCTTGTATCGGGGGTCCGGAAACACACACACACAACACTAACACAACCACCCAGACCACGACAAACATCCGTATGGCCAATACTGAAGTTTGCCGTGAGCGGGGATCGAACCCGCGACCGTTAGCGCTTCAGTCAGTTGCAGTGACCACTGCGCCAACGTGCCTGTCATATGTGCCAGAATTTCTCCGGATACATGCAGGTTTCACGGTGTTGTCCTTCACTATCGAGCTCGAGGTTAATTTAAACACAAGTATTTAAACATTCAGCGTTGTCCAGGTTTGAGCTCGTGATCATCGTTTGAGATCGACGTATTGTAACCACTATTAACTGAGGTAATATGTCAGATCAATGACTACAGCCCGAACAGAGGCTAGCTCGACCGGGGCATTACCACACTCTTATAAAAGATCAGTGTGGTGCTAATATAGCTTCAATTTCTTTTTATCCCTTATTTCACCTTTAGACAGACACGTTGGCGCAATGGTCACTGCAACTGACTAAAGCGCTAACGGTCGCGGGTTCGATCCCCGCTCATGGCAAACGTGTGTATTGGCCATACAGATGTTTGTCGTGGTCTGGGTGTTTGTGTTAGTGTTGTGTTTCCGGACCCCCGACACAAGGTCAAGAGATCTTAATGGGGGCCGTTAAGTGTGATGCGTTTATTTATTATTTATTCCTTTTTAACGTAGCGATGCATCGGCTCCTCTGGTACTACAAATGTTCTTTGCAATAATCACTTAACATCAGGTGTTCCTGCTCTTCTGCTAGCTATTTTTATATAAAAAACACTACCATCTTGACGATTATCCTTTACCGACAAGCAATTTTGAGATATTTAATTTTTTATTCCAGCAAATGTTTAACAACATTAAGCAGCTTAAGATATTCGTGCTCATTACAATAATACAAGGCAAAGAGGCTAATCTTCCCGAGTGCACTAATCCTCATATTTCACATGTTTGCGGTCGACGAGCTCGTGCGCTGTTAACGTGCTATTGCTGCTCGAGTTTAAATTTTTACGACATAAATGTTTTTAATGTGATAATTACTTTTATTTGTTGTATTCTTGTCTTCTTATTTGTAATATAAAAAAATTGTAAATTTAAGGAAAATTTGGATAAGTTTGGATGTAGGGGATTTATGAAAAAATTACTGATCTGAGGCCTTATTGGTGGAAACTGTTGTTATTAAACATGTAACGTATTTACATTGTATTTCTTATTTTTGTACTAATATGCATCGTTTAATAGTTAAAATTTGACATTTTTTAAAGCGATAGTCTATCAAAATTAGCCTTTATTGAGAAAGTGACTACAAGATACGTATGTCCAATTAGTGGTCTTAAATGTATATTAATTGTATTCATTCATAGTGTTTTAAAATATCAATTTATGTAAGGTTTGGCTTTATGAAGAACGTTTCCTACCAAAGCATTATTATAGTAATTGGTATTTGCGCGTTGATGTCTTTTTAATCGCATTGCTTTCTTTAGATATATTCACTGGTTTCTAATGTTATATAACTTCTAATCTAAAAACTGTTATCCACAAGTAACCACAGTATCTATTTAAATTATTATTTTATTATACAATGGCTGCATCACATATACGAGGGACTTCCTTAACGATGGGAGCAGGGGCATCCAATGCTGAAAATGTCAAGCGGCGCAAATACGAAAACATTGAAAGGAGTTTCATATTTGTGCCGTTTGCCGTTGAAGCCATGGGGTCCTGGGGCGAGGAAGCGAAAAAATTTTTCAAAGAGCTGTCTTCCCGCCTCGTCGAAACTACAGGTGACCGAAGGGCTGGCGGCTAAAGGTAGGCTGGCCAAGGGGCCAGCATATCAGTCTGGCCAAGCAAAGAGGTAAGGCTGCCAGTGTTTTGGGCACCTTGCCTCACTGTGACATCGATAGTTACTTAGGTTTAATATAGTTATTTTTAATTTCTCTTTCTTTTTATTTTTAATAGAATTATTTGTATCAATAGTATTAATTATTAAAAATTCGATTTCATAATTGTTTTGTCGTAATAAAATAAATATATTCTATTTATATTAGACAAAAGCGATGCGATATTTGACGCTTTTGACTTTATGATGCATCTGTATAAAAAACTAGCTGTCCCTTGCGGTATCACTCGCGTTTATGGTTACTGCTTCGCTTCTATGAGTCGTAGCGTGATGTAATATAGCCTATAGCCTTTCTCAATAAATAAACTATCTAACACAACAAGAATTTTTCAATTCGAACCAATAGTTTAGAAATTACCGCGTTCAAACAAACTCTTCAGCTTTGTAATATGTATATAAACGAGATGGTCCCAGGGACTTCGTCTGGGTAAGATCTTTAAGTCATATTAGATTTACGTTTTATTTTCATGACATAAAGTAAGTAGTAGCCAATGTCTTTCTCTAACGAACAATTTATCTTGATACCAAAATTCATCAAAGTCGATTCAACGGTTTAAGCGTGAAAATGTAACAAACAAAAAAAATAACTGGTCAAGTGCGAGTAGGACTCGCGCACCGAGGGTTCCGTACAAACTTATAGAAATCTATATAATCTAACCCATCTACGCCATTTGTGGTCTTCATCATAAGTTCCAATATAAGTTACTATCAAAAATACCTAAATCGGTATACGCTTGCCTATAATATTTGAGGAGTTCTCTCAATTTCTCCAGGATCCCATCATCTGATCCTGACCTGAAGACAATGGGACCACCTTGGAAGTATACCTTTTCAAACAAAAAAAAAATTTCAAAATCGGTACCCAAATGGCGGCGTAATCGGCGAACAAACATAAAAAAAAATTAAATACAAGGTCGAATTGAAAACACTCCTTTTTAGAAGTCGCTTAAATATAATCAAATATTATGTAAATATGGATCACGTCCCAAAAACTATTTTGAAACTACTTAGGAGCACTTTAATTTAAAACACGATCATGGATGCAATGCATGGAAACACAAAATTTTATTTTATGTACTAATACACCTTATACTTTCAAAAAAAAAAGTTATAGCGCGATTCAGGATACACCTAGCGCCATCTCTTGACAATTTCAATGAACTAACTTGTTGACTTTGACATTAACAACATAATTATATTATATTTTATTCTCGTTTTATTTTTATTTATATTCTACTACACTCCACTACCCCAGCACTACGTTCGTAAAATATTTAGATTTACATTATCAATCAAAATATCGAAATATATATTAGTGTTGCCAAGACGAAAATAATTAGTCCTTAATTCGAACAAAACTAATTGTTTATTTATAAATAACTAATTATATTACTAATAACCAGAAGACTTATATGTGTAGATAAATAAGTAAATTAAATAACTCGATCTGTTTGAATTTAATTTTAAAATTTTCGTACTAAGTCAATACGAGTACTTAAATCAAATCGCGTGAAGCTCTTATATTGAATGTTAATTACGTAATGACGTTATAAGTCGACGATAAAACTTTTAAATGAAAAGTTTATTTTATAATTTTTAGCGCGTTTAAATAATAATTAAAATAAAATTTTTTATTAATCGAGCAGAATTATATCACAGTTAATGTCATAGTGTTGTAATAGATGGCATTAGTTGTACGCTGCATCGCGCTATCATTTTGTTAGCTGCGATATATAGATTGCATTGCGTTGTTTATAAAGGTTTGCTGCTTTTTAATGTTTTTGTATTGATACAAATTTCTTCTCAGTGTTTGTAAAATTGTTTTTTTGACCATGGTCAACTTCTATGTTAATTTGTTACAAGTACATATAATTTTAATTCTAAGATTAATATATTTTCCGCTTAATCAATTTACAACTTGATACATTTACGCGTTCCTGAGAAAAAGGTTGAAAGACAGATGTACAGACTGACAGACACACGAACAGAATATTTACAGTTTTCGGATTTTTTCCTTTATGTATACTAAAGGACCTTGCTCCTGGCCAAATTTCATAATGCTTGGTCAAGGGGAAGTACCCTATAGGTTTTGATTCCCTTGCGAAAACGTTAAAAATGCTATCATACTTAAAATATGTGATATAAATGACCGTATCTTTTGATTGCGTTAACTGAGAAGTTTGATTTTTTCACAGCTCTTAGTAATTACAACTCTGAGTACTTGACGTTGATAAAAATTTGTTACCTTCACGCGTTTCTGAGAAAAAGGTTGAAAGACAAACTTACAAACAGATAAACATACATACAAAAATTTACAGTTTTCGGATTTTTTCCTTTATTTGTACCATAAGATCTTACTTCTTGCCAAATTTCATCGTGCTAGGTCAATGGGAAGTACCTTAAAGGTTTTGATTCCCTTGCGAAAACGCTAAAATGGTCAAAATATACGACATATTTTCCATTATCTTTTGATTGCGTTGACTTAGAACTTTAATATTTTCACGGCCGCGTGTCATCGTAGACTTGAGTATATGATATTAATTTCAACATGATACGTCTATGCATTTCTGAGAAAAAAGGGTTGACATCCCGACAGACAGACAGACAGACAGACAGACAGACAGACAGACAGACAGACAGACAGACAGACAGACGGACAACAAAGTGATCCTATAAGGGTTCCGTTTTTCCTTTTAAGGTACGGAACCCTAAAAATGCTAAGTAACTCTGCCTGAGTTACTTAGCATTTATTATATAAGTATTTATTATCAATTCTGTATTAATCTTGGCTACATGCAAGGGTCATTGCCCACTTCGACATTGATTTAGTTGTTTATTTATAACGTAATTAGCGTTTAACTAAAGCGAAGCCCGGGAGAGCGCTAAACGCGTTAGCGCGCAAACCCGCGGGGTGCCGTAAACAGTAACCGATGCGAAATTTAATTCTCTTTATCGTTAACCGAAAACACTATCGGCGTAACGAGCTTTCATTGTTTCTGGAATGTAATATATTTGCCTATTTTTTTTTCAAGTGTAATTATTTTATAGTCGAAAAGTTTTTAATTCAAATTCAAAATTTTGAATTGCTAAGTTACGTCAATTAGTTTGGTTATATCTATGCACTCGTTTTTGAAACTTAGTTTGATTAAAAATGATTACGAGAGTGAAGTAAGTATCATAAGTGTTAATGTGGCAAGTGCATAGGTTTTGAAATTGAACGTAGTATTTTCAAAATATTGAAGAGATAAATATTGAATTTTGTTAAAGTATATATTTGAAAGTTAAAGGTCACTCTGACGTTCGTACCTGAGGAACGATCCCACACTTAGAACGAACGTTCATTTTGAGCTCCTTGTTTAACAGCAATTAACAAATGAAAACAAATTGTCGTTAAGATGTTATATGTTTTGATAACGATAGCTTTCAACAATAAGACCCTGGTTACTCTATCAATTAATTTTAAATCAGTCTCTAAAATACTCTCAGAACAGTTCTCGACTCAAATCTTCCGATATCAACCTGCATATAATCAAACCCCTATCTGCCGGTGCACTTCCGTCGCACTAAATCCACCGCGGTGACTTAACGACGACATAAATACCGGCGGGGGCGGGCGCGGGGGGTGCGGGGGTGGGACAATTTAGTGTTTAATTGTGCGCCATCTATTAGCCGGACCGGGAAGTTGGGCCAAGAACTACAAAATTCCGCAGTCATAATAACTTATGTCAAGTTTATTGGGGTGTGGTTGCGTCGATGATATCTTTTTTTGTTTTTTGATATGTTTTTATTGATTTAGATATACACAGACGTTTAAAAGCATTCTTATATACGATCATGAATAAAGATAGATAAATAAACCAATAACTTAGTGAAGTTTTCATTTTATTTTACAACTTTGACTTCTGGCTTCGCTTGCATTAACGCAGATTTTGTCTTTAAATAACGTACATATATACATAAAATATAGCCTAAGAATATCTAGAATAAATCTTTCTAAATGGTACTATAATTTTTTAAATAAGTTCATTGATTTCGGCGTTTACTGAGCACATACAAAATTTATTATAACATATACTCTTTATTATAATAATGCGCTATTTTTGTAAGCTGTTGTATCGTAATGAATACAAAAATAGGATTTAAAGATTCAAAATTTCTTTGTAATCGTAAAGATATTGGGAAAGACATCAAAAATTCTAAAATCATTCTAATAATGCCTGTGTTTAGCATTGTTAAATAAATACTTTTTTTTAATAATTCTAAACATAATTTATTTATATAAAAATAAGTTTAATATTCCGCAAAGGTTCTTTATTACCCCATTCGGGTTACAAAGAGATCGTCAAGCAAACTCTTTCATGAGTAAAAAAAACTTCCAGTGACATTTTATCTCAATATATTTTCATAATGTTTCCTCTCCATTACATAATACTAAAAGCATATGTCAGCCGTTTAATTCGCCTAATGGAGCCGTGAGCGGTGAAGACGTTCATTTATTGTTGCGGGTCGCTATTGTCGAACCGTTCGATATCATGACTACAATGGAAAAATATAGAAACTCGCGGACAATTCTGTGTCGCACAAAAGCGTGAGTTTTATTAAGAATAAATTCGTATTGATCAAAATTATCTCGTTCTTGTAATAGATAAATTATGTTTGTCCACATAGTCTTGTTATTTTGAGTTTATAATTCAATTATATTTATTTGACTTTACAATGGTGGGGTAAATCTTACTACTATTATAAATACAAAAGTTTAAGAGAATTGATAATTGAATAGGATGTTGTTGTGTCATGCAAAAATTACTGAACAAATTGTGATGAAACTTGACAGTAATTAGTTTATATTTCAGAATAATACATACATCGTGTGTCTTACATTTTCAGTTAACAGTGTAACGATATATATAACATCAACGCAATAAAGACTAATGTTGTTTAATCATTAATAAAATCGCTCGTTTTAAGAACTAACTCGATGCGCGAGTGATGGTAATCGGCGATAGCGATGCAGACGTTCCTTTATCGTTATCAATAGTTTATTCAGCTCCACTCTGAACCGTTGGTACCTAAATAGCCAGTTAATAGCTCTTCAATAAATTAATTATAAATTAAAAAACACTAAATATTCATTAATAAATTTAATTTGCATTTAATGAGCGCTAATTGAAATCGTACGCTTTAAGAATACCCCACTATGCTAACTCGATTCGCGACTGATGTTAATCGGCAACAGCAATGCAGACGTTCCGGTATCGGTATTCATTGTAGCGACAGTTTATTCAGCTCCGCACCGAAGCGCCGGCATCTAAATAACTCGTTAATTTGCCATGCAAATATTTCGCACCGATTAGATTGTTCTATGCAAATCGCTTTGTAATGCATTCGGATTTTAAGGTTTATGTACAATCGGGTTATATTATTATGATATATAATGTATTCTGTGTCTTGTTTGTTGTTGTTCTGAGTGGATATTGCGATGAGGATATTTTGCTGTATCGTGGTAATATTATAGTAAAGCCAATTTGAACTGAAAGGGATATGAAAAATACGATAAACAATATTGATTATTATTTTGTATATAATAAGTTTTTTGTGCCTTAATAATGGATATTTGGATCACGAAAAATAGTTTAAAAGCTTCTACCTACTTAAACTAGACAGTTTTATATGCATTTCACACGAACATAATTAGTCGATGTATATAAGATAGTGGATAGACTTTTTATAGAATAATCTAAATATTAAACAAATGAAGAAGCTTGACTTAAATATCTGATTATTAGTTATATTCAATTTTTTTAATAAGTAAATAATATATATTTTATTAGAAACTTATAAACAAGAATCCCCTATTTCCTAAAAACTAAATCACATTACATTACACACAACTAACCAATCTATGGGACTCTATTCTCCAACAATAAATGCGCAAAAACGCCTGCAGATAACCCCAGTAACGATAAACATTAGGAATATCGAACTCAAACGGCGTATCACTTAAAAGACATTCCTTTGCTTCAAAAGTATTATTGTATTGTCGCCTCACGTGTGATCACGTACATTTACAAAGTAAAGCATCTGCATCAGAAAGCAGTTTAATATTTTCGCGGAAATTCACCTCCATATGTTCCGTGCCAACATAAATATATCCTTCGAAACGATTCCGCCTATGAATCCACGCGACGTTAGCTCTTATTTCATACGCTTAAGGCGTAAAATAGCTTAGTACGAGTCGGAATAACGCTAGGAATCTGTGCGGTCTGCTGTTCGTATATAAGAATAGAAGCCGTGATAACCTAAAAGGTGTCACAAAGAGGTCGCGTCGAGGGCGAGGTGCAAATGTGCATCTCACGAGATGAGCCGCTTGAATGTACCCCGGTTATGCAACACGTGGCGCGGCTACGAGTAGATGAGGTATTTATTTTAAAAAAATTGTATGAAAAGCATATTGTCGCGCATAAAAACGAAGCGACGTCGACTATAGTCATAAACGTAATGGAATAATTGATTTTTCATGTCTTCTTCATATTTTTTCTATTTAAGTTTTTGTTATACCATGGTAAGAATATTATAAATCGAATTAAGATAAATACCTTAGGGCGTTATCAAATTTATTCATCTAGATACCTAGGGTCCCATTACAATATTAATTTACATAGGGTATCTACTTTTCTCGAGTCAGCAATGTATATCCTTAAGATATTCAGTGTGTGGAAACACAATGAAAGCTAGACGGGGACAAATCTTTGGCATATACAAATAATTGTTTAAACTGGGGTTCGAACTGACACTATCGATCATAGCAGAACTTATTAAAACGTGAATATGTCAAAATAGTTTTGAAAATATCTATTGAAAATAATTTTTCAAAATTCAAATAGGTTAGCACGTTCGTTCGTTTATTCAAAATGTGTATAGAAAAATCAAAAAGAACGCAAGCAGAGCCGCGAGCAAAAACTAGTAAAATGTATATTTACTTACATTAACAACTAAACTTTTAAGTTGTATGCGTATAATTATTCTCTTATAATTGTGCTAATTTAGCACAAAAAATTCGCCAGTAAGAAGATACCATATCCATTTCGTTCGCGCATTCTCGCCTCGACTCAGGGGCATGCTCCCGATGTTTTGTGCCGCGGATCGCTTCTGCATTTTCACGATTGTCGCCGTGTTTCTGCGCTGCGCTGCGCTGTTTCGCTGGTCTCGCTGCTTGTGTTGCTTTTTATTTTAATACGGAATTATATTCCGCTGTTCTTTTATTTAAATAATAAATGTTTAGTCTTTTTTGCTTTTTTTACTTAATCGAGTTTACCTACGCTTTGGTTTGAAGTTGTGAATATATTTAATATAAAATAGAGATGTTCACGAATTTTGTTATCAAGCTTAACTGGCGCGTCATTAAATTTTTTTATATTTTTACTTTAAAAAAGAACTATCTACACACACTTATAGTTCTTTATTTTCAAAAGAGCAAAATAAAGCAAAGTTTAAATCGTGAGAATAATATTTCTTTTGATATTTTAACTACGTTGATTTTACAAAAAAATACGATTTTAATAGACAATATATCAGACACATTAATAAAATTAATTACGAGTAAAGCACATCATATAACAAGTGATAACTAAAGACCTGGGTGACCATAAATCAGCGGCGCTTGCGGACATTATTTATTACGCTTCCCGACAGCGACCCTATTAGGTGACAACTAACTTCTCATTTTTACTTCACCATGTCGCCATTTTTACTGTACGATGCGATATCGTATCGGTATGTACAACTTGCTCAAAATATATTCCTCCAGAGGGAAGGGATCAGAGGACTAGTTGTGTAAAACAGTTTAACCATTATACGAAGCATTTTAGTAAGTAAAATCAGAAGTAAAATTAGTTTTGATGTCAACAGTTTTACACAATGGATGGATTCTTTCATTCCATTCACATGGATTCTATGATAAGTTAGTTCTTAGGGGAGAATTACACTTGTAAGTTGAAATCTCGTAACTAATATAAAACAATTCCGTAACATGGTAATAGTCGCCTTGGTAACCTTACGTTAACCATTAGCTACTTATTTTCAGATGTTAGGCGAGAATTACGCTCAGACATTCATAAATATTTACACAAGTATGCTTGTCATTTCTATAAACCTGCAATTTACCTACTTCGTAGCTACTCACGACGTGTCTGTTAAATTGCACAGAGTCGTTTTATATCGATCTCGAAAGTAAAACTTACAACTATGATTCTTACTTTAGTGCACTGATACACAATTGGATGCTGATAAGCAATAATGTGTCAAGCCACAAAAAGTCAAATTCGGAGATATTGATGTATTTTGATACTGCATCACCTATTTAACATTATTAAAAAAAATTGAAGTCACATAAACTAAATAAGTACGGAAAAAAGTTTCTTAATTAATTGTTTCGAATTTAAAGTGCGTTCCATATTTTGCAATTTATACCATAACCTCAAATATTTGAAAAACTTTTTATTAGATAATACATTAAATATATTAGTCTGAATATAATTCATTATACCTTTTATCAAAAAATAAAAGAAAAGATGGACAATATACTTCTTCAAACAAATTTGTTAAAAATAGGTTTGACATCTTTAGACGTCATTTTATCAAAATGTAGTCCGTATGGCTTGACACAGTATTGCTTACCAGCGTCCAATATATATAAATCTTATGTAAGCCCGTAAGCCAAACTTACAAGTGTAAATCTCGCTGTACAGAAAGTTAGGTTATCGTTTTAAGTCCACATGGTGTCTTACATAATGACAATGTTAATAATAATCTCCACTTTACATTACTTTAATATAGAACTGAAAATATATTTAAAGTATGTTAATAATTAAAATACTCATTCGTTCCAAACTGGCGTAAATTTTAAAAGGACAACACGTTGGCAAAATTTATAATATTGTATTAAACAAAAATGACGGATGCTTTTATCGGAGCATAGGACCGGTGTCGCAGGTGAGACTGAAGAGTTAAATGGAAAACATTGTTATTATTTTTAATTTATAAATCTGTGTACGGTTTTTTGAGTTACAAAGGCGGTGACAGCATTTTGTATGGGAATGACTTTATACTTTTCAATAATGCAAAGCGTAAAAATGACAGCAAAATTTAAATAATCAGCAAGAATTATTCTGGAAGTTTTACTCTAACTGATATAAAACGACACAGTTACCTAGGTTTTTTTTGTCAATAAAATATCACTGGCAAATAAATTCTTCTGGGTGTAATAGGAATGACAAACAATTTATTCAAATACTTACCTCGTCCACGTAGTATACAGATAAAAAGCCTAACACATAGGTAGAAATTATATTTCTTTAAAGTTTCATCAAAATCTGTTTTATCGTTTTTGCGTAGAAGAGCAACAAACACCCATCTATCCTAACGATCTTTCGCATTTCTTAATTAGTAAGATTATAAAAGATTAGAACTTATAAATTAAGTTATATTTAGTCCTTCTATTTATAAAAAAGTGGAAAAATAATAACGAATAATCGAAACGATGATACCAATTGAATAGTTTACGTTAATTTGGCCTCAATAAGGTCGCTGACATGTCGCATCGTCACGGTAAAATGGTCTAACTCTTCATTCCACTCACCTACTCGTAAGCGAGCCTTCATACAATACGTTCATTACGTGTGAGTCCACGCGCCGCTAATTTCCCGCGCGGCCCATAAATTACGTGCAGTTTGTCCCACCCCCCTCCGTCTGGACCGGCCGGCCTGTAAAATGTTAGTACGAAATTATATGAATGTAGTCTTTTGTCTCCTGCGCTAACAGAATTATTGGAATGAAGCTTTCAGTTTCAGTTTTTATGTTTGTTTTTTTATTTGTTTTTTTTTTTTTTGTAGTCAGTGTATAGTTGTTTGTGAACTTAACACTTTGATTTGTGGCTTATTGAATTTGAACAAATTGTTACAAAAATGTTATTTACGTTGTATGTGAAATATTTTCTTAAATTGTATCTTATACATAATGATGGTTGCAGGTATTTGAATCATTTCAATTTACGTAATAGAAGAAAACTATGATATAAGCAGAAGACATAGGTAGTCACTAAGAAAGGATTTTGCAAATTTCGACCACTAGGGGGTTAAAACGGGGGTTGGAAGTTCGTATGAAAGTCCTATGTTAAGCCGGAGTGAAATCGCGAGGGGTTAGTTTAATATACAATATTTGATCAAACAAAGCATCAAATTAAGCAATAGAAGACGAGTCTGTAATAAGGAACAAAAACCAAAATATACAATGCTACTAAAGTAACAAAATAAAATCCATTTCAATGAAACGGCATAATATTTAGCAATCAATTAGACTAAGAACTAACAAAGTTGTAGAACTGTCTCGCCTCGCAAGTGGTCACCCGAGTCCGCACTCCACTAACCCGGAGATATTTACCTAACCGTCTGACATTATTGTAACAATGTGTCTTTGGGACATTATGTAGCCCGCAGAACTAAAGAACCGGAATTAGTTTAGTGTAGCGGGTTTATTTGGTAGGTACCGTCCTCGACTTGTGCGCGTTGACTTTGGAAACTTAATTTCAAGACATTACCAATAGATGGCGTTTAACAAATTAATATCGATTTGTGAGCCGAGATGGCCTAGTGGTTAGAACACGTCGATCTTTACCGATGATCGCGGGTTCAAACCCCGGCTAGCATCGTTGATTTTTCTAGTGCTAAATTTGTGTTTAAATTCATCTCGAGCTCGGCGGTGAAGGAAAACATCGTGAGGAAACCTGCATGTGTCGGGGGAAATTCTGATACTTGTATATCCGCCAACCCGCAGTGGAGCAGCGTGGAGGATTAAGCTCTAAACCTTCTTCTTAATAGGAGAGGAGGCCTTTGCCCAGCCGTGGGACATTTACAGGCTGTTACTTTACTTTTTTTAAAGGTTTTTTTTGGATAGCTGGTACATAGAGTCGAGACTATTCATACTGATATATATTGTAATGGTGCAAGTAACTGTGGCTGTCTATCTGTCGGTGTGTTTGATTGTTTTTTTTTTCAGGTTTAAACCGCTGAACCAATTTTGATGAATTTCGGAAATATACATACATTTATTGGAATACATATATCGAAATTTATATATTGGACAAGGGAGTGAATTAGGGATGAAAGTTTGCATGAAGAACTCATAATTCCTGAAGGTAATATACATATATAATATAGGCTTTTTGAAATGAGTTATTGTTTTACAAGTCATACTCCTCGGCTCTCTCACTCACCGTACAAAACGCAGTTATATTAGTTACTTTAAGCCGATCTTTAGTAAGAGTGTGGTACTGCCCTGATCGAGCCAGATCATATACGACCTTTAGTCAGCAGGCCACAGCTACGCTAAGTCACAGTATTTTAATTTTGTTTATAATTAAATGTTAATTAAAATTAAAAAGAATTTGAGGGACGCTCTAAAGCCTCTTATTTCATTCATTATTTTATTCCTCTAATTACTGCGGGCCTAGAAATTTGGACAGTTGACAATTCCCTGAGAAACCCTTTATATCCCTGAGATGAAACGGATGCTTTACGTTAGTTACGTCAATTTGTATAAACTGTGTTATATGTTATAAAGTACACAATACTATATAATTGTAAATTTTTAAAATATTAACACTAATACTAACGCATCACACTCAACGGCCTCCATTAAGATCTCTTGACCTTGTGTCGGGGGTCCAGAAACACAACACTAACACAAACACCCAGACCACGACAAACATCTGTATGGCCAATACACACGTTTGCCGTGAGCGGGGATCGAACCCGCGAGCGGTAGCACTTACTCGGTTGCAGTGACCATTGCGCCAACACGTCTGTCAAATTTTTATAAACCCATGCAATCTGTTCATTGGGACCGTTTTAAGGACCCCAGCACGATATTCCTGTTGTAAGTTGGTGAGGAGTTGCGTATTTTGCTAATTCCACACGATAACCACGTCATAATTTATAACTACTATTGGACTATATTATATAAAAGTTATTTACCAGCAGACTATACGGTGAGATATCGCTCCCACAAAATGTGTCTGACAACTGATTTTTAATTTTTGTACTAAAACGAAAAAAAATAAAATAAAAATAAAATGTATCGTGTCGTAATAGCGATAGTCCGCATAATTTACCTACTAGTCTTGAAAAGAAACAATGTTTACACATTTCGAGACAGGGTAATTCAAGTACTGAACGTTGTTAACGGTTTATTATCACGCATTAAGGATATCCTTAATAAATTACATCCATCGATAAATAAAGTGTAAAATGGTAAATAATGACGGTACGAACATTGTCTGGTAGAAATGAAAAAATCAAGGTACATTCAGAATAAAGCTTCACGTTTGTAAGCGGTATTGCGGCGCCATGAAAGCGCTTTATGAATTGTTTTCTATTGTGCCCGTTAAGTGTACAATAAATATCGTTGCACTCTCGGGAGCTGCCAGCGCGCCGGCCGCTGGTGTCTGACGCGCCGAGCGATGCGGCCGATGCTAATCGTGGCGATCGATTCGGTATTTCGGATTCGGTTATTTATTCGTCCTGCAGTCAGTGTTGTAATCATTTTATACGGTGCTTTTATAACTGCGCCCTTAAACATTTTCTAAAATTATGTGGTTCTGACAAAAAAATTGGACAATCCCTATAAAATTAAATCTATCATCGAAAATCTATATTTTTATCATGCTCCTAGTCTAGTCATTTTAGCGTCTACGTTCTGGGACTGTGGCTTATTTACAGTACTGCATGTAATATATACATATAATAATCACTTGTTCTAACTGACTTATTCCACAATGCAGACCCTAAACCGTTGGTGATACAAACTTGAAATGTTAATAGTAGGTAACATTTTTTGGAGTAAGGTAGTGAAAATTGTAAATTAAATACTTCTTAAGTATTACTTTTAGAAGTGTTAAAGTTAATGATGGTATAGTTTGTCATTTATTGATCTAGAGAATTTTCTATCTACTTATAGAGGGTGCTGTAATGGTGTATTATATGCTTAACCATTGTTAGTACATATTATTGACTTAGATATTTTTAGTACGTTTTTAAGAAAGTATAAAATAAAATCGCTTCCCTCCGTTTGTACGTATAGATGTTTTTAACTAAGCAAAGGTCATTGATGCGGTTTTAATCAATAAGCTAAGTGATTCAAGAGGATACATACATATATATACATATAGTAGAGAAAATCAAAACCATTCAAAAGATTTGTAATAGGATGTCGTAAAACACTACACTGCACCTTTGCGAAGCCGGGGCGTGTCGCTAGTATTTAAATAAAATAATCTCTTTCAACTTCTCAAGTAATGTTTTGATATTTATCGTCTGATCCAACGCAGTAGCATTCTAATAATATATAAGCTATATAATGGGAACACCCAAAAGGAGTGAAACGATTGGCTATGACTTTTGAATTTGATATCTCTATGTCCATCAAATAGTTTTGCTTAATATACAACGGCAACCTAAGCAACCTCTCACATCCATCTCTGTCCGAACACGCCTGACTGTATGAGCTCAGCGGGTGGAAGGCTTCAGGAGGTAACTATTCGAATGGTTATCTTTTGGTATTTGAAATAAAATATTTGGATATCTGAATACTCTATGTATCTCTCTAACTCTGGGCAACAGTAGCGCATATATGTATAGTTTTCTTTTATCAAAATTTATGTAGAGTGATATCTTTTTGGATGCAAATGAGAATTATAAGCAAATATTTTTATTATTTAATTTTACATTATTGGATCGTATATAGTCAAAGGAGATTTCTTTGTATAAACATATAATGTAAATTTAGAATTAATGCGTAACTTCAGCAAGATATCTAGAGTCTTTAAACTGCAATTCTTGTATATATGTATAGTTGTATATTTAATCTGATTCTTGGAAACGGCTCCAACAATTTTCGATGAAATTTAGTATGCAGAGAGTTTTGGAACGATAAACCGATCTAGCTAAGTTTCAGTTTTAGAAAACGTCGTTACATCCGTGTTTTCAGGTAAAGAAAAATTGCAACATTATTTTTTTATTTAGTACTAAATTTAAATATTAATTAAAAAAAAACACGATTTTCCAAATGAAAAACTACCTACGGAATGTTATTTTTACCGAAATAAGTAATAAACTTATTTCGGTTGTAAACTAATACTTGGTAGCGTACTTCTGGGGAGTAGAATATTGATTTCAGAAACTACAATATAAAAGATACGGCATCGGTAAAGAAACGTTAATTATGCTTCTATCTTTGTTCTTAATAGGAGAAACGGTCGAATGGCCAAGCTATGGGATATTTACAGCTTAGTGATGTACTGATTTAATAACGTTTGCCACAAAGGACTAGACATTGAAATTTTATTTTAACTAGCTACTCGTACATCGAGCGTGCAATGCCACACCAAGTGTATACATTTTTTGAACCCGGAATCTTCTGGTCATTTTCAGAATACCCTATTGAAGTTTCATAAGAACATGATTTTTAATTTATATAAATTTAACATTGATATAAAAAAATACGGTAATATAGATCGATATTGACGAAACTTAACCTCAATAGATCAACAGTCAAACCAACTGGCCCATTTGGAAGGCAAATTCAATGCTCCTGGGATATCATGGTCCATACGGCAGCAAATTGTTCGCTCGGCTGGAGAATATTATTAATTATGCATCTGTGACCTGTTTTAACTAAGAACTTTTGTGTTACGTTTATCCTTCGTTCAAAGAGGTTCGTTCAAAGGCTTAATTAAGAGTAGGTTATGTCAAAAATAAAAATCAAAATACTATTCCTTTGAAGTAGGCTTTGACTTATAAATGGTCCTTTTATAATTAGGGGGTGGATTGCGTAAAACTATCGCTATTAAAACATGACACATTTAGACAGTTAAAATAAAAAATCAACTTCCAGAAGGCATGTTTTATAAAATAAGACGTCATGTCTGTTCACTTGAAGTTCAAACGCAAGTAATATGAGTAGATATAATAGGTGCTCACGTTCTGCACAATTTGTAAAGATTGTTCTTATTTCTGTCTAGAAATCAACCATTCTTCTAGTTGCACATTCGAAGTCGTTACAAGGTAATAAGGACACTTTTATATTTGACAATTGCACCCATATAAAGAATTTTTTTAGGGTTTTCAATGTGTGCAGCTGCTTTAATTTTTTTTCTACAACGTCCACGCGTCTCATTTAGACGTGTGTATTATTTAAAGTAAAATTATATAACTCCTGCTGAAATAGGTTATGTAAAAATTAGGTCAAGTTTTTAATAATACTTGCGTAATTTAATTATAATAAAATTGATATAAATATTTGATATCATATAATAATTTGAAAATTTTAATAACACAATGTATGAACTAGTTTAGAAATTTTAATCGCGCGTTTTCACGATACGTTTAAACAAAAGTTAATAACAAAATAATTGGTAATTCCCCGGAATAACGGTTAACGCATGTGATCGTCGAGTATTACGGATAATAATTTTTGGAACAATGGTTAATCTGATTTTGTGATAAACTACATTTTATATTGAGCTGAGGAACATATTAAAACTTTTTATTGGAAACATTTTACAAAAATTTAATAGAGATTTACTGTGACGAAATTTAAATTTTAATTATAACTGTCCACCGTTCTATTATTAAATTATCAATTATTATTTACAGAAAATGGTAGAATTGACTCGTTCATTAATTATATATAACTAACGTCACTTTTCATATAATTTTACCCGCGACGAGTAAAAATATTGAAAAGGTATTTCTATAAAATCAATTGCCCCACGTTAGTCTCGCACAAACTCGAAAATAGCTCGACTGATTTGAATAACTTTTATTTTGTTTTGTTTGTTTAAATACTGGGTAGATTTACGAAAAAAGAGAGTTGAGAAAACTCAAAGGAACAGCCAAAAAATCGAAATAAATTCATGCAAATTTTTTGTAGTACAAAGCACACCGTCATCTAGTCTTTTTACATAATTATATTTCTTTTGGCTATAAGTATTTCACTGAACTTTTTCTATGCAAAATATGTAATTTCGTTCTCGACTCCTAAAAAAAAACATGACGAATTCAGTACCTCCTCTTTTTTCGAAAGTCGGCTAAAAATGTGAGATCATTTCAAATCGTTTAGATACTTTTTGATTGTATGTAATAGAATACTATTACGATTATAATCTATATTGCACGTGCGTTCAAACATACACAATTTTTACTGGACTCTACTTTCCAAAATTTGGTCTACCACTAGCCTATAATGAGACAGGCGATTCAGTTTTGGGAATGACATCGCTTACACTTACTAAACATCAAAATAAGCTTAAATATATTTTTCATCTGATACAATTTTGGTTTAATTATAAGTAACGAGTATATTTAGAATTGTACAACGAATGTCTCAGACTCAGTCTATCAATGAAAAGAATCAATCTATTAAAAAGGAGCAACAGAAAATATCTCGTAAACAAGAAGATTGCTTGTTAGATAATTAATTTTTCGCGTGCCCGGGACGAGCACGCCACCGTGTTGACAGTGTTTAATGAATTCCAGATGTTTTATATTACTAGCACTTACTTACAGCTTTGCTTGTTTAATCTGTATTAATGTAAAGAGGTCAAATTGGTTTGTAAGCTTGTATGTAGCGTGTTCGCGTTAATACGCAATAAGTTTTAGACAGTTTATTTTGTTTATAAAAAATAACGTAAACGAGCAGACATTACTACTTGATGTTAAGTGGTAACTGTCGCCCGTGGACATCTGCAACATTGAATAATTTGTAACAGTGTGCCGGCTTTTGAAAAAGGTTATCTATAAACTCGACATTTGAAAATTCCCAAATTATAGCGCTCAGGGTAAACCAGGAGCAACATAATTCCACAGCCTGCATGTACATACATACGCGGGAATATGGCTCGTGAAGCCCGCACATTGGATGTAGACCATGCACACGAGTGTGTGGATGATATCGATTCCTGTGGCAAAGGCTGCGATTGTAAAACGTGACGACGGCCCATGTCAAAGTATTACTCAGAACACTCCCTATTGACTGACTTATATACTGTATAGTGACTGTTGTCCGGCATAATAAAAAAATACGTTAACTCGAACGTAAACACGAGTAAAAGCTCAGTCTATACTAATATTATAAAGCTGAAGAGTTTGTTTGTTTGTGTCTTTGTTTGCTTGTTTGTTTGAACGCGCTAATCTAAGAAAATACTGGTTTGAGTTGTAAAAAATATTTTTGTGTTAGACAGTATATTTAATGAGAAAGGCTATAGGCTATATTACATAACGCTACGACTCATAGAAGCGAAGCAAAAACGTGACCGCATGGGACACTTAAAAGTAATGGTCTTTAATCACGGTAACAGCAATTCAAAAATAATAAACCAATTCCATTAATTTTTTTCATGATATGTATTAAAATAACAAACGTAATGAAAATTTCCACTCATGTCTCATTCCTTACAATTCAATAACTGAAATTAAAAGTAAAATGAATACTTACATTTGCCCTTTCAAACAATTATGTGGATAAGGGTCGGTTCACGTTAATCAGCAAATAGCGTGTTCGGGACTTGTAGCTTTTTTCTTTACAGTATCATTACTTATATACTTTAAACTTTCGCGATTTATACTATTTATATGTAATATAACGAGTGTTATCGCGATCTGATTTCTCTTGTTCTGAGTCAGCTCGTGATCACGACGAATGCAACTTCGTCGAAACGTCGGTCAATAAAAAGGTTTCACTACCATCCGTTATCGCGGTAAGACCCGTTATTAGGGTTCCGTAGTAAAAAACGGAACCCTTATAGTTTCGCCATGTCCGTCAGTCTGTCTGTCTGTTTGTCTGTCCGCGGCTTTGCTCCGAAACCCTTAATACCAGAAAGCTGTTTTTGTTTTTTAAAAAAGGAAATTCCCAGTTCGTCGTAAATTTTTTTACGAAAATAGGTACTCGAAGATTGCTTGACCGATCTTGACAATTCTGACAACTACGGAACCCTACATTGTGCGTGGCCCGACACGCACTTGGCTAATTTTTGTTATATTAAATATGAATAGTATCACTACTGACCCAGAACTCGATCTTTTTCAGTATTTTCAAAACATGGTATACTTAATAATAATAATCGCATAGACGCTTTTTTTTTTCAAAAATAAACGGTTCGAATTCGTTTTTCAAAAATATAATGATGCAGTTTTAGTTTTTTCTTAAAATCTTTCTGTTTCTGAGTTCTAGGGTATTTTTAGTCATTCTCTATATATTCGGATTTGAGTATTTATGTATACTGTGTGCTAGTGCATGTTTTTCTAACTACGCGATTATGGTAAAGTAAACGTAGATTTAAATGAGATTGACTCAGCGCCATCTCGTGTAAAAAAGGAGACATAAAAATAGTGATAATAGGGACCGATAACAAAAGCGCATATGATTGGTGATTCATTATATTTTGTGAGTGTAAGCGGCAATTTTGATACGTCAAATAGTTACTGTTGCCTATTAAGCAAAACTTCATAGAGTATTTAATTTCACACGAGGCACCCTGGAGTCGCTATGTCACAGCGGATGTGGCTCGACCCTCGTTCGTATCATCTCGTCTGTTTGAGTTCGTTGTTTGCTTTTCATATCGCGAAAATTAATTTTATTACATGTTGATAATACGGAGGTTAGACGGCAGTAATATGTACTCGTTTGCAAATGTAACGTTTATTTACGCACTTCGTGTTTAATGGTTTTTATTTAATTTGTAAACTTTGAAATCAAGTGATTATTTTGATATAAATCTCTTTATACAGTGATATATTCATCGTTGCAACTAAGATTTATATCATACAACCCTATCATTGACAGTAATTAAAAAATCAAATACATTATAAGACAATCTGCAGTACCGTAACAAGTCAGTTCGAATATACTTAGGCCTATAATAAATTAATAACCTAAAAATAATTTAGACGATTCAACAATACTCTACTAGACATAGTTTGCCAATTTTTTTTGATTTTTTATATTATGGTTTTTAAAATCGTTAATTTTGATTTTTTCAAAATTATATACTCTCTATGATATTCGTGCTTATGTGACGAATCAAACGACGTATTTTTTATAAGAATCGGCTCACAGTTTTGATCTGTATGATCTGATCACAAAGGTACAAACCAACATATGCACACACACAAACATATATATTTTGGACAAGATGCTAAAATTATCCAGTTTATAATATTATAAAAAACTTCAGTATTATATTTCGTGTTAAATAGTAAATAAAAGTAAAATACCATTAAAGAGGTAAAAACATACAATCAATGAAATACTATAATTGTAATAGGCATTGGCATTTCATACGCTTTGATTAAAACGAAATATGCCGATCTATTATTGACTGACTGTCGAAATACAGAAATTAAATTTTTTACACAATTGACGATTGATTTTTTTATTTTATTTCTTATCAATAATATTAATACTTCATAAAATTATATGTTTTCTTTTCTAAGATTGCATTAATCATGAATTCCAATTCAGCGTTCTCTAGCTTGGATGGATTCCTTAATTATATTGATATGGGATCATCATCAAAATATAGCATATAAAATAAAATAATCACTCCAAAGGCATCAACTGTATTGAAAGCTATCAGTCCATTGAAAATGTTTTAAAACAATTCAATAAATCCAGGTATATGGTACGGTAAATTTTATCAATGGCTACCGGTTTAAATTCCACGATGAGACGAAGCGCCCAGTAATGTTGTGATCCCTGCGCAATCCCGGAATTCCCGGGATTCAGGGATTCCGAGCAAGTTTTAGCAGCGCACTGCAGCAGCTAACGAATTGACGGTTAGCTGTAGGTGCATTTACGTCGTGCTGCGAATTCACGAGACTTAGAGCGGCAAATGAGCACTTTATCTTCGTTAATAAATCCTTGCGGCGCCGTGCTTAATATACATACGTTACCCCGCCTCGAACTAACTGCGTTATCTGTTTATTTATATAGCAAAATATTTTAATGGCTGAGAAATTTATTAATCCTTCGAGTGAAAGATTTTATGAGGTACGATGCGAATGCATATTTTATTTATAAGAATCGTCTCGATTACATTAGCTTTAAAAAGCGCATCAAAATTGGTTTATTCGTTGGATTAAAAAGATTATGTGTAAAATATTTAGAATTTAAATTAAACTATCTACAATATAAAATATTCTGCTATAAAAAGGGCGGATATTTACTTAATTTATATTATAATTGTCACTGGACCCAAAATAATGAATTGAAGAAACAATGTATTGTCTGTGGGTAATAAGAAAATGATACTTTACCGCTAGTTTTGCTTAAAGCACGCACACTAGTTCTTGTCCCAATAGTTTATAAATTAGGAATTTCATCACTTGTACACACGCGGTAGGTTTATTGCCTAGGAGCTTAGTCTTAAACATGGTCAAGAGGGATGAACGGGTAGCAATCAAACAGAACCTTAAACTTAACACGACAATGTTTGACACGGGCCATTAAAACAAGGGAAAAACACCGGCAGCTACAACGACTATAATGTATTAAAAAACTATGTCCATCTTTGTGTTTATCTATTTGTGATTAACGATTCTATTTTATTTTGAGGTTTTTTAAGAAATACATACATTAATAAATCTATATTCCTATACCAATATATATATATATATATATATATATATATATATATATATATATATATATTTTTTTTTATTCTTTATTGCATAAAAAAATGTGGGCTTAACGGTACTGCGCTCTCTACCAGCCAACCCCAAGACGTACAAAAAAGATAACGTAGGTGTGCAAAAAAAAAGTAAACAAAAATAATAAAATATTTTTATTTATCAAAAAATTAAACCGACTTTATTTTTTTACATATTATAATTTTATTTTACACTTTTGAGCTAAGAATATAGTAAGATTAAGTGATTTACCTAAGTTACAATAGCCTTATGCCAATTGTTCATCGCCAGCAACAAAATTTAGCTTTTCCCGATGCAGGGCTGTTAATTATTGAGGAGTTCTGCTGGTGTTGCATCATCAGCTCCAGTTCATCATATGCATTTTGACAAGCGTAAACTGTTTAGCATTTTTTATCGAAATAATCGAATCGCAAGTCGTGAAATTCTTGTTATTGAGTAGTTCCCGTGGCCGTATGTCTGTCATTCGTCTTTCTGCTTCACGTCTAAACCGCTCAACCACTTTTAACGAATTTTCGTACATGGATTGAACTTTGGAAAACGACATAAGCTACTGAGAAAAGGAAGTCAAATGGGGGACGAAAGATTGTATGGAGTTCAATACATCTCAAATAAATAGACTATTCAAAAGAATAGGATTGAACAAAGAAAATTATCAAAAGTAATTTATATACATTACCTATGTTCTACGGTATTGTGTCTGACTTTTAACTTCGGTCGTAACGAGGCGGGCTATCAATCTTCAAACTAGAACAAACCTAAACGTCGCAAATGTAAAAGTCAATAGAAAAGGACATATTTCGCGTCGGCCCGTATAAGCGGAGCCGACGTCCACCTGCGGCGGGAAAAGATATTAGTTTTCAATATTTAATACAGGCGGGTGACCGGTGGACGTGACGCGGGGTCCGGGTCGCCGGGACACGGGACCCGGGGTCCTGCTTAGCCAGCACTTGTAATACAATATGCCATTTTAATGCTATACATCTTTGCATCATGCTAGATTATATGAATATTCTACATGTACTATTAAAGTGTCGTATAATTATAAGTTTTTTTTCAACATACTTCAAAAAAGGAGGAGATTTTCAATTAGTGTATGTGTTTTTTTAATGTTTCCTTTTTTACATAACTCCATTATTTCTTAATCAATTTTAATTCAGTGTACTCTTAATTTATTCCCATAATTTTAGTATTTTGGTTTATAAAACAAAATGACTAAAATAAGAATGTCATCTCATTCAACGAAAATACGTATTTTAAAAAAATGCGCGTAAAAAGTCACAGCTATTTAATGTTGCATTTCTACTTTTCTCAGAATAATAGACTACATGGATATGATTTTGCGATGTCCATTATCGTTAATTGAAAGTACAAGTTTATTTTATGCAATAAAGTACAGAACGCAAATTTCAAAGAAATAGATTTTTTTTTTTAATTCAGTGTAAATTTTCACGACAGATTGATAAAATATTCAAGCTACTAAGCTTCAGAACTGAGAGAGGGTGTTCTTATTCGGTATTAACTCTCGTCCCAACATTTTATTAATAATAGCATACATTTATATGAAATTGTAAGTAAAGTCAACACTTTTTATTCACAATAGCTTTAATTAAGTTTTGTTTTCTCTTTGTTCAAAGTAATTATCGTCTTGTTACTTGTAGTTCTAGAACGGCTAAAATGGCACTTAGGACGTGGTGAAGTTAGCGGCTGTCGGTCAAAGTCGGGCGACATCCGCACTTAGCATTACTTGTAGAGTTAGACTTTATTTGTTTGCAACTCGACTTGTCACTGTCGTAGCGCTGTTAATATTTTATGAAAATGCAGCGCTCTGCGGGCGCTTTTCTATTAGGTCGGGTTATATGTTTTACATTTGTACGTGTATTTGTATGTGATGAAGGTGTGAGTGTAAAAGTGTTTGTTTACACGAGTTTCTATGTGTGAGTGTCTACGTGCAATAGACGTATGACTTATAATCGTAATAATTTACTTCGGGTGTTATTAAAGATGTTTAGTAAAAGCTTATGAAAAGTTACGCTACTCGTATGATTTAGGACTTTTGTTTCGGTCATTATTAATAATGACGATATCATCGATAATTATTTTTTAATATCTCATGTACATTATATCATTTTATTATTATTAAGTAAATGCATTTTAAATTGTTCATAAGATATATTCGACGCAATTCGCAATAAGGGAGCTTCAGTAAAGTTCATAATTATTACTTAGATACAGACGGTAATCACTTTGTACTGCATTTCTTTTGCGTAGACTTTTAGAGTTAACGCCGTTGCTGTTAAATTATTTGCTTGTCAACTCTCACCGATTTGGATTTTCGAAAGATCACGAAGATTTTCAGTAGGAATAAGTATTTCTTGCTCGCAAAGAATAATTTCTTAAAATTACATTATAATAATAAACTGCCTATCTACCTGTTACCGTTTCTGTCTACGTTTATTCGTTCTCGGGTATACTGGAAGAAATCTCTTCTAGGAATAAGTATACCTTTTAAACTTTCTTTTCCTGTGACATATATGTATCTGTGTAATGTTTCTGGCATGTTTAATAAAGTGTTAAATAAATAAATGTTTGTAAATATCGTACTACTTGGTTTGGATTGGATGATACATTGTGAGCTATACACTTAACTATTCATATTTTATATAACGCGTCTCTCTGTCAGTCAGCTCTTGACCACGACGAATGCAACTTTGTCGAAACGGGCAATAAAAAGATAATATTAGTTATCGCGATATGACCCGTTATATACAATAAACTAGTCATCCCCGTTACTTCATTTTCTTAAATCGTCAGATCAGCTCCATATATCATTGTAATATTAAAATGTCACGTGATACACATATGCGTGTAAAATACAAGCTCAATGGATAAGTGCGAAAAATTTAACGTGCAAGATTTGATCACAAACAGACAATGGCACAGATGAAAGTAAATAAAAGCTTGTAAAAATAATCTGAGAGTCAACAACCGCGACACTCAAATACAAAAATTATTTCAGTGGGATGGAATTTCAGCATTAGTGTAGGCAGTTACTGCTACCACAGATCTATGAAATTTTATTCAAAAAATTTCAGCAACATATTCTCGAGGGTGGAAAGAGATTTGTGTGTAAATATTAAGGTAACATCGCAACGGGTACCTCATACAAAACAAAGGCAGGTATCATGTTAATAAACTGTGCAATAACACGAAAATACTGAGGAAGATGCGCCTCGTTACTTCCGAGTGATGACGGGTTATTGTACGTATGTGAAGAACGGGAATACGAGACATTTGCGTTCAAAACTCCTATTGCGAACGAGGATTTAGAAAAAAAAAATGTTTATTAAAGTCATTTATTAAGCTAATCAGCACATTATATACAGGGGATGTGCCCGCTTGTGATGTTTCCTTTTGTTTATATAAAGATGCTGATAAGCAATAATGTGTCATTCCACAAAAATTCAAATCCGGAGATATTGATGTATTCTGTAATTGCATCAGGTATTTAACATTATTAAAAACTTTTAAAGTCATATAAACTAAATAAGTACGGAAAAAAGTTATTTAATTTCATGTTTCAAATCGAAGGGTGTTTTCTAATTTGAAATATACAATAATCTCATATATTAGAACAAGTTATTATTAGATAAGACTTATGATTATACGGATCCGTTTTTAATTAATTATACCGTTTATTCAAATAGAAAAGAAAAGATAGTTACATACTTCTACAAACAAATACATTAAGAATAGGATTGACAGTTTTAAACGCCATTTTCTCAAAATTAAGTCCGTGTGGGTTGACACAGTATTGCTTTAGTTTTTTTTTAATGTTTGTTACTTCAGAACTTCGTTATAAACGATTTTGAAAATTCCTATAATTCAGACCTTTCAAATAGTTTGAATTTGTTAATTACAGTTAATTCTTCTAAGTTTATTTAAATACCAATATACGAGTTTTAAGATCGTTGAACCTATATTGCTTTCCTATCAAGATACTTATTCTAAGTATCCGATTTTCTAAATACATAAAATTTAGGATAAGAATATACCTGTAAATGATTTGAATGATTTTCTTTCGTTCCATAAAACTTGGTACAAGATATATGGTACACCAGCGAATGTTTATAAAGGAGGAACGCTAAATAATGTCATTTGTCGCTGCCACGCGGAGTGAAGCGGCCGACACTCCGCCACTCCGTCTTATTAACTGCACGAGTCACGGCGCTGTTTCATCTCGCGTCTTATGTATTCCTTGTTGGTGTAAGTTCTGGCGTTTCTATTCTATCTTCACAAATATGTGAAGAGTTTGATTGTTAAAAACCACTAATTGGCTGATCATTTCAGTCAAGAAGTCTTAAAACCTACAAAGCGAGTATCATCAAAATTTGGTCAGACTAAATTGACTAGGACTCCGATAAGAAAAGATAAGATTTACAATTTTAAAGAAACTAGATATTTGTTTTTTTTTTTTTGGAAAAAATTGGACTTTGTTGTTGTATAATTTTTTTATGAATTCAAATAAGGTTGAAAAATAATGTGTCCTAAAATTTTCACACATAAATTTATCATTCTCTGAATTAAAGCTTGTAAAAAAGATATTAAACTCTCGCGTACGAAGCTGGGAAAAAAGTAATTTTTTTATAAGCCTTTCTTTACTAGTAACCGTTGCATGCATTTTGAACAAGGGATAAGGGAGTATGCCATCTCTATATGACTTCTTTGCAAAAAAAAGTTAAAAAACGTTTTGGCTCCGTCAGTCGTAAGCAAAAAAGGAGCTGAATGTTTCAACAGTCCTATTTTTTAGAGTTCTGTACCCAAAGGGCGTCAACGGGACGCTTTTTCTTAGAATAAGTCTGTTCGTTCGTTTTTATTTTAAAAAGAACGTACCTTGTATTATAAGAGGTATCCAGTGGATTTTATTTTAGAATACATACGTGTGATTATAGCAGAGAATGCAACAAATTTTAAAAAGGCGGAACTCATCGAGTGCCTTAATAAATTTACAACAATTTAAACGTTCGAAGACATTCAGGAGTCACATCTACATGCGGTTTCCGATGCTGTGGATGCAAGTCGGGTTACGGTCATTTGTAAGGATAAGTCGCTCGTAGCGATGACGTGGAACCGACGCGCGTCGTGGAACTACACGGCGCTATGCTGAATATCAATGAATTTATGTTGTCCTGGTACATGCATGTTTAACTTTGAATTTTTATTTGAAATATTTTATATACTTAGGTTATTTTGCTTACATTACGACCGAAATTTAGATTAAATGATGCCTCGCGAGATCACTTAATCTAAAATTCGGTCCTTGGCAACTTTTTCCTTGATAATTCGATGTTTATGGTTATAGATCATCATCTATAAGTCGAAGCGAGATTTTATATAGCCTATTTTTTATCAAAAATGCTGGTAAACGAGTTTGCAGATCAATTGATGTTATATGATCACCGCCGCTCATGGACATGTGCAGCACCAGAGGAGCAACAAACACGGAATAATGGTTGAAAGAAAATAGAAAGTAAGGAATGGAATGGGGGAAGGTTTAGGCTTTCGTCTTTCCGACACCGTACGAAACGTATCTTCTGTGAGGGTAAGGTATTGTCCCAGTCTAACCAACATCACACGAGCTCCAGTCGGTGACCTGCATTAAGGCTCTACCTCAGCAATAAATCTTTCTAAATAAACAAGCAATCAGACTAAAAACCTATAAAATACTTTTCTATATCCAACTCCTAATTCTTGTGATTAACGCGTTGGAACAAATAAACTCTCAAGATAAAATTGATAATTTTAGCATAGATAGGGAATATTGGTACTTATAGGAGTATTGTCAGTATATTATTATTTTTAAACATATTTTATGTTTAAATTAAATTGTCACACATTTAACGTTCGTTTCCCTTGTAACTTTTTTAGTATATTGTATGTAATTCCTAAAAAAAAGTTTAATGTGTGATGTGATGTAATATGTGAATGTGGTGTATTGGATCTATAGCATCTGTTTCAACGAGGGACGTCTTTTAGTTACTAACTACAATATTATATATAGTAAAACTAACTTAGCCTGCCCTTTACTTGCTCAGGTTTCGGTTTGTCCAAGAGCAGTCAGCAGGTATATTAATCGGTTCCCAGGGAATAAATAATTGGATCTCTGACGTCCACGCGAGCTGCTCGTTTAGTTTTGTGAAATTATAAGTCTACCATCCGTATTCTATTATCTGTATTAATGTAGAAACAATACATTATTTTGTATGGTTTGTATGATTTTATTATATGATATGTTTCTTTAAAAGTACGGGGACTATCTTAATAATTTATTTATTTAAAAGTGAAAAAAAAAACAGTGTCTTTTATATTACATAAATAACTTATTAAAGCCTTAACTTGCACTTGCCGATAAAGATTTCACTATTACTTTAACTTTCCAAATGTTTTGTAATGTTAGTACGATTTTCGAATACATATGAAAAAAATGCTATGTACATAAATAAAGATATATAAAAATTAAATATATATAAAAGGGTACTGGAAATAATGAAGGTCTATTATCCTTTAGATTTTTTAATGGCAATGCATTTGCTTTTTCTTCTGTGTTACAAACGTTGGTGGCATACATGGGCGGTGATCAGTTTACACCCTAATGTTAGCACATATTATGTATGCATCGCATCCCCATTTATCGGTTATTATCAGAAAAAAAATAGAAATTTACGAGTACCAGTGTACAATTCTATACATACGATTACTGTACACTCCAAAATCTTTTAAACTAGTTACCCGCACTAACAACTAATTAGCGATTCGCAAGGGTAGATACAGGTATTTAAAAAAAAAAATAATTTTTTATAGTTTATGTTCATCAGGAATAATGTAGAATTCTAATAGTGAAAGAATTTTTCAAATAGGTTCAGTACTTTCGGAGCAATGCAAAAAAAAAAACAAACAATGAAATCTCTCCTCTTTATAATACATGTATAAATAATTTTGAAAAAAAAGAATACATAGCTAAAGTTTAGTAACGTATTATGGTGCTGCTACACTGACTGATTATTTCAATTCAAAGTCTCTCGAACACACCCTGTGTGGAGGCGGCTTTACAAACGCCAGCATTAAGGAAGCGCACCGACGGACTGCGAAATAGCATCCCATCTATTACCGAGTATAAGCACTCGCTCGTACCAATTTACTACTAATACTTTGCAGTATGTTCGGATATTACACGCTTTGATGTATGTACCGAGATCTTGGGTACATTTTATTTGGAACTTTCTTGGTGTTTTAACGTCAGTTGTTCTTTTAAGTTCTGTGATTCGTTTGTAACTTTAAGACTAATGTGTCAAGCCACACGAACTTCATTTTGAGAAAATGGCGTCTAAAGATGTCAAACCTATTTTAATAAGTTTGTAGATTATCTAATTAAAGCGTTTTAAAAATATAAGATTATTGCATAACATTACATTACAAAATAAGGAACGACCTGGAATTTCGGAACAATTAATTAAAATTTTTTTTCAGTACTTATTTAGTGTAAATGAATGTATTTTTTATTAAATAATGTCAAATAGGTAATGCCGTATTAAAATACGCCAATATCTCCGAATTTTACTTTTTGTGGGTTGACACATTATTGCATATCAGTATCCAAATAACGTGAGAGTTGACATAAGAAGTTTAGAATATAGTACATACCGCGTACTGTACTACATCGGTGGGCATACTTTTGAAAAGTCTTTAAGTTAATAATAATGTAACATTAGAGTCATTATGTATTTATAATACTTGTAATAATATATTAATTATAATTTATACGTGACGCATAATTAAAATACATCAATATATCCGATTTCTACTATTTATGGGTTGATACATTATTGCTTATCAGCATCCAATTATTATATCCATTCTACGACACAACCGCGGGTTCAAATCGCACGAGGCAAATAGTTTAATAATAGGTTTCTGAACTTTAGATACAATTAAGTTAAAGGTGTTACTATATTGGTGCATATTTCACGTATACTTTGACCTTTTACTTTTCTCTTATCTGTATTAAAATAGATGAAGTTTAAAATAGAAATAGTAAACAAATACTGCAATGTTTATCACGCTTCATAGTTTTCAGTCGTGCCTCCCACGTCGCACTACACTCCGTCAACGTCGGCTACACTTTCTTATAAACGCTAGTTTTCTGATGTCGTTCTTAAAATAGACTTTTAACTCAAAACAAAGAACTAGAGAAACCAAGAAATATTAGTTTTATTAAAAAAAAAAAATTAACCGACTTAAACGTGGAGGTTCTCAATTCGTCGGGGACTTTTTTATGTATGTATGGACCGATTTTCAAATTTTTTTTGTTTGAAAGGGTATACTTTCAGGGCGGTCCCATTGTTACCAGGTCAGGATCTGATGATGGGATCCTAGAGATCTCGAGGGAAATCTTCGAATATTATAGTAGTATTATTTGATAGTAACTTTTGCATTTGCTTTCAAAAAGCCACATTTGGTGAAGTGGAACTGGTGACGAAGACCACAGATGGCCACCGGAACTACTGAATAACAAGTGTTTCACGAGTTACTATTCGTTTACTTCAATTTGATTGCCAAGTAATTTATGCTCGTCAAAAAGCTGGTGGTGCAACAACAGGAGAACTGAAATGAAACTATTTTAAACGGATTTAAATCGCGTATATTAATTATTTTTATCATCCCGACGTTTCGAGCACTTTGCAGCGTTCGTGGTCACGGGTAGAACGCTGCAAAGTGCTCGAAACGTCGGGATGATAAAAATAATTAATATACGCGATTTAAATCCGTTTAAAATAGTTTCATTTCAATGAATAATAATCGCGAAAATCTAAGACAACGAAACAGGAGAACTTTTCAACAATTAACAGCCCTGCACCGGAACTGCAAAATGATGTACAAAGTATTAATTTTTTTGCCTTTTAGTTCATTTGTATATATTAAAGTCGTTTTTGAAGTCGGTTTAATTTTTAACGTTTTTATATAATCACAATAATAGTATATATAATAAATGTATATAAGGAGGTAAGTATAACAGTCAGTAAATTAGTGATATGCCGGATATCCGCATCCGTAAGATTTAGGTGGATCTTTTACGGATCATTCACCTTATTAACTTTTAATACAGACTTTAGTTGTTATGTTTATGCCCAGTATTAAACTAAAATATAAACAAAATAATAGAATGAACAGCGCAATGCAAGTCAAAACATGCCTTGTATCACTCTAAGCATCAAGGGTTGTCAATTATCGTTTCAAGATCTCGTGCACTTTTTAAGTAAGAAAGTTAAGATATGTATCCGTATCCGTGGATCTTGACACCAAAGATCCGTGTTTGGAAGGATCCGGCACATGACTACTCTAAGTGTTCCATTGTTGGACGAGGATATCTTCTCATATTAAGAAGAAGATTAAGTTAGAAAGAAATTCTGACGCTTCTATTTGGTTCAAGTTACATTAGAGCAGCGTGATGGGATATACTCCTGTCATTCTCCTATAACTAGAAAAAATCTTGAAATGGGAATTTTACAGGCTGTTATCTATACTGATATTATAAAAACAATTTTTGTTTGTAAGTTTGTGACTTTTTATGTTAAGTGTAATCTCAAAAACTACTGATCCCATTTGCAAAAATATTTTTGCGTAGGATATAGAATGTTATTGAGGTTTATTGAGTATAATACATAATGCTTTAACTCAAACGAGTCAAGCAATAACCATAAAGGCGGATGGAATCGCGAGAGGGAGCTAGTATTTAAGAACTTATTAACGATTTCAATTGCAAGGTTAAATGCTATTTCAGATGAAGCGAGCTAGCGACTTACAAGCAATACGACGAAACGATTAATTCACTAGTTAATAAGACCCGTCTGTGATGACGATCGAAACAGAGGTATAAGGTGTTGCACGTCAATTAACAGAACTAATAACAGACTGCAGACTTTCAATCAGCTGATAGATTATGTGATTCACTTCATTTGACGATAGATGGCGCGACGCGTGTCAGCTTTTTGCTATTTACCTTTGAATAAAATCATCTTTGTGAATAATAGCTATATAACCATCGTTATAATAAAAAGTTGGTCGTTTTTAAACGAAACTTTTTGCAGGCTATCGGTCAGCATTCTATCATTGTCGATTTTTTAGTCGCTAACATAACAAAAAAGCGACTAATATATTTACCGACAAAAGGTAATGTTATCTACGGCTGTCAGAGGACTATTTCAATACAAAAATATTTTAATTTATATACTAAAACCAGTTGGAAATACGTTAATGTTTAAACCTTTTAAAACTTAATGTTAAACAAGAGAATTTTTAATTATGTTATATAAATTTAACCAAACAATATGATTGCCTGTGTAAACAGTTTTATCTTATTACCAATTCGGAAAGACCTTTTTTTAAACCGACTTCAAAAAAGGAGGAGGTTCTTAATTCGTGGGGACTTTATAATGTTGTAGAATACATTTATTTTTCTTTTAATTCATTTGTTTCTCTTAGGTTCGTTTTTTAAAGTCGGTTTAATTTTTTGAAAAAAAAAATTACTAATTTAGATATTTTGTAATATATATCGCCATGGACTAATTAGGTGAAGGTCTGAATTTTTAATTAAACACCTCTGGTAATTTCTGGAAATAGGATAACTGGATGATAATTACCAATGCAAATTATCACAAACTAATCACCAGCTAATTGAATGAAAAGAACGATATACTGTTGCTGAATTTTCGAATAAAGCGTCGAACGGTTCATATATAGAAAATGATTAATGAACGAAATTAACTCTCGTACATTCGCCGTTACAACGGTTTTAATGCAACCTATTTTAAAGCGATAAAGTTGAAAATCCCGTTCGTTTTACGGGAATGCATCTGAACATTTGTACGGGAAATGCAGTGTTTAATTCACCGCCGAAGCTGGCCAACTGCCACGGCGGTAGTTAATGATTGATTATGGCGAATCTATTTCATTTATATTTCTCTAGAGCTTTGGTCAGTAGCACGATAACGTTTCAACAACGTTTCCACAATGTATACATGTTTTTATAATAGAATGGGCAGAATTTAAAAAGCTATATTATTCACAAAGTAAGTTCATTTATTATTCTCATGATATTCTTCGCAGAAAGTCTGATAAATTATCTAAATGAATTGGTAATGGACGTTACTTGTCTCTCTATACAAAGGTGAGGTAATATTTTATTTAATGAAATGTGTAGCCTTCATCTTACTATATGAAATAATTTTAGTACTTTCATTAATTAATTGTAACTTTCACATTTGACCTTTTGATAACAGAAAAAGTGTCACCGAAAAGCGACCCGTCTATCATATCACAATTTGTAATACGTACACTCTGTGAAAAAAGTATTAAATATTCAGGTTTAAAAATGAACACGAGTTTGTAACACAGTCTAGATGGGTTAACAGGGCTAACAAATAATTTTCGTTTGAAAGTTCGATATATTAAAATTGCACTAATTTTTTGTCACTTTTTGTCTTTAGAATCATTATAAATACGAAACTAACCTTTAAAATCGGCCAATCAATAAGTATTCACATAGAAATCTAAAGAAGATGTCTCAAACGCTTCGTACGTTGGGTGAGAGAACCATCTAACATCTCCTTTCTTTACTTCCAATTCCTCTTCAGCTATTATTTTTTAAGGTCACAACGCAATTGCGACGTCTCCGGTGTTGCAAATGTCTACTAAACATCAGGTGAACCGCCGTAAGCCACCTGCTCGTTTGCCCGCTATTGAAACAAAAAAGTATATTGCTTACAAAATTATTACAAAATTAAACTTTCGCCAGTTAAAATTTAGTTTGCATATTCTTGTTCACAGCCATGCTCATCGTATTGATTTTCCACAGCTGACCGGATCGTGATCTCCATAATTAATAGCTATTTAGCGATGGACGATTTATAAACAAGTGTAAATAAACTAGACTCCGGCTATAAGCAGATGCAGAATTCGCACCGGCTGGTAATGGCGGGTGATCTATCACAGCCTGGAGAGGAGGCGCGAAACATGCGATAGACGAGAAAAAATACGTTTAGAAAATTTAAAGTACTTTTATTTACTTTATTTCCTCGACGTGACATTTTGTTGCTTGGTTTGAAAGGACAATTATTACAGCTATCATGTAGGTAAATGTAATGTAATGTCATTAATTGTTTATTTAATATATGTAGGTATTATATATAATTTTCACATTTTTTTCGTTTTACGTTTTATACGATAAGTATGAATATAGCAATAATTAATCAAAGAAAGAGTCGTTTTACTGTTCATTTTAGGTAATTGAAAATAGTGAAATTGATAATTAAAAAAAAGTCGACAAAGTTTGTCTTGAATTCGCAAAACTTTTTTCGCCCAAAACAGCTCTGTTGCTTTGCTAATTAGGCTATTCAGAGTCGAAATATCTGCCAGGCGAAGTTTTTAGTTACATTTATTAGCGATATTTCCAAATGCTGTTTAATCTCATAGTCCTGAATTAATATACAATAAATAAGTTCATAAATTCATTCAATCGCGTATTTAGTGACTCGACAGCCCGAGCGCCTTAATAAATGCCCTGTCTTTGCTATGCTTTATAATTTCTCAGCTGGAAATAAGGTGTCTATATTGTGATGTCGGGAAAATGGATTTTACGGAAAAATTAAATCTCCTTTCAGTTTGCTGCAAGCGTTTCCCGACAAATAGATTGTTCACGGCGGAATCGAAAGCAAACAGAGAATCAAACGGTAATCTCTCGACCGTTATTGTTTTAAAATACCCTCTTGCTGGGAAATTTCAATTTATCGTATTAAAAATTGTAAAGTTTGTTTATGTTCTACGGTATTGGTTTTTGGTTCTGTTGTTTTAAGCAGTATTTTGTTAGTATTAGGTGGAAAATTGCAGTTTTATTTGATGTTTGCTTGTAATATCGTATCGAATGTTGTTGAGTATGTTTTAGCAAGACCAAATGCATTTTTTCTTTATTCAGCTTGTTCTATATTTTGCGGGTAACTATTTCGTTTTTTCAATTTCAAATTCATGTTTCTAACCTGATCTTCATAGAGGCCTCAGATTAGTAATGTTCAAAATCTTTTCATTATACAAATTTTAAATTATAATTTAAAAAATATTGTGTCATTTATTTTAGGTGTGTTAAATTGATTTAAAAATGATTTCTTTAGGCAAATATTTTCACTTTTGACTTTTTCATTAGTTTTCAATTCCTTTAGTTTTCCAAAAATTTTGTATATAGTAAATATTTAAATTTGAATAAGAAAATAATCGGCTTCTTGAAGCATTTTCGAATCGTTATTTAGAAATGTATACCAAACAATAAAAAACAGTTAAATATTGTGTAAACTTTATTTTTGAAAAATGAATTTTAAGAGAATCTTAATAATAAGTTATTCAATTCAATTCGAAATTTAAGTCAAAATAATAGATTTTTTTTTGATAAAAAAGAAAATTGTCATCATCATTTTAAAATAAGTATCGTCGAGGCGGTAAAACATTTTTATATAAAAAAGTGATCTTTACATTATACAAAGATAATACAATATTCTAAAACCATTATCGAATTAAATACGAATTAACGTCTAGAAAGGGAAAAGAAGCGGTTTTGAGTGACATTCCAGTAATTTTGTATTTTAGTCGCCCGTCTCGAGACTGCTGCGGATGAGGTGATCCTAAATGTCTTGAATACTTAATGCCGGCAGATGCTGTGTTTAAGAATAAAATGATTACATTTCAAAGAACCTTGGCTCTGACGTGATGTCAAATCATCTAGAGTGAAGCTATGAATGACATTTTTGGAACAAAAATTTTTTTGTTTAAATTTTTTGGACGATATTATATTGTTTTTTTTTTCTTTGTTATATTTAAAATTTTACTTGCCAAAAGTAGTGTGGGTCGTCCTTGAGGTAAATAGAGTGAAGACCTCGACGAAGTCTGTCAGCCATAACTTGCGAGAAGCGAAGACGCATCCTTGAGGCTAATAGTAGAATGTTATAAGTACATGATGATGATGATTATAATCTAAAATTGAAAAGGTTCATCAGGTGAAGGTTATGAAATTATGTTATTTTAATATCGTTAAAGTCATAGTATAGTAAATTATGATTCGATCAGAGAGATCAGAAGTTGCAGATCCTTTCAACGACCATAAAAGAGCTGATAATCTTCAAACGCATGAACAGATGTTCACAAATTATGACTAAGAATCATTTTAATTACATGAGCTTTTAAACCAAGAAAACCTCATCAAAATCGGGCCATTCATTAGTGAGCTGCGATGCCACAGAGACATACACAGATACCCACGCCAACGTATAACACCCCGCTTTTTTGGTCGCGTTTTAAAAATATTTTTTCAGGGATATTCTTAGTAATATTATTAAACTCAATAATAATAAGTCATTCTGTCGCTATTTTACTCTTCTGGGACTATACAGCCGAAAGGATTAGAATTTAATAATAAGATAATTTGAAACCTAGGAAAGTATATATAGTCCGTTTTTCTTTACTTGTATTATTTAGCAGAGAAATATAGCGTATTGCTAGTCACACATATAAGTTAGATAAGAAATTATCAATTGAATTATTGAACTGAATCATTTCTTATAATCCAAAATTATAATGTAATAAAATTGTTCGATAATTCGTGATTTTCGGTCCTAGTATTGTTACCAAATAAAGACAACTCAAGAAAAATGGACTAGAGGCCACTATATTTTACGAAAATGACAAGGCAGTTAAATCAGGGTTCAACAACCTTAAAACTTTGGAAATTATTTTTTTAAGCAGTTTTGCTTTTCTTTGAGAATAACGAAACTGAAATAGGCAGAGGCGTGGGTACACGTTACTTGTTCATAATTTCAACACAGTGAGCGGATCACCTTACACCTCGCAAGTAGTAGTATTAGTTACAAGATGTATCTTCTATGGCTGCATTTGAAATTTAGCGTTAATTAATTTTGTTATACGCTGAAATCTATTCAGTGTTCTGTAACGTCTTTAGTCCCTCGTTTAATATAGCGACTATTATAGTGGGATATCTAGCATATTTTAGGACGTATCGTTGTATATTTTTAGATCGACTACAGCTTGTATACAGTCTGGCTCGTCTAGGGCAGTATCTCACTCGTTACTCGTTAGTTACTCTTCTAAAAGATTATATAACGTGGCCATTGCGATACAAAACGAGACTTTTATCTGTAATCCGCCAAAAATCTCCGACCAGTACCAATATACAACCGAGCAATTTTTTAATCGAGATTAAGCCGAAAAAGGTTTATCACGCAAATATTAGCTCAGCCGCTGCATAAGGTGCTTTATACCGTACAATAAAACGACGAATTTGAATTCGCATCAAGGCCCCAATTACTTTGGCTTTGAACGAAAAAACTTCGAAGCGAAACAAACAACTTATTTTTGGGCAACACAAAGAGTTCATGAATTTATAATGCTTTGGGAAATTAACTTTTTCCTCTCACTTGACGGTATTTTATTGGCTGTGCGTTTTCACGTGGCTATGTTTGTTATTTTGGAACGTTCTAGATGTTGATTGTCGTGACGAGTTTTGTACATCTTTATTTACATTATTGTAAGAACTTAAAAAATAAAACAGACAGTTCGTCTGTTTAAAATTCATCCAAATGGAAAAGAAGTAATCATAATATAAGGGTTTCGAACCCTAATATTATGATTACTTCTATACATACGCGATATTCAATACATATCGTTATCATATATTGTTAAAAGAAAAGTTGTAATAATAGACATGGTTTAAAAATATAAACGTCTGCATATCGTAGGCTGCCTGCCTGCGGATATCCTGCAACTGCGGTTTCCGCAATACAAGACAATGCTCTCAATGCGTAATCGGCCGTCACTTGTCGTACAACTGTCGGTAAGTGGGACGGTCTGGGCTCCAAGTTGAAGTTAGTCGGTGTTCGGTCTACTTTTTGATACTTAGCTGCAGATGAAGCTATAAATACAACGCTTTCCGATCTCTATTAGACCTAATTGGGATCGGGGAAATTAACAATTGATTGTCAGATACGCTCGTTTATTTTGTTGAGTTCATTTTAAAACCTAGCGTTATTTATTTTAGGGCTTGCATTTGAAGGAAATGACTATTTACTCATCTGTATAGAGACTGCGTAAATTTAATATTTCATGATTTAGTAATTAATAAATATGTCAATCAAATATAAAGGTCTATTTACAAATAAAGTGCGTTTTACGTTTTTATTATATGTGGTTTAAGATATTTATTGTTTCATAAGAATTAAACATTCACTTAAATGAAACTTAAAACTTATTCTTAAAATTAAATACATATATTTTTTACATTTGCGAGCGTATAAGACCGGGGTTTTAAGAATCTAAATAATAAACAGAACAAATAACAGAAACAAAGTATTACAAATATAAATTCTAATGTGGGTAGTTTTATATAGCACCATCTATGCTACGGAATGTACGATTATAAGAGAATAATATAAAATACTAGCTGTGCCCGCGACTTCGTTCGCGTGGATTACTCAATGCTTGGTATGTCTCATGCAAAGCAAGGTGCAGTTTGCGGTGCTTCTCAAGAAAGGAGTTTTTTACTTTGGATTTGGGGATTTCCTGTTTGTAACTATAAGCAGACACTAACTGTTAGGGAATTCTTCCGCGGTTTTAACAATAAATAATGAAGAAAAGTGCTTTGTGCCAGACTTTTGTATATCGATTATAAAGCAGTGCTTTTCCGCCGCGCTTCTTCTTGTATTATTTAGCGAGTGAATTCTTAACATGACTGTGGTAGGCAAAATATGGAATTATAAGGAATTGCAAAATATGCTTTAGGGAGTCTCGTGGCCGATTTATAAGTATATACGGAACTTAATTTTTTTATTGCGTTGGTAAAAGCCCCCAATTATATTTTTTGTTATAACTTCAGACAGCGACCCGTTAGCATTTTATTATTAGTATAGATAGGTTTGGCACCTTTAGACGCCATTTTCTCAAAATGGAGTCCGTGTGGCTTGACACAGTATTGCTTAACAACGTCCATATATCCTATGAGTCATAGCGTGATATCAACGGCGAAGTGCCAATAACTCCGAAGTGCCAATGTCATAAATTTACACAAACTGAAAAAAAAACTTTTATTATTAGTATAGATGGAAAGTAATACTATTTTGTATCCATAATTTATCTAATTTAAGACGAGTAATTGCTTTTTTAACCCAAGACCCTAAAGAGAGGTGTTGTAAGGTCGACGTGTGCATCTGTGTATCTGTCTAGCTACGGCATCGTAGCGCCGTCATGACTGGACCGATATTGACGAGTTTATTTATTTATTTATTTAAGCACACTTACAACATACATATTACAAACATTTATATTAAAAATTTAGAAGTTATATTAAAGTTGATATGTACGTCAATTACAAGTGTACATAGTATTCATTGAGTATGTATATTTATTTTATAAGTAATAATAGTTACAGTTACAGAGCAAATTTAAAACTTGTTTAAATTATTTAATTAAATAAAATTATTTACTTGTTAAAATTAAATACAAAATAAATCAAATCAAATCAAAATTAAATAAAAATGAAATTAAAGTTACATAAAAATCAAATCAGAATTAAATTAAAACTAAAACTAATCATGCGTTTTATAGTAATTAAATAACTTATTGCTTAAGGCCGAGGGGGGGGGGGGGGAGAGGGGGATTTGTTTGAAAGCTGATTTAATTGAGATGGTTCTTAGCTATAATTTATAAAGATCTGCTCAGACGTATGAACTTAGTTCTTTTCTGGTTTAAAGGACAAAGTATTGAAGCAACTTCTACCGGTCTGATCGATTCGAAATTTACTGTACTGTATCTTCAATTATATTGGTATAATATAATTGCGTAACCTTAAACTGATGCTGCAGCACCATCTGGAATCATCTCAATAAATAGATGGTCGGATTTTTTATTTGTTAAATTTTATCATGTTGAGTTAAAAATGCCTTTGATTTACATATCTTGATGAGTATGTAATTATCATTTTTAGGGTTCCGTACCTTAAAAGGAAAAACGGAACCCTTATAGGATCACTTTGTTGTCCGTCTGTCTGTCTGTCTGTCTGTCTGTCTGTCTGTCTGTCTGTCTGTCTGTCTGTCTGTCTGTCTGTCTGTCTGTCTGTCTGTCTGTCTGTCTGTCGGGATGTCAACCCTTTTTTCTCAGAAATGCATAGACGTATCATGTTGAAATTAATATCATATACTCAAGTCTACGATGACATGCGGCCGTGAAAATATTAAAGTTCTAAGTCAACGCAATCAAAAGATAATAGAAAATATGTCGTATATTTTGACCATTTTAGCGTTTTCGCAAGGGAATCAAAACCTATAGGGTACTTCCCATTGACCTAGCACGATGAAATTTGGCAAGAAGTAAGATCTTATGGTACAAATAAAGGAAAAAATCTGAAAACTGTAAATTTTTGTATGTATGTTTGTCTGTTTGTAAGTTTGTCTTTCAACCTTTTTCTCAGAAACGCTTGAAGGTAACAAATTTTTATCAACGTCAAGTACTCAGAGTTGTAATTACTAATAGCTGTGAAAAAATCAAACTTCTAAGTTAACGCAATCAAAAGATACGGTCATTTATATCACATATTTTAAGTATGATAGCGTTTTTAACGTTTTCGCAAGGGAATCAAAACCTATAGGGTACTTCCCATTGACCAAGCATTATGAAATTTGGCCAGGAGCAAGGTCCTTTAGTATACATAAAGGAAAAAATCCGAAAACTGTAAATTTCTGTTTGTGTGTCTGTCAGTCTGTACGTCTGTCTTTCAACCTTTTTCTCAGGAACGCGTAAATGAATCAAGTTGTAAATTGATCAAGCGGAAAATATATTAATCTTAGAATTAAAATTATATGTACTTGTAACAAATTAACATAGAAGTTGACCATGGTCAAAAAAACAATTTTACAAACACTGAGAAGAAATTTGTATCAATACGAAAACATTAAAAAGCAGCAAACCTTTATAAACAACGCAATGCAATCTATATATCGCAGCTAACAAAATGATAGCGCGATGCAGCGTACAGCTAATGCCATCTATTACAACATTATGACATTAACTGTAATATAATTCTGCTCGATTAATAAAAAAATTTATTTTAATTATTATTTAAACGCGCTAAAAATTATAAAATAAATTTTTCACTTAAAAGTTTTATCGTCGATTTATAACGTCATTACGTAATTAACATTCAATATAAGAGCTTCACGCGATTTGATTTAAGTACTCGTATTGACTTAGTACGAAAATTTTAAAATTAAATTCAAACAGATCGAGTTATTTAATTTACTTATTTATCTACACATATAAGTCTTCTGGTTATTAGTAATATAATTAGTTATTTATAAATAAACAATTAGTTTTGTTCGAATTAAGGACTAATTATTTTCGTCTTGGCAACACTAATATATATTTCGATATTTTAGGCTCAAAAGGGCTTGAACCCATGGCCGTAAAACAAGTTAAATAAAAAAAAATAAAAAAAATTCGATATTTTGATTGATAATGTAAATCTAAATATTTTACGAACGTAGTGCAGGGGTGGAGTGTAGTAGAATATAAATAAAAATAAAACGAGAATAAAATATAATATAATTATGTTGTTAATGTCAAAGTCAACAAGTTAGTTCATTGAAATTGTCAAGAGATGGCGCTAGGTGTATCCTGAATCGCGCTATAACTTTTTTTTTTGAAAGTATAAGGTGTATTAGTACTTAAAATAAAATTTTATGTTTCCATGGATTGCATCCATGATCGTGTTTTAAATTAAAGTGCTCCTAAGTAGTTTCAAAATAGTTTTTGGGACGTGATCCATATTTACATAATATTTGATTATATTTAAGCGACTTCTAAAAAGGAGTGTTTTCAATTCGACCTTGTATTTAATTTTTTTTTTATGTTTGTTCGCCGATTACGCCGCCATTTGGGTACCGATTTTCAATTTTTTTTTTTGTTTGAAAAGGTATACTTCCAAGGTGGTCCCATTGTCTTCAGGTCAGGATCAGATGATGGGATCCTGGAGAAATTGAGGGAACTCCTCAAATATTATAGGCAAGCGTATACCGATTTAGGTATTTTTGATAGTAACTTATGTTGGAACTGATGATGAAGACCACAAATGGCGTAGATGGGTTAGTCTTATATAGATTTCTATAAGTTTGTACGGAACCCTCGGTGCGCGTGTCCTACTCGCACTTGACCAGTTATTTATTGTAAAATAGTATATCTTCGCAAGACAACAATATTATTCAAGTGAACTAAGTCGGAAGAAAATTAACAAAGCCTCGGGAAACAGCTACAAGACCGTTATTCCGAGGCAAGTCAAGAGTTATAGCTAGCAGCTCGGACGCAGGACCGTCACGACAAGACAATACTATCGAAGCGTAATTTCAGCTACGTTAGAATGTATCGTCAATTCATGTACTACTGTCGATAAATAAGACTTGAAAAGAACCGACTTCGAGCAAAATACGCAATTTTTTATCAGTTTCGATTTTGAAACCAAATTACAGAACCGATTTTAAAATTTCTAGCACAACAAAAAAGAATTTTCAATACATTAAAATAGCCGCTTCCGAACCGAAATAGAAACAACAATGTCTTTATTCATATTTTTAATAACGTGTCCTATCGCAATAACTAATCGTAATAATACCTTTTTCTATTGGTTGACGTTTCAAAGAAGTTGCATCCGTCGTGGTAACAAGCTGACTGACTGACTGAGTCAGCTCGAATCGAAATCGCGAAAGTTTAAAATAACCAGAATTATCATCCATCGAAGAGTACATAGGATTTTTATTTCGCGGAAATAAATTGTAAAGAAGTTAAATAGAATATGAAAGTTTCTATTCAGACTGGTTAATTAAAAAATAAATTTTTAAAATAACTAATAGCAGACTCATTTATAACAAACTAGCTTCTCCTCGAGGGTACACTCCATTTGCTGGTTAGCTCCTATGAGTCATAGTGTGATATAGCCCATAATCTTCCTTAAACAAAAGGCTATCAAACACAATAAGAATTTTTCTAATCAGATCAGTAGTTTAAGAGACTACACCCTGTTTATATTAGTATAGATAATTCATAAGTAAATTTATATACCTATTTCTATAGTCCTTATAGGACTATTTTATGTTCTCAAAATTTAAAGCTTCAAAAATATTTCTACGTTTACAAACTTGCTAGTATCATTAAAGCATTTTCTAATTTTAATCACAAATACTCGAAAAAGTAATAACGATATTAGAACCTTAATACATTTAATTCAATCTTTTAAGCTAAGAATATATTTACATTCGACGTCAGTGTTTGCGGCTACATGTACATACCCGAGCGGTTTTCACGCGACAAGACAATGCTTTCAGCTCGTAATCTCGAAGCAAGCCCGCAATTTGTCGACGATTTGCTGCACTATTGTCGACAAGCGGGGCGAAAAGGCGGTTACAAGTGGAACATTTCTTTTTTTAAATCGTATATTTGTTAAGTTGTCTTAAGTTTATTGTTTTAACATGAACTTTTCACCGCTTACGTTTTCGATTTTGGTTTTGTTGCCAAATTTCATACGAATCTATATACATAAAAGCGAAAGGTCACTCACTCACTCATCACGAAATTGAAGTGCTAGGAGATTTAAATTTTTGCACGCAGGTACTTTTTATGATGTTTTAGTGAATAAGACGGGATTTTGCAAACTTTCCTAAGGGGGTAAAACGAGGATTGGAAGTTTGTATGAAAATCCTATGTCACTAGCTATTTTTTATATTTCTGGGTCAAAATATTTTTTATTCAAAATAAGAATCTACATTCTCTTTTTGAATGTCACGGTTTCGGAAAGTATTATCTCAAACCTGAGACCCCACTCTGCCACCCAGTACATCTATAATTATAAACGTTATTGAAATAGATAAACAGGTTCCACTAATGACATAGTATAATGACTTATGTCCCGCGTCGTTATGAATGGGGGTTGAAAGCGAGTCGTGAATACAAAACACTGCTAGTAGCTTAGAAAAGACTGCGTAATTAAATTTCATAAGTACACCGTGAAAAGGAAAAAGAAAGAGAAGGAAGTTTCATCCACCTTGCTGCTCCTCGGTGGATACAAGTTACAGAACTGATAGCCAGGTGGAACACCCTGGCCGCATTTTTTTATGTTAGCTGTAGTCTACTGGCTATAGCTCATATACGATTAAGCGTTTTTGTTGTTTACGCAGGGGAAATCATGCGGTTAAGCTTGACTGAGGCAGTATCACACGTAAAAATAAGTTAAAAAGCTGGAACTTTGACGTATCCTTCCTATTCTTTTTCACCCTTAATTCCTTTTAAGGCTGGAAATGTATTTAAGGGTCTTTTGGTGTTTGCAATGTTAATGAACGGTGGTGAATTCTGTACATGAGGTAGCCAGTCTACTCGTTTTTTTTATATGAGAGTAGCTAGGAGTAGGAAACCTGATGTTAAGATCACCGCCTTTCATGGATATTCGCAGCACCATAGGAGCACAGAAATAACAAAAATGCAAAGTGAATACAAGAAAAAAAAACAAATGAAAAAAAAATTAATTAATCTATATATAAAAAGCGTATTAGTACCAGCCTGAAAATGCCCTACTGCTGGGCAAAGAACTTTCTTATTTCTTTTTATTACAAATGACGACATGCATGGCCTCATTGATGAGTTAAGCCTATCATAGGTTTAAATCATCAATGAGGTAAAGATCGACGTTTTCTAAACATTAGACTTGAACCAGGTTAAAAATAAAAAAGAATAAAAGAGAATTAATAGTAAGGAAAGGAATGAAAGAGGTGGTTAGGATTCTAGCTCTCTTCTCTTCATTGACTATTAATTGACTATAGCTATAGGAACTGTAATCTGTGGGCTATGACTAGACCCTAGACATCAGAAAAAGTATTACTGAAAAGAATGTTTACAGACTGCTCCTTTGAACAATCTTTATATCACGTGGAGCACGTAAAAACTCACGTGCATTGTACTTAATATTGTCAGAAATGAATGGATTTTATTTTACGAGCATCATTAAATTTAATAAATTGTAATGTGACTCGTGTCAAGGTAAACTCAAGAACAAAAGGCTACACGTGTACATAAAATAAGTTTCTCTTTTTCAATGTCCAATATAATACGTAGGAAATTTAGTATTGTGTTACTTGTAGAGAGGTGGGATTAATTGGGTCAACGAGTAACCCTAACCGTTTTAATTCAATAAATGTGGCGAATATTTTGATATTTTTTACAAGATTATATCTTGATATAGGACTATTAACACTGATTCTAAAAGAAATAATAGTCATTTTCCCAGACTCAGTTTTCTCAAAAAATAAATATTAGTACAAATAGGTACAAATATCTGGCATAAAATTGTAATAGGAATCATAAACGACGGTGTTAAAGACACATGACATGATGACTATTCTAACTACGACATTGCCATAACAATACAATATTTATCACTAAATTAATCACAGTTAAAATAATCTACAAAATGATCTTGAGATCGTTATCTTAGTTCCCTAGTTAACAGAAATGAAAATTGTTTTAACCAAACAGCATAGGGTCAGCTTAACAAGTTTAATTTCAACAAAACTTCGAAACAGTGGGGGCTCGTGGGCACAATAATCATTAATTCCAACAAAATCCTTAAGCGACGATAAATGCGGCGAATTTGTATAAATTATGGCGGCGACACACGTAGCGGTCGCGTCGCAATTTGCGCCCTTCTAAATCAGCCCGGAAGCTTAGCTTAGGAAAGGCCGTCTAACAATATTTTACACCCTTCCTAATTATACCGATTCTTTATAATACAAACGATTCAAATGTTTCAAGATCCTAGTTTGTTTTCGATTATACTTTTATGGACTAATTGTTAAAAAAAAAAAACTTAAACCTACAAATGAATCCATATGCAAGTTGTTTTTATATTTTTTTTTGTGAATTTTTTGAATATATATGTAGCTTTTATTTAGTTATACGTATATCGTAGCAGTATTTATTAAACATAATACGAGAATTACATTTAGAAGTGCTTTCAAACTTTCATATGGTTGTACATAAGTTTCTGATCATTGCTCTACACGTGAAAACTGTGAGTGCCTTATTTTTGATATATGTAACCTCTGTTACCAGGTTATTGAATTGATTTATATCAATTACTAAAATTACTAAAGTAAAACTGACGAGTGTTTTCTCTTCTAATAAATAATTAAATACAAAAAATATACTTCCTAACATTTTAAAAAATTTTGTTTTAAAAATAAGAAAGTTTGTTTGGCACGTAAATTAATGAATACAGAAATTTTAAACAGGAACAAAGATTCTTTAAATACGATAAAAATGTAAGTATTAAAACGCAAGCGAATATTTAAATTAGGCCGTAACTTAAATATGGAAGGGAAATCCAAATTTAAATTAGACCAACCTAGTTTGAATTAAAAAATATTATAAAAATTGACGTACTAGCGGCTAAAATATAAATCATTATTATAAAAAAATAACCGACTTTAAAAGTAAAAGATTTCACATAAAAACCACTTTAAACTACTACTACTACTACTACTACTACTACTACTGAACTGATTTGAATAAAAATATAAAGAATTATAGAATAATTATAGTACCATATAAAACGTACATTATTTTATATGTCTATAATTTATGTATATTATTTTATAACAAAATATACGTTTACGCATAAGCGAAGCCACAAGCAAAAGCTAGTTGGCTAATAATTAAGATAATTTAAGTACATTTAAATTACACACGATAATGTGACATAAACTGCTAAAATAAAAAATAAAATCTTTTAATAGCTAAATACAAAAGATTATCCAAAAGATAACAGAATCTAAGCGCAAGCACAAAATCCTGCAATAAAAAATCTTAGCTAAAAACAAGAATTTAAAATCGGATAATAGCGGCCGCAGTGATCCAAAAGCTACACTAATTTCTAGTGGCGCGTGCTAATCGAGGAGGTAAACATTAAACGTACTACTGAAAATGTTAAATGCTGAAAAAACTCGTTCCGACGGGACGACGCTGGCCGCTGGAATTAGCATATATATTGTCCTGCGACGCGGACGCCCCCTTTTGCTTTCACCGTGGACATGTTGTTACACCGATTATGTTTTTAATTGAAATGGTTGGAAGAATTATAATACATGTATTCCGACTCTTTCGTGACCGGTTGTTCTGTACCACGCAAGGACACGTTAGGAACGGGGTAAATATATATTTTTTAACCCTTAAGCGCATGGTTTTTTATTGCGGCCCGGAAAAATTGAAAAAAAAAAAAGATTTGCCACCGAAACTTGCATAATTTCTTTTTGATACTCAATTTGTTATCTATGGTCGTCAAAGTGCGTTCGGAAATACATACCACACGACTTCGATAAAATAACGTGAAACGTTGTATGTATGTATACATTTGGCAACAAGATGCATTTAAGGGTTAAATATAATTTATTGTATACCACAAAATATAGAACACAAGTATTTAAAAATAAATTATGTAGCACAACGGGGGTCTTATGGTCTCTTTATTTATTTGTTTAATGTATTTGACAATTCTTAATTTTCAATGTCACGAATGATAGATAAATTTTATAATTTAAATTGACTAACATGTATTTTCTATGTTGGATTTTAAGTTAGAATGAATATAAGTTTTTTTAATTTACTTAAACTTTTGGTATGCTTAGTTGTGGTATACCTTATAGGGGACTTCATAGTTTTCCTTATTCTACGATTTTTTATTCGACGCAGACGAAGTCATACACCAGCTGTCTTATCGTTGTTCCGGCGATCTTCGTATCGCCTCGGAATCAAAATTTGGTAACTTATTAATCGTGTAATACAAAATGTACCGGAAAATGTATTTCCTGAAGAAGTACTTTATAAATTTTTTCGATGTTTAAATAGTTATTCACATCATAGAATTTTTCCTTCCTTCGGTCCTTTTTCGAGTTATAAATGGCATAACTAACCCGACTTTGTATAAATATATAAATTTGATACATATGCTTGACGTTCAAAATCATAATGTAAATTACTGATTTTGAATAAAAATACTCCGATTTGAGAAATAAATAATAATCGCAAAATCTAAGACAACGATTTCGATTTTTTTTATTCGAAGTTAAAAAAAAAAATGATTAATTAGCAATAACGGTGTGAGATACGGCGGCTATGCAGCTCCGTTGTACGGGAGCCCGCGGCCCGGTACTTGTTTGCGCCATTCTCTTTTATAGCCACCGTCAAACAAGCGCCTCACACAATTCCGTATTGAGTAATTGAATGAGGCAACTTTAAATTGTATGTCATTTCTAATTGGACTTTAGAAAACTGTTACGACACCTATTTAGATGTTATATAATGTTCCAAATCTGTATATGGGTGATTCAAATAGATTGTATGAGTGTAGTTCTTTGATTTTCCCTTTGGTTATAATAACATTAATTAATTATATGTTTGCATTAAATCATCTAAAATGTGTTCGCAGGTTATTGGCCGGATGGGTCGATTGAATGAAACGTATGGTGTAAAGTACACTTATATTAAAATTCCTACTCTTTTAATTGATATAAAGTACAGTTACCAGTACAGTTACCAAGGTACGTAAACTATGAATGTTATTAAATGAGTTACAGATATTTTTTTTTTTGGGTCTTTTACACCCAATTAACAATCTTTGTGAAAAAGTGATCTCAATAAAAAAACAAAAGATCGTACGAATTGGAATTTTAGAGTGATATTTCTCAGCCTTCCTCGATAAACGGACTATTATCCCAAAAAGTTTTTTTCAAATTACATTTCAAAATAATTTCCGAGATTAGCGCGTTTTTACAAACATGCTCTTAGACTTCGACTTTGTAATTTAATGGACAATAGTAATTTTAATCTTAAATCATCGGCAATATTTTTCATTGGAAACGATTTACGAGTCAAATATATGCAAATAGTTTTCAACTACGCTCGAACGGAACGATTGACAAGTAAAATACTGCTATTATGCGAAGTTGATCGGATTTCTATTTAATCAGTGTTTGTTCGTGTGCAGATTATAGGTTTACATATTCTATCATTTGTATAACAAGCTCCTGAACCCGATTTCGTTTAAATTGATTTTAACGAGGAATCGGAACATGATTTTACTAATTATATTATAATTACAACAAAAGAATTTCACACACACACGCACATACGCACCCGCCACACGCACGCAAGAGAGATATATATGTATATACACATACATTCGAACACACATACATACACAGAGTGCTGTAAGTTTATGAAACATGTTATGGAAGTCCATATATTGTCGCGGGTGCCTACATTACCCTACATTGCGCGTGTCTCGCTCTTGACCGGTTTGTCCCTTATAATTACTAGTAGTGTAATATATTTTTAACTGACTTCCAAAAAAGAAGGAGGACCTCAATTCGTTAGGGACACAAAAATTGTTATGGATTTTCACCGTTTACTCTGGCGCTTGTGGACCGATTTTGATCCTTTTTTGTTTGAAAGGTCATACTTCCAAGATAGTCCCATTGTCATCATATCGAGATCTGATGCCGGAGTCTTGGAGAAATCGAGAGAACTCCTCAAATATTATAGGCACACATATACCGATTGCTCTAGAAAAGTCACATTTGATCAAGTGGAACTGATGGCCACTGGAAATACTCTATAACAAGTGCTTCACGGGTTGCGATTCAATCACATTAATTTGATTGCTTAGCAATTTATGTTCGCCAAAATCCATATGATATAGTGGAGCTAATGGTACAACACCAGGAAAACTCCTCAATAATTAACAGCCCTTCATCGGGAAAAGCAATCTTTTGTTGTTGTTGACGTTAGGTTAGTAAAACCTTTTGCGTGTTATTTACCGGCACAGACTTCAAAACGTTGAAGAAAACATTTTATATTTCGCCTTTTGGTTTGCACCTATCAAATTCATTTTTGAAGTCGGTTGATTTTTATTTAAAAAAACTATAGAATACCTACTTCTCTTTGTCGGTAAAGTAAATAACCTGTCTATAACCAGCTTATGGATTTCGTTCGTTCATTAACTTAAAATAAAATATTATTGGACAATAGTAACAGAAGAGATATAGTAAATTTATGCTACGAATATTTTAAAATAAAAGTACCTTTCAACCGAGCAGGCGGGACACTTGATGTTAAGTGATCATCGCCGCCCATGAACTTTTATAGCACCACAGGAGCCACAAATGCGTTGTCATCTTAAAAAGGAGTAAGAAATGAAAAAGCAGAGGAAGTGAGGGAATGAATTGGGGAGGATTCTGATTCACTTACCGTAAGAAACGAAGTTATGTTAGCTACTTCACGCAGATCTTCTCTAAGAGAGAGGTACTGCCCGGTCGAGACAGCCTTCAATGAGCTTCAACTGCGAACTGCTAGGCTATCTACTACGACTTACTGTAGCTACATCGGAATGACTAAGCATTGGACAGTTGAAAATTAAGCCAAAACTTATTTTAATATCAAAGACTTAATTATTTATAACTATTTCGTTTTCAAAGAAGCATTTCATTCTAGGAGTTCTATTCGGTGTTTTCAACCCAATTTCCAGTATCATTATCGTAACATTTCTCATTAAGCATTACTGTATCGTGGAAACATTATCCAGTTTTAATGAATGCATGCACGAGCTACGCATGTTTAATTTTAACCGCGATATCTTTTCATCCATTCATCTGTACTTCCGTTGTGGTTGATGACAATTTTTTTGCGTTTCACGATATATTTTATCTCATAGACTTTTACATGACTGCTTAAAACCATGTGTTATGTTTTACTGAATCGTATTTGTATGTGGGTAAATATTTAAGGTTCCGTACATAATGGACCCTATCATTAAGACTCAGATGGAGATGTCCATCTGTCTGTCCGTCCGTATGAAAACGGGCTATATCTCACGAGTCTTAATAGGTAGAGTTGAAATTTTTACAGAGGATGTATTTCTATTGCCTCTATAGCAACAGATAGTAAAAAAACGGTCAAGTGCGAGTCGGGCTTTATAAATGTTGATGCTATCAAACGATTTTAACTCATCAATCTCATTAGGTCAGCAAAATCAAAATCAAAATATACTTTATTTTAGTAGGCTTTTAAAAGCACCTTTGAATCGTCAAAACAGGCAAAAATACTTAAATTAAGGAAACGCTACCACTGGTTAGGAAAGTACAATCTACCAAGAAGAACTCTCTTAAAATGCTCTTTTAAAATTGTGTTAAAAAGTACATTTATTTAAACATCCTGTATGAAATCCAGCTATACTAAGTCCACGCATCATGTTCATCAGCCGTTACTTAAGTCTAGTTAAACTATTTTTTATATTTGCAGTCATTTTCTGCTAACGTTTCTTTAAATATCTTTATCCGTATTTATTTTGTGACATATGAGCCGCCTCCGGGACTTAATTCGAATGGTCCTTGGATTTGTTCGTCAAGAAAAAAATATATACAGATATGAAGTTACAAAGGATATGAAAAGGTCGAGGCCGCTGGCTATTCCTAAGCACAATATGTGTATGTGTGTTTAATTGTTTCGTTTTAACCGGGATGGCGTAGTTTGTCTACACAAAAGGTTTTAAGTATATAAATGAGAGCTATTGAAAGTTCAAATTCGCCTCCAGGGAACCTTTCGGGACGCCGTTTAATTTCTTTGTCGAAAACAGCTGTAAAACGAACCATGTTTATTTTATAATACAATTTGATATATTAAAATGTTAATTTCGTTTTCGATTAAGTATTTGCGTCACTATCTTTTTCGATGTAAATTAAACAGTCAGTCATTCCAATGTGTAATTGTCGTGTTTTTAATTTAATTTCAATTTAATAATGTAAATTACGAACCGGTACTATAATTATCATATTTTATAAGCAATAGAATAATGAACAAAATAAATTACATCTTAAATCAAAATATACGTACTTTATTCAACTGCTTTTACGACTATTTTTAACCGAAAAAATCAGGAGGTTCTAAATTAGTAGTCGAATATTTTTTTAACCCCTGAACTAAAAAGAAGAATATTATAAAGACCTGTGTATATAAGTCTATGTTTATATGTGTATCTGTGTATGTGTGTGGCATTGTAGCTCTCGGACGAATGGACAAATTTTAATGCGTTTTATTTTCTCTTTTTAATTGCTGAAAGATGCTCGCCAGTCGTCTATATACTTAACTAGCTGTCCCTCGCGTATGTGAATACTGCTTTGCTCCTATGACTCGTGTAACGTAAAATATATAACGCAATAGTATATAACCTTCCTTAATAAACAGGCTATCCAACGCAAAAGATTTTTTCTAATCGGATTAAAAGTATCAGAGATTATCGACGTACAAACGTACAAACGAATTGTACTCTATGTTATAGTAGTAAAGATCATATACTGATACGATTTATCTTTAAAGAGTTCTTAAACTGCATTTTAATAATTTAAATGGTAGGTGTAAAAACCGTTGTTCCAGAACATTATCAAAATCGTTTCTAAATCTCTGTTTCTAAACGCTTGATGCCTTACAATATCGCTGAAAGCGTTAACAAGCGTATAAAATAAACGTTGCTTTATTCCCTTAGCGAAAAAGGCGTGTTTTAATATTCTAATAAAAGATTATGTGGCGTAAAATAAAAAGATATTTGGTTTCTATTTGTCCATTTAGAAAATATTTGTTCCTTCAAAAAAATATGAATCAGTTTAATTTAATCATGTGGGTATCTGTGCTTGTATCACAGAATTATATAAAAGGACAGGATTAGATTTCAGTCGAACTAATACTAGAGTACGATATATCTAACTATATCTATGTATTCATATAAAATCGAAAGGTCATTTACTCACTCATTACGAAATATCAGAAACGACAAGAGCTAGGAGGACTAAATTTTGCATGGGGTTTTTTTTAGGACGTCTGTGTTTACTAAGAAGAGGGATTTTGTAAAATTCAATCCCTCAAAATGAGGATTGGAAGTTTCATATTTAATATAACTGACTGAGTCAGCTTGTGACCACGACGAATGTAACTTCGTCGAAACGTCGGGCAATAAAAAGGTATTACTACCACCATTAGTTATCGCGATAAGACCTGTTATATTAAATATGAATAGTATAAATGGCGAAAGTTTAAAATATATGATTGGATGTTTGTATTTAAGTTCTATGTTAAGCGCGAGCCAAACCGCGAGGGTTCGCTAGTAAAGCATATTTCTGTGATCGACATAGTTTCAACTTCCATTTGTCGTACTATGCTTGTTACTGTATTCAATTATTGTCGATACAATCATTGATTGACAAGTTAAATGCTGTGATTATACGAATTTGATGGAACGGATTGAAAATTAGTTGCCATTTGCAATCGCGTGTCTTTGCGGATCGTTTATGTTCGTTTGAATTTTCTGCATATGAAGAGCTTCTTTCCATAGCTCTGCCTATGTGGATATTTGTTTGTATGAAAAGAGAGTGTAGAAGTATTTAAAACATGTTTGAAAATTAGAATTTGATTTTTATGATGTCGTTTTAGTAATCATTTATTACGTTTTTGTGTTCTTTTCAAGGGTTCAAGCTACATACATACAGATATTTAAATAAATCGGTTTCTAGTAAACATGAAGTCATTTTTATCGTCGTTCTAAATTAATTAATTAAAATTGATTATTAGTTTAATTAACAGTTCAAATATCCATCGGTGTAAATTCTCACACAAAATATACTTAAAACTATATGCATGATTTTTCTTTAAAGAAAGTAAAAGCGATAAACTTTAGAGAATCTTCTAGAAGATGTTAGGCCGAGTAATGATAATATGTTTAGTTATGAAACTTTTCTTGTTGACTCCCGCGGTATCGAGCGTCGTAGTTGATTATTTTTACAGTAAGCGTGTTCCGTACGTGTGTTACTTGACATGTGGACCGCAAATCAGTAAGTACACACGAAAATTTAGGTCTATTTTGTATATTTAAATTACGAATATATTTGTGTGTTAAACGCGCTGTATGTTTTAGTGTTCATATGTGCGATGAACCATGTGTTAGGGAAAAAATATGGTACATTGTATATGCATGTATGTAGTGAATGGTTATCTGTAGTCTGTGTAGTCATATGCATATTTTTGTAGATATGCTGCTAATTTTATAACTGAATAATAGAAATATTAAGAACTGCTAAGAAGTTAGTACTTATAGAGGTTTTTTATAACGAACGTTATAAAACGTATCTTTATATTGTAATGTTAAAAAAAATACGCGTTCCATTAAAAACTATCTGACCCGGCGAACTTTGTATGCTTTAGAATAAATAAACGTCCTAAACAAAATGTATGAGAAAATTATTTCTTTCACAAGTTTTTTAATAGGTATTCGGAGCGGAGACAAATTTAATAAATCAAAGACCATAAAAATATTTTCAGCAGTTCTTACGTTTTAAATGGTGTAACTAACCCGACGTTTTATTTACATAAAAAATATAAAATTTTACAGATAACAATAAGCAAGTTCACGATCTAATGCGCAAAGGTATAAGAGTTTCTACAATGCTCATTGATAAAAATGGCGGCGATCAACTCGAGAGGAGTTTGTCGCAGTGGCTCGCGCCAGTCGGCGTGCTGCTGGAGTGGGCCTGCGGCAACACTGCGATTGTTCTAGAAACGGTGACTAAGTGGTGCAACTTTGATCTACTTACTTTAAACAACAGTCTATCAAAAGTAGGGGTAAAGTAAAATTCCCATTTTGGCCATTGAGTGTATGATTAATTTAATTTTCAATTCAAAGCTTTTAACATTTTATTTTAAATAAAAATATAATAACATTGAACTATAAAAATTAAAATAACTAACTTTAAAATAATTGAAATTAAATTCTGTATTTAATTGCTCGTAGTAGTGTTCCTTTTCTTTATAATAAAAAAAAAATGATTTGTATAATTCGTCTATAAAAATATAACTTGCTTACTTATGATATTATTATATTATTTTCTAAGTATTTGCGATATCGGCAGGCGTCGAGAACGACACTTTTTGATTCAATGCACATGTGGCTTATCTTGGAGAATGAAATATCGGTTGAAAATGCGAGCAAGCCGAGTTCTTTGGATATTCTAAGCCGAATGAATCTTAGCGTCGACGCTGATATTGTTACAGCTGTTAAAAAAGGTAAAGTTAAAAAAAAATAAAGGTAATATTCATTAATTTAAAGATAAAGAAATAAATTTTACAATATTTTGGGCACTTTGCCTTACTGCAATGACATCGACAGATTTTTAGGTTTTATGTAGTTTTTAATTCTTCTATTAATATTTTTATTGTATTTTTCTTTCCATATGATAATTATTCTATTTCTTGTTATTAATTTCAGTTTTATTCGAATAATACAATTTCTGTATATGTTGAATTATTTTTGTAATTAATAGAAAAGTTTGTTATATTTTGAAATATTTTAAAGGACCAAAACTCCTTATATTTTTTTCTGAGATAAGGTTGATTAAGATCGATTTAACATTAAAGGTTACAGATTAAGTAGCATAAAAAGTATATACATTTGGACGGTTTTGCTTGACAAAATACACGTTCTGTTCTGGTAATCGCTTCACAAAAAATAATAAGACGAATAGGTTTGTAAGTGCCTGTAAAAGTTTGCTTTCATAAAGTATTATTTTAATAAATAAAAATAAATTAAAATGAGTAAATCATAAAATATCTACAGTTTAGATGTCTCGAACGATTATATACCTACATATAGCTGTCCTTACGGTTTCACTCACGTTTATGATTACTACTTCGCTCCTTTCAGTCGTAGCGTGATGTAATATAGCCTTTAGCCTTCATCAATAAATAAATTATCGAACACACAAAGAATTTTTCAATTCGAACCAGAAGTTCTTGAGATTCGCTCGTTCAAACAAACAAACTCTTTAGCTTTATAATATTTGTATAGATATTAAGCAAGCAGTATTTGTAAGGCCTGTTATTAAATGAGATTTTGTTCCGCAGAAGGCTACTACGACCTAATAGACGTATTTAATTTCGGTAAGATCCAGGGTAATAATTTGGAGAAGAAATTCATAGGAACGTGGAGTCCGGGGGAAGGTGAATAATTCCCGGATAAAATATTCAAAGCCTCGAAATTTCGTGCTGATTCGTGTTACACAATTTCAGGTCTGAACATTTCGCTGAGCGGATTCAAATATTATGATCGCTGGGATTTCCACAATTTGACGCTGCGAGCCATATCTGTGGTGTGTTGAATAATATTACCGTGACATCCGCGTACTTTAGTGAAAATATTTTATAATGTTATATAAATGAAATCTTTTTAAAACTAGCTGACATTTGAATACCACTGAAGCTTCCTCTTGTATCCGTCATGGTTCTGGACACCATTTCTGGACACCAAAGTAGTGATAATTCTAACCACCTTAAACAATATTAGTACGTTGTTAGTAGGGTTCGTTGGGAAACTTAGCAGTTATGACTACCTTCAAACTCTAAAGCCGGCACTATGGCGTTATATTATTTACTGTATATTCATCAAAGTCTCATAGATATTACAAAGATCTGAACTCAATTGAATGATATCGAATGACAGGAAGTGGTCTAAAAATTATGAAAATAATGAACTATATAAACTCAGGAAAGATATTAAAGAGTTAATATAAATTTAAATTATTTAGTTATGTAAATATCGCGTATTTCATTATCATTTGTGCGTTTTTCACTCTATTACAATGCAGTGGTGGAGAGTAATCCGAGTTATTTTTAGACGGAATTTTGAAAATGGAATACTGTTTCATTTTTCGTGGTCAAATATTTTAAATATAATAAATTTGAAAAAGTAAAGTAAAATGTAATTTGAAAATATAAAGTTTTGTAAAATTGTTATGAGGTTTTTGACATTAATATGGTATTCTTAGGACATATATGTAGTGTATAATTTAAGATGTAGAGTAGTTTTGTCGGTTTTATTGCGTTAAATAAGTGTTTGGTATTTTATATTTTAAATTTTGATTATAATTTCTTTCAAGTATATTATTTTCAGATTTTGGATCGGCCTAAAGTGTTTCACCCAGAAATGTTATCTGATCTCGGTTACACGGTCGGCGTGTCGGTGATGACAAAAATCGTAACACAACAATTGTGGGTTCTTAAAGAAATGCATAATTTTAGGTATTCAATTATTTGTCATTATTTTTTTACATACATTAGTCCTGAAAATCCTACAAATTGATTTAAAATTTAAATAATATTAAATAATTTAAAACAAAATGAGTTAATTTTATTCTTAAGTCAACAGAAAATGTGAAAGGTACACATAATTATGTATCGGATGTTATTAATACTGAGTATAATATACTTGTGTCGTTCACGTTATAACAACACGTCAGATATGAACAAAAAAAACAAACAGAATTTTGTGTATATTGTGTATGATCTGTGGACCCCATTACATTTATCTTTTCAGGTTTAATTACACAATCGCCGGACGATGGATCGGCTCTCCCAAAAGAAATTCGACTTTGGTAAGATCTTCTAAAAATATTGTTTAATATTAAAGTATTCATTCGTTCTCAGTTTGCTGTAACACTGAATGCGAGTCATTTAGAAGGATAAAATTCAATTTTATTTTGCAGGCGGTCACCAATTCCCTGTACTGGGGCGAGCAAGACATTTCATGCACTTGCGCGAGGATATTCACTCAGTGGCTGGATTGGGTCGATGTGTTCTTCCCACCGGCTACCAGACTTGAGTAAATCGTTAAGATTCTACGAGCTATTTACAATTTTTTCTATCACCTTTAATTAATGGTCTTTGGTATCAACATATTAATTTCTGATTACATCTATTTTGTTAATTCAATGCTTCAACCAATTTTTGATCTGTGACAAATGTAGGCTTACTTTTTCATTTCGGGTTTCAAATTATAGTTACTATCAGAATTGGCACTGATTTGTCGAGTTGATAGGCTTAAACGAGAAAACTAACTTTCACATAGAAGACTTTAGAACAAGTAATATGAAGTTAAGTTTATGAAGTTAAAAGGATAAATTTATACCATCTAATTGTTCTGATCTTGACTTGAAAAGTGTAATCACAATAACTTATAAGTAGCATATTTCTAGGACAAAATTCTATTATTTAATTCTGGACAAAGGTGTGGGTGATTATGAGAATCGGTTCCTCACTCCACTGTCAGCTGGAGTCTGGTGGTGTACCATCATAGCTTGTGTAGCTTGCACCGTCATATTGGCTATAAGCGCCTTCCTCGAAGCCAGAGAGGAGCCAGGGCTATATGCTGCGTTTAGTGTGTTTGCAGTCATTTGCCAACAAGGTAAAATATGTTCCAAAGAATTTGTTTAAAACGTTCAAAATGCTTCTATAGCAAAGTTCAAAAAAAATTGTAAAGAAACGTTTATGTGTAGAGGTTATTATAATATTAAAGATTTCATAGATGATGACACACCTTGGGAATAATGCGATCGCTTCCAGACTGTCTCAATATATTTTACGTATTGTAACCAATCTTGACGTTGTTAAAAAAAAAAAAAAAAACTAACAAAAAAAAAAGTCCCGCTGAGTTTGTTTCGCGGTTTCTTCTCAGGCCTGAGGTTATACTTTTCCGAAACCGTGGTAGATTCATTTTCTTGACGTTCAAAAAGAGAATGTAAATTCCTATTTTGAATAAAAATATTTTGATTTTGATTTAAAACAAATAGTACGAGCTGATTTTAAAATTATGTTTACTGATTTTAGCTTATGAAGACGGTGTGCAGCTTTTTGAAGAAGCTACTTCAAGCCAGGGTAACGAAAAACAAATGTGATAACGTATAGTTAAAAAAAATATATTACTAAGTATTTTGAAAAACATATTTCGATATCTATTAATAATAATAAGTACATACTTGCCTAGGTAGTGCCGCGATATTGTTTGTTTTTCTTTTGTACTTTATCCTAATTTAAAAAAAAGTGGAGTCTTTCACCATTTTTATTCAAGACTTCTGTTGTTTTTTGGCATGTAAAGTTCACATATGGTCTCTTTCACACTACATTGATACAATTCAGTGCCGTTATTAGAATAACGGTTACTCCATTAAGGTAATGAGTGTATGAAGTCTTCGTGTATCCATCTTTTCCAGGTCGTCGGCTTATTCTTCTCGTAGTAGGTCTCATGAGCATGCTCCTGTATAACTATTATACGAGCAGCGTGGTGTCCTGGCTGCTGAACGCTGCTGCTCCCACTCTTGCTGACATGGACGCTTTGATCAACAGTGACTTGGAGCTGGTGTTTGAGGATATCGGCTACACCCGGGGCTGGCTTGATGTATGTAAAGATACGCTTGTGATTGTAATTTACCTCGTTCGAGTAAAAGTAAAATATTAGATGGATGTTTTGAAAAAAAAATTGCGGCAAAAAAATTCACTATAATGGATTAAACTGAATAAACTTTTTATAGAAAGAAGAAAGATTTGCTTTTAAGTTTTTCTTACTGTGTATACCTAAAATAGAACCTAATTCTATTATTATTATTAATATATAAAAATAATATCTACAAATAAGTTCCGCTTGTAAAGCCGTAACCAGTTGGCAATGGTTTTACGTCTTTTGCGACAAAAATACGTTTTTAAGATATTTCTGTTATTTCGAAAAAAATATTCAATACAGCAATATTGCCATTAATATATTACATAAGACAATTTATATTTTTTTTGTTTAACAACTAGAACAAATTATTATTCATGTTAATCTAGGTTTATTAGATTTTTTCGTAAAAATAAAATAAAAATGTTAACTCATACATTCAAAATCAATCAAAATCAAAATCAAAATATGCTTTATTCAAGTAGGCTTTTACAAGCACTTTTGAATCGTCAAAATCAAAATCAAAATATGCTTTATTCAAGTAGGCTTTTACAAGCACTTTTGAATCGTCAATACAAAAACAAAAGAAAACTAAACACTAATTAATTAATTAATTTACCACCGGTTCGGAATGTAGATTCTACCGAGAAGAACCGGCAAGAAACTCGATAGTTACTCTTTTTAAAAGTTTTACGATGGGTACATACATTTATGAGTTACAAACATATTAAATACCCTGTGTGAATCCAGCTTATACTAAATCCATGCATGTTTATCATCTATATAATCTTGAACAGAATAATATGCTTTAGCTACTAAGGATTTTTTAATATGTACTTTAAATTTATTTTTCGTAAACTGTAACACTTTTTGCGGAATTTTATTATAAAAACGAATACCTTGCCCCAAGAAGGTAACATTGACTTTGCGGAGTCGAAACTTCGGCGTTATAAGTTTATCCTTTCTTCTCGTGTTAATACAATGCCTGTTACTGTTTTTATCAAAAGAATCAATGTTGTTGTGAATATACATAATATTATTGTAAATGTACTGCGATGCAACCGTAAGTATACCAACTTTATTAAAAACATCTCGAAGGGAATCTCGAGCTCCTAGATTATAAATACCACGAACAGCTCTCTTTTGCAAAATGAATACAGTATTAATATCTGTAGCGTTACCCCATAACATCAATCCATAAGACATGAGGCTATGAAAATAACCAAAATATACCAATCGAGCTGTATCAACGTCGGTTAGTTGACGAACTTTCCTAACCGCGTATGCTGCGGAGCTGAGTCTTCCCGTAAGAGATGCCAAATGGGAATTCCACTGAAGCTTCATATCCAAGGTAATTCCCAAAAATACTGTTGTATCGCTAACATCAAGGATCTCACCATTTAATATTAAATTATAAGTTTGTTGTTTTACATTAGGTAATGTAAACACTAGACATTTAGTTTTTTTAGTATTTAAAACTAGATTATTAGTGGTAAACCAACCATGTATCCGTGATAATGCATTGCTTACATCGTCATAATCAACTTTATTTCTATTAACTTTGAAAATAAGTGAAGTATCATCAGCAAACAATACAATGTCACAAATACTTTTTACATAAAAAGGTAGATCATTGATGTATATTAAAAATAGAAATGGACCCAGAATTGATCCCTGTGGAACACCCATTTTTAGCTCTGATCCAGAAGACTTTATTCCATTTATAAAAACATGTTGAATTCTCCCAGTCAAGTATGAAGCAATAAGATCAAGAGCTTTACCTTCAACTCCGTAATATTGAAGTTTACATAAAAGCGTTTCGTGGTTTACGCAATCAAATGCCTTAGACAAATCACAGAAAACACCGATAGCATTCTGTGATTTCTCCCACGCATCATAAATATGTTTAAGAAGCGCTATACCTGCATCCGTTGTTGAGCGACCTCTAGTGAAACCGTACTGTTCACTATGAAAAATATTATTTACATCAAAATGATCAATGAGTTGATTTAAGATAATTTTTTCAAATATTTTACTTATGGACGGTAGGATAGAAATAGGTCTATAATTACTGGGATCATCTTTGCTCCCTTTTTTGAAAAGAGGTAAAATTTTACTACATTTCAATAAATTCGGAAATGATCCAGTCTCAAGGCTTTTGTTAAAAATTAAAGCTACATATGGAGCAATATCCTCAATAATAGTATTAATTAATTTAACCGAAATACCCCATAGATCATTCGTTTTCTTAATATTAAGAGATTTAAATGTTTTTATAATATCTACTGAAGTTATTTGCTGGAAAGAGAATTTAACATTGCATTTAGGTACATGATTAACAAGAAACATGGTTGCGTCTGATGAAGATGAATTTAAGTGCGATGTTATATCAGTAGCGATTGTATCAAAGAATTTTTCAAAGATATTTGCGACTTCTAATTCTGAACTTACTTTTTTATTATTTAAGTTCAGCTCAATGGACAGAGACTGTTTATTAGATTTTCCACAAACACGGTTAATGACGTCCCATGTAGCCCTGATTTTGTCGTCAGAATTAAAAATTTTCCCTCTTATGTGATTTGATTTAGCACAAATACATACTGCCTTAAAAGTTTTTGAATATCGCTTTACATGTTCCAAAAAAGATGCTTCATGATTCCACTGCTTCATACTGTACAATTCATATAATTTGTTTCTACTTTTATAAATACTAGGAGTAGCCCAGTCACTGAATTTCAAGCCCGCAATATTATAAAAAGTTTTAGTTTTAAAAATTTTACTGAACTCATTTAAAATTAATTTAAAAAGTGAACCATAAAGTATGTCTGGATCATGTGCAGTCAAATCTAATTTACATACTTTAGATGCCACAATATCCCTAAAACAATTTATTCTATTCACAGTTATTGGTCTACAAGTTATTTTCTGTCTATTTATAGTTACATTGTCTTTAAGTGAAAATTTTTGACCACAGTGGTCAGAAGTTAAATTATTAATAATTGACTTTTCAAAAATCTCACAGTAACAAAATACATTGTCAATACACGTAGAAGACAGGCTAGTTATTCGAGTCGGTTCACAATATCTGTGACATAAATTAAATGACTTAAATAAGCTAATCAGTCGAGTACTAATTGTTGTGTCTTTCAATAAATCTACATTAAAATCCCCGCATACGATAATATTTTTACTACATTTACACAGCTTTTTTAAAATGTCTTCCATGGTTGTCTCAAATAAATTAAAATCTCCTACAGGGGGGCGGTATACGCAAACAATTATGTATAGCTGAAATTCCACACAAGATAATTCAATAGTTCGCTCGATAGAGAGAGCCACAATATCATGACGACATTTATAAGATATATCATTACGAACTAATATTAATGAGCCTCCCCGAATAGCATTCTCTCTTACGAACGAACTTGACATGGTGAAATTTTGAATATTAAATATTTCATAAGTTTGAAGCCAATGTTCAGTAATACAAAATACATGAATATTATTACAATCAGAAAATAATTCTATTTCATGTTCCTTGCCACCTATGCCCTGTATATTTTGATTAACAATATTTAAGTAAGAGGGCTTAGGCGTTGTCTTTTTATTTAGTTTAAATTTAGTTTTTTAATGTCATCATTTAAAGTAATATTATTCAAATTACAATTTGTTTCTAAGGAATTTTTAAATGAGTAATTTACATTAAAAACTAATAATTTAGCAAGATGTTTTTTATATTTTACAGGCAGGAACATAGAATCTTTTGACATTGTGAACTTAAATTTAGGAATGAATTTATTTATGTCGAATAATATGAAATGATCACTATGGCGATAAGTCAAATTGTATAAACAAAGATTTAAGTTGTATATGTGCTTATTCTGTGCATCTGTCAAACTTTGCGAGTATGGGAATGTGTTTATTATAAATTTACATTTAGTTTTATTTTGTATGTATAATAAGTTTTCTACATTTTTTATTAAGTCTAATTTCTTAATGGATAAACTATCTCCATGCATTATCATAACTATAGAATTTTTTTCTATATTCATTGAATTTCATTCTTAAGATTAAGTCATCTCTATTTTATGAAGAGTTATTTATTGATAAGAATTTACTGCTCCTATTTTTATTACCTCTAGAATCCCGGATTCTTTTACTACAGCGGCTATAAAAACCCGAAGGAAGATTATTTAAGAATGAAGAAGGTGACAATGGCGAAGCGGACGGCGGCGCTCCTGCAACCTGCCGCTGCTGGGATCAACTTGATTCGCACTGGTGGTAACGAATATGAATTGACATTGGGACACTGATAAGCACCACCCACAGAAACTCAAATTCGGAGATATTGATGTATTTTGATACTGCGTCACCTATTTAACATTATTCAAAAAATTTCAAGTGATCTAAACTAAATAAGTACAAAAAATGTTTCTTAATTTAATGTTTCGAATTTCAAGGGCGTTCCATATTTTGCAATTTATACAATAATCTCAAATATTTGAGAAATGTTTTATTAGATAACACATTAAATATATCAATCTGCTCTTAATTCATTATATCTTTTATCAAAGAAGAATAAAAAAGATAGATATATGCATCTTCAAACAAATTGATTAAGAATCGTTTTGACATCTCTAGACGCCATTTTCTCAAAATGGAGTTCGTGTGGCTTAACACAGTATTGCTTATCAGCGTCTATTTATGATCGTAGATAACAAATTTAAGTATCTAGATGACCAAGCTTTGCTCGGAATTTTGGTAACTATTTATATTTAGTTTAGGTAGTAAATAAATAAAATAGTTCTTCATTGTGTGAAAACACGGATAAAACTACGTTTTCTAAAAAACTAAACCTAGCTAGATCAACTTATCGCGCCCGAAATCCCCTACACAGTAAATTTCATGACGATCGTTGGAGCTGTTTTCGTTTATATACAAGAATCGATTGTTTAAAGGTATTAGATGATTGATAATGTTACGTTCTACGGCTGATAGTTTTTATTCTGACCTAAAAGCTCGGAATTCCACGTTGTGGTAAGTATGAAAATATTTGTCATAATCGGAATCAAGCGAATGATTATTAGCTTATTCATAACTCTCAATGATTACAGTCATCTAAATGTAGTATTTTTTAAAGATAGATTATGTCATGAATGAATTGAACATCTACCACTAGATAACGGTGATAGTTGTATTAAGGCAGTATACACAGTGGTCGGAATTCGAACGTAATTCGTTAAATTTTTAACCGATTTCAAGATTAACCACAGATCGTTTATTCTCAATTTGACCATAAAATTTAAAAATAAACAAAAGAGTATATAAGTGCGTGTGTTAAATACATGTATGGATATTTTTAAATAGCTTTCCTCTCTCTTTCTTTATTTAAACTATAACTGTGAAATTTCATATTCCGTCCGCGCAATTTTCGTAAAAATGCGTACAAAGTGTTTGCTGCACGTATGTATAAATATATATATTTCTTAAATCACATGATAAAATACGTATAAACATAAAGATAAATACTTTTAACCGAATCATCATACCTAAGGCACTATAATCCTAAAAATATTCATAGGACGCGTCATTATTTCCAGAATATGCGTATCACACGGAACCCTATACAGCGTATCAGGTCCTATCGAAGACTTTCGAAGATAAGGAGTTATGTGAACTAGGGTCGTTGCAGATGATGGCGCCCGCTCACGTCTACATAATGGCGCAAAAAAGGAGTCCTTATAAACAGTTTTTCGTCTGGAGGTCTGTTTAGTGATATCAATAATATTTTTTATTTTATTTAAATACGTATATAGGTAATTTAGTTTGTACATACACGCACACATAGATCGGTGCACAAATACTGCTTGAAAGATTCACAATTAGATAAACTTCTATATTGTTAATAAATAAAAGTTGTCAAATAGATAAAAATAATCAAACGTGGTATATTTTATTTAGTAAGGAAAAAAATTTATTTAAAGTCACATTGCAATACTATCAGCTCTTTTCCAGTCATTAAAAAAGTCTTAGCGACTCGAAAATAACATGTCTGCGAATTAAACAAAAATAACATGTTGTATCACCTTGACCTGATGCTGCTGCATCATGTGAAATCAGCTGGATATACATCCTTTCACTAACTTACAGTAAAGGTATCTATCGTATTGGAGCTCGTTGAAGTGGTCTAAAGGAGTTGATTGTTTTGAGCTTTCTAAAATTTTAATTTTTTTGTTTCCTTATTGTTCATAGTTAAAAATATGTCGAATATAAAGTGCTTATTTTCATTTAACTATCTTTCCGTTCACAGTCTAATGCGACTCCTGGAGCGTGGTCACACATCAGCTGTCCGCGCGCGTGTGAGTGGGTACATGCCCACTTGCTCAGGACGGACCCCACGTGCTCTTGCTTTGGGACAAGCTGCACCCGCTTTCGCCATACTTGCTCAAGTGGCTATATTCTCTTTGCTCATTTTGCTCTGCGAAATTTATTGGCACAGGTATTTGTGTTTGAGATACTCGAAATTTCGAATTAATGTTAGGGTATAAGTGTTTTAATTAAACTCTAATAGAATATTAATAAAATTACTAATATAAATGGCGCAACATTAGTATAATTTAAAATAGTTTTATAGTAATTTAAATTTCTAAATATGTAGGAATAAATTAATTTCTAGATTGTTTTAACTTTTTAAGTGCTTTCGTTTGAAAATATTTATCTATACAAACAAATAAAATTACAGTGTCTGTTTGTTATTTCAAATTAACAGCTTTTATTTAAATATGAAAGATACGGAAAATAAAATATACAGACGCTACTTACATGAAAAAAACCAATTTATAAAATTTTTGGCTGTCTGTCCATCTGTTAGCTCCGGTTTATACACTCGTAGATAGCTAATATTATGAAGAGTAATTTAGGCTATTTTAATTTTAAAAGCATTATTTATTTTAATTAATAAATAACAATGAGGATTACGCGAAAACAAAATTGAAAGCAAAGAAATAGTAAACAGTCGACAGACACGTTGGCGCAGTGGTCACTGCAACTGACTCAAGCGCTAACGGTCGCGGGTTCGATCCCCGCTCACGGCAAACGTTTGTATTGCTCATATGGATGTTTGTCGTGGTCTGGGTGTTTGTTAGTGTTGTCAGTGTTTCCAGACCCCCAACACAAGATCACGCGATCTTAATAGGTGCTGTTGAGTGTAATGCGTTTATTATTTATTTATTTATAAAAAAACAATATCCGATTCAACTAGTTAAGGTAGACATTATATAAATACAATATTTCCTTTAATAAACGCGGCTGAAACCACGGGGCTCTCATCAATATAAACTTATATTTCAGTCTTTGTAGTTTGCGATATTACTTGAAGAAAAGATAAGAAAAAAGTTCAAATTAAATTCGCAAGTCTTTTTAACTCACATAAGCGTCGGAAACACTATTAGACGAGTTCTATTTTCTCAACACTTCCTACTTTAAATTCAATTTACCCCTTTATCGAGTAGGAAGATGTGTTCAATAAGCGATAAGGCAATCTATCAATATTTTTTCTAGAGCCCAAAGCAAAAAACAAGTCGAAGGAACGCTCAATAATCGCGAACATAACGCACAGGAGGTACGAAGGAGGACTGATTCCCAGGGAGCATAAAAAAACAATAAAGGGAAAATATTTGATAGCCCACGCCAGGAGAAAGGGGCTATCTAAATGCGTCTTCACACTTCAAACGTGTTTGCCGCGTGGTGGCTTTTTAGCGTCAATATTTGTCTTGCATCGTGCCTTAAGAATTGTCAGCTTGTATGTTGGATTATGTTTTCACTTTTAGTATTAATATTTATATAGCTAATAGATTTTTAGAATAAAATTAAATTTTGAATTTATTCTAAAACTATTATAAGTATTATCGCAGTATATAGTTGCATAAATATTAAATTTTTGAACGCACAATAATATGATTAATGGTAAAATAATTATATCTGATATTATAATATATGAAATGGATAACGTATGTACTAAAAATGTCAAATGTAGTAAAGCATTAGCTTACAGTTACATTGACTAATGTCAGAAGAATTCGCTTTTAAAAATTAGTACTCTTGTAATTTAATAGAGTTATTTGCGATTTTCTTGAAATTATTAATAAAAGTTCTTATCACACGCTAGTGACTATTATTGAGCATCTGTTGCTGTTTTCTCCATCTTTTGCTCGTACGCTATCAATGTTCTATATCTGATCTGATTGCGGATGATATATAATAATAGTAATGGTATACACTCTCACATTGTCCCCGTAATTTCCTTTTCTCTCCATCCGCGATTCTCTTTTATCTAACACAATTGTGGATCCTCTGCTGCTATAAAAGTTCTTGTGTAGCGGCGATCTCAACAAATTAGCGTCAACAAAAATAATATACGCCGTATTCAAAAAAATAAAATAAATAAACGCCACGTCGGCTGTAATGCGATACCGAAACATGTCGCGTGGTATCGTACACTAAAAAATTAATCAAATTCAAATTTAAAATATACTTCGTCTAAATAAGCTTTTTAAAGCACTTGCTAATCGTCAAGTTACCGGTCATTTTGGATAAATATTATAAAAACAGTAAGAGCATTTAAAAAACGCCCCGCCATGCGTCTGTCGCGTCACCGAGACATTTGACGCGCGGGCCCGGTGGCGGTGAGTAATGGAGGCGCGTCGGCGGGCTATCTAAATCGCGCGTTATAAATGACGCGATCAATTCTTGTTTAGTCCCGAGGGTCCTCATTGAATACACCCGCTTAGCGAGTGCAGCTCGACTGTTTTAATAAATTCAAGGAGATAATTTAAAGTTATTGATAGAATTGTATCGATTTATTGTTGTGTATATTGTTTTCATAAATGTTGAGAAACGGATTGTGGGACCGTTGAATGTTACTTTGGGTTTGGTATATAAAAATAATTTTAGTTCGTTTTTTATATATAACTTTAAACTTGATTTTGATATAACCTTCAAAATCCTAATAATAACTTTGATCTGCATACACTTATTGCAATTCCATACTTAGAATAATAAATAATAAAACCCAATATTAATATGTATTTTTTTATTTCATTAACGCTAAAATACATGAGATATTTTATGCCTAAAGCCATGAAAGTAGATAGCCTCACGCTAATTAATAAAAGTTATATTATAACATTAAAAGTCTAAAAAAATGGACACAAGTAAACATTTTCAGTGACATGATATATTAAAAAATTGTATGACTTAAATATGCAAGGTATAAAGTGAGGCTTTTACGACAACGAAAGGTAGAATGAGACTTTAAAATGCATAATTTATTTCATTAAAGCCTGTCCATAAATAAGTAGACACATTACACCTGGAGCTGAGAGCCTGTTTCATTCACGCTAGAGTACACTTCGGTGTTATCTTTCAGATAGTTTATAATTTCGTTTTGATAATATTTCACTTAGGTACATACCATCTTATAAGCATTAGCTGCTCCTTATTATTGCTTCGCTCCTATGAGCCATAGCGTGATATAATATAGCCTATATATCACGCTATGACTGATAGGATATATATAACCTTCCTCAATGTACGGGCTATGTGACGCCAATTTTTTTTTTATTGGATTAGTAGTTTTAGAGTTCAGAGACTACATACAAAACTACAAACAAACAAATTTGACCTTTATATAGTATTATTATAGACTAGCTAGCGCTCGCTGTTTCACACCCGTTTATGAGGCGTAGCGTGATATATAGCCTGTAGCCTTCCTCAAAAAACAGGCTATCCAACGCAAAGAAAATTTTTCTAATCTTATCAGTACTTTTAGGGATTACCCCTAGATACAAAATTACAAAATTTTACGTCTTAATAATGTTAGTATAGATCACATTATTTTAAGGTTCCTTACCAGCAGGACGTACCAATGGGATTCTATTAAGTACTAGTTTCAGTCCGCGTGTCCGTCTGTTTATCTATCAACGGGCTGTATTTCTTTAACCGTAAAAGGTAGAGTATTAAAATTTTCACAGAAAGTGTATATTACTGCAATTTTAAAAGCGGTGTTTTTGTTTTCGCAGATACTGAGGTTGTGTTTTTCTCTAAACTGGTGATAGATTTAAATAGAATTTAGATCTTCTAGCCAACTAAGTGGTAAGGGACTAGGATAAAGATCGTTACAGAGAAAATTGCCCCAGTTAGGATAAGATATGGAATGCGATCGCATCTCTCGATAAAAACCAGTCAAGGGTGACTCCTACAGTTGGTTCCGTACCATCTTGCAATATATTCTACTACCTGTCCTTCGCGTTTATGGTCACTGCTGCGCTTCTTTGAGTCAAAGCGTTATGTAATATAGCCGTTAAGTTTTCGCAATAAATGGGCTGCGCAATGCAAAATAAAATTTTCAATAATTTCAATAGGATTAATACATTCAAAGATTGCCCTCTACATACAAACTTACAAGCAAATTTTACCTCTTTATAATATTAGTATAGATGTACTTTTCAAATAGAGAGATGTTCTAACATCATGTAAAAATTTCAAAATCCTACACACTTGATCTATTTTTATTATTCGATGTTATAGTGTCAAAAGAAATATTTAATCAGTGAAAATTTTAAGTCTATACCTATTACGGTTCTTGAGATACACCCTGCTGACAGATAGACGGACGGACAGACAGAAGGAAGGAGAACGGAGATCCAGTAACAGAGTCCCGGGACACTTAGTGTATGGAACCCTAAAAAAACGAGTAGATTTAAAAGAAAATAATTTGTACACAACTAAGCTGGATTTAGCTTACACTCATAAACAGCAAACTTCACAGATCCTACTTAGTGATGCTACTGCGGTTAGTGGCTGAAGAAGGGACTATAAAATCACGTAAATTTATGAGGCAGGCGGACTAATGTATCACTTGTTAGGTTCGTTCTTATGGTTTCTTTCTTTCATGGTTTTAGATTTAAGTATACAAATAGCGACCCAACCTGGCTTCGCATGGGTGCGATATAGTTTAACACGTTACGAAATTCTCGGCTTTTCTTTACGTGTATTATACATATAAACCTTCTTCTTCATTCATTCTGTTTACTTGCGTAGTTAAAAAAATAAAAAAAAACAGCGAACAAACAGCGTGAAACGACTTGTTTTATTCTATGTAAAGATAAATTCTTTCGCTTTAAAATTAGCTTCTAAACATTTTGCCAACAATATTTCTAGCTTTGTTTACTGCAATCGTTTCTATTCTAAACATATTTCCATGTTAAATGAGCAGTCAGTTCAAGGAAAACGGCGCAAAGGGAGCTCACGCCAAGACAGTTAAATATGTCCTCAAAAATTAAACGTCAGAGATATTAGTAATGACGTTACGAAGACACGTACCCGGATGTCGACAAATGCATTTGCATACAAATGGAAGTGTCTCCCGGTATTTTATATTACTTAACCAGGAACTGCGCTGTATGTCTATGTCGTTCGCTTTATTACGTTTTTTAGGATGAACGTTTTTATAGAACATCTTTTATTTATTTTTCTTTTGGCGCTTTGGATTTAGGAGCGTCGTTAAATTGTTTTATTATTTTAATCGTGCTGTAAGGTGTTGTATTGATTTTGCACGTTACTAACTTTGACTTGCAATTTCACTCACGTTTATAGTACTTAGAGAATTAGCTGATGACTAAAGCTTATATTTGGGCTAGCTCGACCGGGAGTATCTCACTCTCACAGAAGATCAGCGTAAAGGAACTAACATAGCCGCATTTCGTACAGTGAAATAGAGAGTCGGAAGTCAAATCCCGCATTCCTTTTCTGACGTCCCATTCCATTTATCTGTTATAGAAATAAAAGAAAAAGAAGAAGTAGAAAGAGAAGAATTATTTATTTAAGCTGACAACGCATTTGTGATCGGGTTCTGCAAATGTCCATGGGTGGTGGTGACCATTTAATATCAGGTGGTGGTGACCATTTAATATTTCCAAAAATGGACTTGCACGACCGGGGCAGTACCACTTTCGCAGAAAGGATCGGTAAAGTAGCTAATGAGTGAGATAGTCGGAAGCCTAACTTCTCTCGCTATTTCTTCCCTTCCTTCCTTTAAGCTAAGCTTCCTTTTCTTTCTTTAAGCTAGCAACGCATTTGTGACGCACCTGGTGATGTAATTAATCGAATAAATATTCGATCGAAACCTCTGTTGACTTGTCTGCCCGTTAGCCTGTTATAATCATAATAATTAAGACTTAAAAATAGCAACCGAATTCAAAAGCAAAGTACGTAATTTCTTGTACTTGGATGACATACTTATAACATTTATCAATTTATTATTCAAGCGACTTCAAAAAAGAGTTCTCATTTTTGAAGTCGGCTAAAAAATAAAAACCATTGGTTAAATTAGTTGACATTTATGTTTACATTATCATTTAGTGGAAAATAATACCTATTGATTCTGTTTGTGTATCAGCTAATCTGTTTGAAATAAATTCTGTTTCCAGTGCGGGTATAATATGCTGTTTTTGTTTAAATCTGACCGGGATATTGGGGGCAACGAAGCGTGTAAGCGAATCTGACCCTTTCAAGGGAACTTTGTATAAAGTTGCTATTTAGTGTAAAATATTGAATAATCGAGATATAATCTGTGCAAATTAAATTGTCGTTTCGGTAAACGTATACAAATTACACGCAAGTTAAGTTTGTTTAGAAAGATATCATTTTTGAGTAGGCATTTTTATTCTAACGATAATAAATAAGAAAGTAAGGATTATTGAAGACAAATTATATATAAATATTACAAGTACTAATGTATACTTTTCATTCAGTGTAAACAAGAGATCTTAACAATTACTTAAACAAGAAAAACCTGAAATGGATAGACTACGATTGCGAAAAATAATAAGTTCATTTTGGCCCAATCGACTGCAATTAAAAAGAAAAGTTTACCAATAACTTGTATGATAACCCTAACTACGAATACTCGACATTTTATGGCTAATTATTTACTAGTTATGCAATTCCTAGTCCAATGGATTGGATGTGGTTGTCAAAGTATTGACCTAAACGCGATTTTCATCTAAATTGCAATATTTCCTTTACTTTACACAAAATAGCGAATATCACCAATCATTTTATTTCCAAAGATCATAAAGTAATTATCCATTTATATACCAAACATTAACCTCACCGTGAAATAATAGAGCGTTGTATGTTTAACAATGCCTATCAAACGTCGGATCAAACCTCATAATTAACAAACTGCTATTTCAGACGCAATTTCGCATCGATATCGAACTAATTAGCGTTCCGTAAGAATCCCCAAATTAATTTGGTATTAGTCTAAGTTTTCATAGCTAATTGAATACGCTCCAATATTGAATTCCATTTATAGGTATTCTGGTATATTGAGCGTAGTGGGCTTGTAATTGAAAATTGATTGCAACGATATTGAATAGCCTAGCCCTGATTATGTTGAATTTTGGAGTTTAAGACGTATTGATGCTCTGTGAAGTCAAGTTTCTTTCTTAGCGTTCTATTTTGTTATTGTTATGAATGGATATCGTTCAAAAGGTAAAAAGATTAATTATGTAGTTTTTTTTATTTACTCCTAACTTAATTTTATGTACTTTTCAATTCGGAGTCTTTTTTGCACTTACTAAAATAACTATTTTAGTGTTTGAGTTTTTCCAAACTAAAATCAAGTAAACATACACACATTCTTTACAATGTGCTTCACTTGCTTATAAAGGTTATCCTAAAATCATTTATCTCTTTCGAAAAGTAGTTACTTTAATAGACAAATGAAAAAATTGTTTTCTGGTTTTGTAACGTGACAATCATTGTATAAATTAAATATTTTATTGCATTTTATTTTAGGCCATTCATTGTAAAAACGTCATAAATGAAAAAAAAATGTTTCGTAGATTAATTTTGGCAATAATTAATGCAATCCGAGTGTTATTGTAAAACTGTCTGTTAGTGGAAATATGACAAAAAAGCCGAACGTCCATAATTCATTCCACGCTCTCAACAATAGCGGGGGACGTAAAAGTTTTATGTGTCATAAAGTCGTCGTCAATATTGACTGAGCGATGGACATGAATGATTTGACAACCGAGTTTGAAAAAGGACGATTATAGATCTATATCCAATCTAATATTATGAATGAGAAAATAGAGCTGACTATTTTATGTTTTTTACGACTAACATATACCAAATATAATGCAACTAGCTGTCCCTTCCGGTTTCACTCGCGTTTATGGTTAGCGCTTTGCACCTATAACTCTTAGCGTGATGTAATATAGCCTGTAGCCTTCCTCAATATATAAACTCTCCAACATAAAAACAGGCGCGCGTCAAGCCTAATCACCACCGTCGTGCAACTCAAACTCAAACTCAAACTCAAAATATACTTTATTCAAATGGGCTTACGAATCGTCAAGTTACATGTCATATTTTCATTTTTAATTTTTATAAAGCTACCACCGGTTCGGAATGTAGTCTCTACCGAGAAGAACCGGCAAGAAACTCGATAGTAACTCTTTTAAAATCATTTATACATAATGTATTTTTATTACATTTTAATTATGTTATCCGGATAGAAAATCAACGCTTATCAAATCCACGCCTCTTTGTCGTCAAAATATTCTTGTATGGTATAATATGCTTTATTTATTAAAGATTTTTTAACGTAGGCTTTAAACTTATTAAGTGGCAAATGTAGAACTGTTTGCGGGATTTTATTATAGATGCGAATACCAAACCCCAAAAACGATGAACTGACTTTATGAAGACGAAAGTTTGGTATGAAAAGTTTATTTTTTCTTCTAGTGTTTACACAATGCCTGTCACTGTTCTTAGGAAAACCATCACTATTTTGAAAGATATATAAAATATGAACGTAAATGTATTGTGACGCAACCGTGAGAATATCTATCTTCTTAAATACATCCCTAAGGGAGTCTCGAGCTCCGAGACTATATATTTTACTGCCTTAGATGCGCCTTTTTTAGGGGCGATATTAGGAAAAAATAGTTTAGTCTAATCAACAAGTCTTTATCCGTAAGTTTTAATACGAAACCAATGTAAAAGATATTGAAATTTTTAAGTATAGGCCCGGCGCCTTTTTGACTCGGTGCCGTCGTGCGCCGCACGACTTTGCACGTATGGACGGCGCGGGCCTGCATAAAAATAAAATTCGAACAAGTAGTTCCTGAGATTAGCGCGTTCAAACAAACAAACAAACTCTTCAGCTTTATAATATTAGTATAGCTTTTATATAAGGACATAAGATATAAGAATTCGATGAACTTAAAACTTCAAACAAGTTAAAAAATAAAACTGTCTCTAAATGACTAAGTGATGACTGCTGGGAAAAGGTCTCATATTTTTTAAAGGGAAGATAACGAAGCTTTGTCTATGATGTTAAAAAAATACAAAATGGCACAAACAATGCCTCAAGAATTTTTTTCAAGTTGTGTTCAATTCACTAAGCTGTATCTGCTTGGATATAGGGGTAGTTGTTTGTTGACCATAATTGAATGCTAATAAGCAATAATGTATCAACAAAAAGTTAAATTCGTAGATATTGGTGTATTTTAACATGCGTCGGGTATTTAATATCTTTCAAAAATTGTTCAAATCATCTAAACTAAATAAGCACGGAAAAAAGTGCTTACTTTATTGTTTCGAATATTAAAGTGTGTTCCATATTTAGTAATATGCAATAATCTCATATATTTAAAAAACTTATCAGATTTAACATCTTTAGACTCCAATTTCTCAAAATTACGTCCGTTTGGCCTGACATAGTATTGCTTATCAGCGTCCAATTATAGCGGCGACAATTGTTTCAAGAGACCTTAAAATTGAATATGTTGTTCTTACAGATCTGTATAATGCATGTCTCTTGCTGAATCATCTCGAAGAAAACCACTTTTGGGTGTTAGTTGGAATTTAAACTGACATGACATATTTGTGTATTCAAAAGTGCTTGTGATGGCGAATGTGAATGTATTCTTAATTAGAATTTACTGCTTAATTCCCTGGACGATTTTTCTCGTAGCGGGTAGCCATGAACCATTATTCAATCCCTGATAATAATATCACATAATGAAGGCGAAATTTTTAATCTATACAAATACTATAAAGCTGAAGAGTTTGTTTGTTTGAACGCGCTAATCTCAGGAACTGCTGGTTTGAATTGAAGAATTATTTTTGTGTTAGATAGTTTATTTTTTGAGGAAGGCTACAGGCTATATTACATCACGCTGCGACTCATAGTAGCGAAGCAGTAACCATCAGCGCGAGTGAAGCCGCAAAGGAAAGCTAGTCGTATGATAAACGCGGTCAGAAAACTTCTGGGCAAATAGTTGTTACACACATGAAACGGAATGGCGTGTTGTGAATTCGTGGAGTTTTTAACTTGTACACAACAATGTTTAGACTATTAGCTATTCTGACACCGAATAGATTTATTTAACAGAATTATTTATCGTGACTAAATCCAAATTTATGGATGTCACAACACAATCAAATGGTCGGCTTCAAAATAAAATATATCGTATATATTTTCGATGTTTTGATACAATCATGATCGCTTTTTTACGACGATTGTTATTGTTTGCTTATCATATTATAAATACAAATATTTGGCTATTTGTAATAAATATATAAAAAAAAACTTTTTTTTAATAAAAATGTATACATATATATTATGTAAAGACGTGGTCTTTTTATTATTATTATTATCAATAGCTTTAAAAATTAAATATTATTGTATTATAAAAAAAAAAAAAACCTTAATATTGAAACGTACAGATATTTTGACCAGATGAATTCGTCAAAAAAAAAGTAGCAGGAAAGGGCGTTGTTATTTGTCGCGGTTAAAGACCCGACCCATTTGTACTGGAAATCTAAATTGCTAACAGATATCAAAACGGAGCAAACAAAAGCGCTTATGGCGTGCAATAAATCAAAGTTATAAATCAGGCTGTTTCGGCGCGAAATGTAAACCGCACAACATTAAAAGTTGGACGCAGCGGCGGTTGAGCTCCGTCAGCTTTTCACTTTGTTAGAATTTTATTTGTGAGTCCCGACCATATCTGATGTCTGCGGGGTGGTCGTTAGTTATGAGAGATTGGAGGAAAATTAATTTAATTCGTCAGTAATCATATTCATAAGCATCAAAACGAACAGCTTTGCAGAACTAACCACCGATGAAACGGTAAAGAGATGAGATGCCATCACTACATGACGTCGAAGACAGAAGGGCGAAGCGGAGGTATGTGTAAGCCATCTGTAATGTAAAGATGACACTTAAGTATAAGAACTTTACCCACACATAAAAAATAGAAGAATAATTTCTAAAATCGAATTAGAACTTCCGGAAGTTACTGATTGCTAATTCACCTGTTTACGAAGTTGGCACAAATAACAAATAAGATTTTAGAGGGCTTATAAAATTATTGTAACTATTTTGAATACATAATTATACTTGTAGCTTGAAAAAGATGACCTCTTTTCTTGAATAACCCTAATCCACTTAGGGTGTTAACAAGATTTTCATATTTATATTTTTACTATACATTACATGGTAAATAAGAAATACAGTTACAATATTTTTACATAAATGTGACTTATTTATTCGTATGCTAGGTATCTATTGCAATGTCAAAAATATTTGTAAAAATACATATTTTGATTTTTACTTGATCTTCTTGGGCGAAATAATTATATGCAGCTGAATCCTTTATTTTAAGATTTAACATGCTAATAAATATTATACAGATTATAAATTAGTTTTATTTAGTAAAATAAACTAAATACTAGACCATATTCTGATTCTAAATTCATCCATTTACTCTTATCTTGCATTAACTTAGTTTTTCTGAGAAATATACATTGGATATATTTTATTACGTGTATCAGATGTTCGTATTCTATGTATATTTAAATCGCGTCAGTTCATGCCTTAGCAACGAACACCTCTCATTGATCTCTCTCCTAACTGAAGGGTTCACGTCTAAGCCATCTATAGGTTCTTCGAAAAGGCTTTGTTAGAGACTTGTTTGGGCCAATCTTTCTTCAAAAGCCGCGTTATCAATTTAATCATCGGAGACTTTTATGAGATTTTTTTTTGCTGGACTCTATTTTAATGTTTCTTAATGTCAAAGGACAGTATCGTCGAAGGGACGCAGAATTAATAATGCTAAGTATATAATGGATTAGGTTATTCAAAGGACCTTTTAATAAAAATTCTTGATATATAAGACTTATGTTAATGGATGTATTTGTGAAATATATATTAGTGATTTATTGGAAACCGAAAGGTTCAATGAGAGAAAGACAATATTTGTAAAAGCGCTTTTGACATCGACTGTAGCATTATTATAAAGCTGAAGAAGTTGTCTGATTCTCTGGTCTGATTTGAGAAAAAGGGATACAGGAAGTTTTTGCTGCTACTGACTTCAGATTAGGCGTTTTCTTGGATCATATACTGAGTTTTACCATGTTGAATTTCAAAAGCATCATCGTTAAAATGCCACAGTCGAAATTAAAATACTCGTAAGCTCAGAAATTATTGTCACTTTTTTCTAAATTCACCTTAAGTTGGAGAAAACATCCAATTCTTTCGAATTTTAAAAGTGGAACGAAGTGAAGTAAGTAACTGTAACTGGTACAGTGATAGAACATTAAATACTCAACAGCGAGTCGCGATTGGCGTTTCTCCAAGTCTCGAGAATTCTTCAGAGTTAAGCACTCGCTTGGGTTAGTAGAATCGCGTGTTATCAGTACTGACTGTCTTCTTTGAAAAGTTAGCATTAAGCCAGAATGCTTTTATTACTTGAAAATCAAATTAAAAAGGTATTCCAGGCATGCGATGTTTGAGTTTCTCGAAATCTTTTACTGTTTGTATAATACTTTTGTTATTTATGGATCTTAGTTTTGGCAACCGTTTTTTTTAGACAAAGGTACTGATTTTTGGTAATTATAGATTTTAATAGTATGATTGAAGCTATATTTAATATAGGTAAGGCGTTGATGTTCACTACGACAAAGATAACGTAAGAGGACAACCTTATTTTATTAAAATTACCAAAAAACAACGCAATTTAATTCGATTGTAACGTGTATCAAAATAAATAACTTAGACATCATACAATGTTATAAGTTTAACGCAGCAAGTACAAAACAATGTTTCGTCTGCGATATTGAACAGCGCAAAATAATATAACAGATGTTAAAAAAGAAATAATATCAAAATAAGAGGGATTTTGTTTTTGACGGGTTTTGTCCATAAAAACTAAAGGCAGGTTGAAAAGGATTAAGGCTGGCAAAATGCTAGGGAGTATAAACAATGCCTCCACACAGGACTTACTTCGTATGCTGACTTGAAAAGATTCAAAACGCGTTTCGCCGTGTACTACATTATTTAAAACACTCATAATCCGAAAGCTTTGTTTTCGAGGACTGGCGTAATGCCGACATGATGTTTATATTTTATACAGCGAGTATGTATATAGGCTGTGGCACGTCTTTTAATAATAATTGATAGGCACATGTATTAATTTGTAAATATCTATATTGCTGTGTTATAGTAATCCTATGATGACATAAGTTAACAATATAAATATATTTAAAAAATCGCAACCAAACTGCGTAATAAGACCATCTGCACCAAGCAGTACCGTATCAGTATCAGTTCTGCCTAAAAGCCTATAGTGAGAATCGTTTCTTACTAATATTAAAATCATTATTGACGGTAATAGTGAATGAAAAACTATATGAGAAACCTGAAAATGACTTCACAACTCCGTCACTTCTTAACCAATTTTAAAAATTAACTCATTCAATTAACATTTCGATAGGAATTATTATGTCATCTAACCAAACGAAATCGCGTATTTTGTTTTATGTCCCTTTTATTCTATTTAAAAAAGCTTATTTAGAAATAATTAATTATATCCTTCCGGCAATCGTTTCCGTACACCATCGTTTCTGATATAAGAAGTTCTGTTAAGAACGAATGTAAGTTTGAATTCAATTCTGACCCTAATCTCGTTTGGTCCAATTATTACCCAATTTATTTGCTTCTCTGAAGTCCTTTTTATAAAAGTTAATATAACAATGTTTTTCGGTAAATCTTTGTAAGGACACAATCAAGAAATAAGAAAATAATTAATAGAATATTATAAATATCAAAAAGTTTTTCTCATTTTCAACCGAATCGGCTAGAACGAGGGTAATGTTTATAGCGCATTTTTATATATGTATGTGGGTATTTATTTAAGTTTATCAACATGGCGGCCATAAGATGTCAAAACTGGTAAGCTGTAGTGACCTCTTGTAGCCTAAAAAGTTTGACCGATTTTGTAGTGCTATAACTAAAAGAAATATATTGAATTATTTCTTTACAGAAAAATATAACTCCAAACAGACCCGTTTTGTTGGTTGGTTAAAATATTTAGTATTATTGCGAAATATTTTTTTAATAGCTTTGTATTATTTTTACAATATTGAACCCAACAGACGAACTTAGGCTCTCTGACTATAATTGTATGAAATATAATAAGAGCATGGTACTTTTCAACATTAAATGAATTTAGCACTAAGTACCTAACGTTATGAGACACGCAACGAGTTTTTCATACATAATATATAAGTTTTCTCAGAGATAAGCAAATAACACTTTCATTTTATCGTTTATTTTATCACATTAACTGCCACGTTCGCTATTACATTTTTTATACATATATTGTATTATATAAAACGTTTTATCATAAATATAGTAAATAGAATTTCTACATGTTTATGCCATTATGTTTGAGTGATATTATTCTTGTTTGTTATAAATTCTATGGTTTTATATTTAAAGCGTTTTGAAAACCGATTAAATAATTAAGGAGTTTTGGGGCAATAGTCATAAAAATACACACACTACGATTTAACAATCCCCTCCTTTTTTGAAGTTGGTTGGAAATTAACACAGAAAACCTGTCTACTTCCTTTTTAACTTTATTAAACGAACTAGATAAAGTAATACTTATTTTGATGTAATTAAGTCGATCAATGTAGATATCAATGTGTTATGTATATATTATATTTTAGTAACTGTGTACACTCTTTCCGCTTCACTTTCTACGTATCTTACTGTATAAGGTTGCCTGGAAGAAACCGCTGTTTAGCGATAAGACCGTCTGTTGTACATCATTTTTTACTCTGTAATGTTTTGTTGTGTACAATAACGTACAAAAATAAATAATCCAGGATAATTTCGGTGTGCGGCATCGAACTAGCACACGAAGAGTTCCGTACCATTACAAGTTATAACACTGTATTTTAAAATAGTTTGGTAAAAGAAACAAGAAACGCTATCAACTTTAGCCAGATTTATTATTCGCTGCTATAGTGGCAATAGAAATATACACTTTGTGAAAATTTCATCTCTCTATCTACTACAATGCATGAGATATAATTTCATTACAGAAAGACACGTTGGCGCACTGGTTACTGCAACTGTAGTGCTAACGGTCGCAAGTTCGTTCCCCGCACACGGCTACCGTATGTATTGGTCATACGGATGTTTTTCTTGGTCTGGGTGTTTGTATTTGTGTTGTGTGCGTTTCCGGACCCTCGACACAAGATCAAGAATTCTTAATGGGGCCGTTGAGTGTGATGCGTTTATTATTATTGTCATTTATTTATTCTTTTTACTTATTTTGTACATTTTAAAATATATATAAATATTTAAAAACATATAAAATAGGTGTGCCTACTGTTCACGTAGACGATCTCAAGCGTCCAGTAGCTAGGGCTCCAGGTTGAGGAACCTCCTCACTATGCGTGCCGTCTCAAGCAACACTGCCTTTTGTATTCTACCCTTGATCCAGCAGCTCAGCGAGAGTTTTTTAAGATTATATATTTTAAACTTTCGCGATGTATACTATTCATATTTAATACAACGGGTCTTATCGCGATAACTAATGGTAGTAATATCTTTTTATTACCCGACGTTTCAACGAGGTTTCATCCGTCGTGGTCGCTACTAAAAGGTATTACTACCATTAGTTATCGCGATAAGACCCGTTATATTAAATATAAAAAGTTTATTAAGATGTTTGTCGCCATTTACCGAGACGACAATATTATTATTATTATAGACACGGGCAGAGATTTAGTAATAAGGTCCCCTCGGCCCTCATCGAACACGGAACCCTAAAAATAAAAATGCTAACTGTTTACGCTGTTATTAATATAAACAGGATGTTTTAAGTAAGGAAAAATGAAATTTGAATGTTAATTGCGAAAGGTTCAATGCCGCAATATATGTACGTATGTACATATGAGTTCATTTCAGGTCTAAAGATGACTGAAGTGCTATTTTCACGCCTGAATTTAATTTAGACACCTGAGCTGGCTGATGCATAAAACATGGGATTTTTTTTGGCCATAGAGTACTTAATGATAGATGCTTTTGATGAATTATAAAACACATGTCCAAAATGCAAAAAAATCTGTTACACACTAATAAACTTTTCAAGATGCTACCCTATTTTGAAGATCGTGTATCATCAAAATCGTTTTAGCCATTTTGGGATCCCAGGGAGAGTACATATACATATACTAGATGAATATAATTATGCACGCAAAAAATGTTTTGTTAGCATAGCAAAAATTAATACATTGTTTGCCAGATGTTAAATCCTTTCATCGAATTTCTAATTCTAATATTTTTATTTTTTAATAAATACTACCCATTTTTTAATTACTTGTTTATTTTTTGTTATATATTTTTTATATTATAAAATGCGTATTTATAGTGGTTACTGCTTCACGCTGTACTTGTTTAATGAATTTAAGTGAAATACGGAATGGAAATAAAACGGTGTATAGTTTTTAATTACTATAAAATGATAAATTTAATGCAAATTTATACCCACCGTAGCGTTATTAAAAACAAATTAATTTATTCCAACAGCCGTTAGTTTTTGGACTCATTAGCTCATATTGATGTTCAATTGCAGTCATATTTGCATAGAAAATTGTCTGTGCGTATTTCAATTGTTAAATGAATTCTACCCACGAGAGAAATAATGAATTAAGTAACGTTTTATATAAAAAATAGCAGACTTGGATGTTGTCCTGTCATATAGTAGCGTCACTTACCAGATTCACATTTGGAATCTATAACACCTAGGGAGTCATTGAAAAACATAAATATCATAGAAATCAGTTCAGCAGTTTACATTCACTTCGCCGATACGTAAGGTGACACACCTTTATTTAACGCACCATTTACAAGCGGCTCGTCCCGGCTTCGCACGGGTGGACAAAGTTCTTGAAATCTGTTTAACTTTTTATGGTGAAAGAATTTTTGAAATAGGCGTAGTAGTTTGAGTTAATTCATTACAAATATACAAAAATATAAATCTTTCCTCTTTATCATATTAGTGTAGATTGAACACTAATATGATAAAGAGGAAAGAGACATACACATGGATAGAAGAAATATATACAAAGATCAGTTTATTGAGTTTCATTCCAAATATTTTCATCGCCATCTGCCATCTGCTATTGATAGTAGATCGAGAAACTGTTAGGTCATTTTTAGTATAAATAAATAATATTTGTCATTGAGATGGAAATACCAATTTAAATGTGTTACTTGGACTGTCGTCGCGCTCGGCTTACTTGGACTGTCGTCGCGCTCGGCTCTAATTTGTCTCTTTTTAGTGAAAATAATGAGCAGGCAGGCTTACTCACGTTAAATAATGACAGCTGCCTATGAACATTCGCAGTATCAGATAAGCCATAATGTGTCATCGTTTTAAAAGTGAATAAACCATACACTCACTATACTAAACGTTGTCATAGTAGCTACGAGTAGTTTAAGTCAATTTTCCTTGACAGTATGAAAATACCCTGGTGAATCAGCCCATTTTGGAACCTACAGTAAAGTAGCCTCTGTGCCTACTGCTCTGTACAGAACCATTTGAAAGGGCGACATTTTCGGCGTTTGTATTTTAATGAGACGTCGCAATATATTTTTGCGCGGTTCATAATCCCATACGCGAGTTCGTTTTTTTATAAAGCCCTTTTAATTAAATCTTTTATTCTGTTTATATTAGGTACTAGGTCTGTAAATGTTTTTTTGATTACTTCTTACTGAATGGTTAAATAAATTACTTTCTACGTGAAATCAAAAAGATTCGTATTTAATTTCTGTAAATTCAAAATTTGGTAAGTAGGAATTGTTTTTAGGTACCTTTGTTTCTGGGGCTTTGATCGGATTTATCAATATCAATTTATTACAGTAAAATGAATATTCAAAGACGAAATAGATAATAAATTATGTTTTATTTTATTAGTAAAAAAAAAACATTTTCAATTAGAGATAACTAGCACGCTAGTGTTAATAAAACAAATAAACTCTTCAGTCGTCGTCTATAAATTTTTATATAATCTCATCTTTTAAAAAAGTTTTCCTAAAAGCTGTTTTCCCGCCTCGTCGAAACTATAGGTGACCGAAGGGCTGGCGGCTACCTTGGCCAGCATATCAGTCTCGTCAAACAAAGAGGTAATGGCGACAGTGTTTTGCGCACCTTGCTTAGGCTTAATATAGTTATTTTTTATTTCTTTTTATTTTAAATTAAATTATTTTATATAATTATATTCATATTATATTTATCTTCCCTACTTGAATGGGATATTGTACACTATTTCATTTTGATTAATTATTAATAAAAAAAAATCTATAATAAAATTAGCTTAAGTTACTCCTTATAACATTAGCTATCTGTGAGTGAAAGTCTCGTCAGTATTGGTTCAGTCATTTCAGGATTAGCTGGCATAAGACACAGACAGATAAAAAATTTATAAAAAATGTGTTTATGATGTAAATATTGTACATACATTTAGTTAACAATCAACAGACACTTCAATTCTATTTATTTGTATAGATAGGAATATTGCCAGTACGCGTCCTCCTTCTTTCTTGGTTAAATTACTCGTCATCGCTTTCATAAATATAATAATAATGTCAAGTAAACTAGATACTAGAATCTGAGTGTAAACAAAACAAATCAAAACTCAAAAACTCACACTCAGCATATACTTTACTCAAATGGGCTTTTATAAGCTCTTTCATATTGTCAATTTACAAGTTTGTCATGTCATTTCCACGTGAAGTTACCACTAGCTCGGAATGTGGACTGTACTGAGAAGAGCCAGTGAGAAAGACAGTAGTTAATTTTTTAAAAATATTTTGGTACAATATTGTTGGATACACTTAGTGACACTAATCCTGCGATAATCTTAAAGTACAATTAAAGTTGTTTTATCATTAATGTAATTAGTATATATTATGCCTATGTGTTTTTAAAATAAGCTTAAAAATTATGAAGTGGCAAAAATATTTTTGTTAAAATATTAAGTACCAGCTTTCACTCGAGACTTCGTCCGCGTGGAATAGTAAATGCCAAGAAGTCCAAGATATAAGCCATCTTCATTTCAAATTTCAGCCTAATTTGTTCAGTCGAGTTTGTGTAAAAGAGTAAAAGTATTGATTAAATTATTCCTGTGGGAACTTAAATTTTTTTCGGGATAGCCTATGTGTTAATCCAAGATATAAGCCATCTTCATTTTAAATTTCAGCCAAATCGGTCTAGTAGTTTTTGCGTGAAAGAGCAACAAACACATCCATCCATCCATCAACACATACAAACTTTCACATTTATAATATTAGTAGGATATTTAAAACATAGAACATCGAACCAATTGTTACACTTCTGCAATCGGAGCAAATGCTCTGCCCATCTTGATATAAATAATAAAATAAATAATGTCTATTAATGTGAATCTATACTAATATTATAAAGCTGAAGAGTTTGTTTGTTTGATTGTTTGCTTGAACGCACTAATCTCAGGAGCTATTGGTCCGATTTGAAAAATTATTTTAGTGTTAGATAGCCCATTTATCGAAGAAGGCTTTAGGCTATATATTATTACGCTAGGACCAAAAGAAGCGGAGCACCAATGAAGATGTTTCAAAATCGGGGGATATTTTCCTATTGAGAGAGCTTACGCTGCGTGCGCTGCGTAAACGGTTAAAGTTTCGCAAAAATTATGTATGACAGAATTGTTCCCCTTCTTTTAACGTTAGCTCACTATAACCTTTTTTTATTAACCAAATTTGTTCAAAAATAAAATAATGCAATATTAGCCCAAAGTAACTATTACACGCGGACGAAGTCGTAAACGGAAGCTAGTTTATAATAATGCAGTTTTGAATATAAACTTAAAAACGTTACATTTGTAAACTAGCTATTACAACAAAAAAACGCAAACATTGTAATAATATTTGATCAATATTTATTCGGGTTCGGCAGTTCACAATATTATCCGTCACGCCAGGCCGGGAGCTATATGTTTTATGGCGTTTTGACCGCTCGCCTTTTACCCGAACGCATAACTATAAATTACTATCTTTATTTTTCTTCTTAGCCATAATTTTTATGTTGAGGAAATAGGTTAGTTGAATTTTATTTGTCATATGAAATTTTAAATAAAAAGTAAGGAAGCAAACTACAAAAAAAAAGTTGAAAGATGTGAAACATTCAAGTCCGAAATGTAATAAATAAAAACCAACAAAAAATATTGAGTAAAATGATATATAAAAAAAGTTTGGTTTATAAACTCCTAAACTTACACATGAAACGTTGCTTTTGAGTATACACACTCAAATCCACATTTATACATGTTTGACAACGGTGGCGTAGATGGTACATGAACAGCATGAGAGCGTCAAACCGTTTACCGTCACGACATTCGAGTTGATTTTACTACTAAGGCGCTTTAGATGTTTCTCTTCAAAAGAAAATATTCAATGAGGAGACTATTCTAGGAACGAAAGATGGCTCAAAACGAAATAAAAGGACCATATGAAAATTTTCTCCTACGTAGTCACTCTGTTGTATGTGTTATTTCGATACATTACATTGCGTATTGTAAAATTTCTTTGCTGCGATTGTTAAAATAGTTTTCACTGAATTTAAATATATTTATTAAAGATAAATAAAATTACAATATAATATGTATAGAAAAGGTAAACTTAAATATTTATAAATCATAATTATTACGGTACAAATCATGTCCACGCGGAATGGTGGCCAGAATGCTAGAAGCGTTTTTCCTTTGAATCACAATTACGATTCTTTGGCAAGGCAAAAGGCACTAAACAGGCAATTAAAATTGTGGAATTCCTTATTTTTAATTTGTCTTAATTGACTTATCTTTTACGTAAACAAAACATATCGTTGATTCAATTAAATCTATTAATGAATTAAGAATCATTCGACACTTAATAAGGTTAAATGTAACGTTAATACGCGAAGGTAAAGGTTAATCGGGAGAGAGTAAATGAAGGCGCTGTATGTGATATAAAATAACAGCAATTAGGCGTAACACAAGCCGCGAGCCCAAAACGCTGCTACTTACACTCGACTACGTTGAGTTCGGAGAGAGCACAATAAACGATAATATTGATTATCATTTCATTTATCATATTAAAACGGATGGATTAATATTTTTATAGCCCAAGATCCCAGTGCCTTTGACGATTGAGATTGAGTAGCATAGTTGTGCAGAACGACGAACTTAATAGATATGTATCAAAACAATACCGTGTCAAAATTCGTAAAGTTTGTGTATCGTTTAAAATAGTATAAGTTGTAAATTGTGAATATTTATTGTAAACTCGTAGTTTTTCTTATTGTAACTTTAAAAAGACTCAGCTCTGTCAATGTTATTCATAATACAGTAACATAGGAACTTTTTAGTTAGCAAAATAAATAGAAATAAGAGTTTGTATTATATAAACTTACTATAAGGATTAGGTATAGATAATATTGTAATAAGGATAGCTCTAAAAGTAACGATCATATGTGCTATACGCAAATATGATCGTTACTACAGGTATCTATTGTGTGCATTCTCAAAACTGTATAAATATAGCGACATAATTTGATTAAAACACTTTGCATTTTACTTCGGAACAAGCAACTTTTATTTCTTCACGACCAATCCAGCTAATAGGAGCATAATATAGTCCACTCACAGTCCTGCACAATAGTGTTCATACTAATACTACTCTACTTATACCAAATATTTAGAATTTTAGAAAACAAGTTAGACGTAACTTATGAACCCTAATACCTTATTCTATAAATCTCGGTATAGCACATAAATATAATTTCATAGTAAATATTAAATCCATAAAACGCTTTGAGTATATTTTAAATTTATAAGTATACATAAAATTCGATAAACGCCTAAATTATGACCCATTATAAGAGTTACAATAGGTAGTTAATTATAATTATGTTTATTAATATAATTATTCCTAAGTTCTTACTACATATGGTTTCCTGGTAGAAACAACGCGTGAAGTTTCCGCGGTTTCCCCCACCTAGTATTAATTTCCCGATGGGGTACACCCCCCTCTGAAGACGCACAAATTAACGCCCATTAAAAATTTCACGTCTAATATTATTAAACTATAAAATTTGCAAATAAGATATTACGTTCTAGTACAAATTCTAAAAGTTTTAATTAACCTTGTTGAGGCTGGTCGGTCTATCGAATTTCAGTTGTCGAACAATTGGGATTGGAAATAGAGATATTTCTGACTTAAAATTAGCTGGCACAGCGATAATTATAAAATAATGTGGTTACTGGAAGATAAATTCGTTGAATATTTGGTTCCAAGCGATAATTACTTTTTGTATTATTTTCATACTATTAAACAGTAGGCACACCCCAAAGACTTACGCGTAACCTGTAGTCAATAGCTTAGTAGATTTCTTAATCAGTATGATTATTTTGATTTGGTTCATGACTTTCCTTCAAATATAATTCGGTATGACTTTCATTAACATTCTTAGATTTTTTAGTCGACCGATTAGGTAAATAAGGCAACCCAAATCAGGCAATCAGCTTTTAGTACATTTATAGTTTGTATCATTCTGTATATCTAAATTTTGTTTAAGCTAACGTTATTACAAGTATATGGCATTGTGTTTTATTAGCAATCTTAAAATTGTGTCTGAATTTTATGTAATAATTTCAGACACAGACAAGACAGACAATTTGCATTCTTAGCAAATATGAATTCACAATATCGTCTGTGTTTGCTGTCAATGGTCTCTTTATCGTGAAAATCATAACAAAAGGACTCTTGAAACACTTCAAACCGAACTGCATAAAATTGGATGCTATTTGTCACGTCTGAGACTGTAGAGGAAATTTTATGAATTATTGAATCTCATAAATCTATGATTTATCACAATATTGGGAATTCGTAAGTTATCTGGATAAATCTAAACAAAATAAAACTTTATTGGAATTGCGTTTTTGTATATCAATAGTATTTAGAAATAGAAGCACAAGTTTAGTCTGTTTGTGCACATTTATCGTCAGTGTTGATTCGATCACTGATTGCCTTACTAATTTGATTATAATGAAACTCAACATGGTCATAATCATACAGCGTACACAGATTCTTTTACACCAGAAATAGCTTCAAAAAAGCTTCATTGAAAAAAGATTAAAAACTACAAATTCTCACCTAATGCCCTCACTTGTATCGTCCCTTACGTAGTATGTTCCCAATACTATTTATATTTCAATAGATATACAATTTAAAACTAGTTCCTAGTTGATTTACATATATCGACCCCATTCATCTATAACGTTACCAGAGCAAACCATTAGGAATAATCGCGGGCCTACAAAGTGCCTTGCGGGACACCGACTACGCATACATTAGAGGGCCCTGGGCGAGTTTACATGTTTTATTAAACCGTCAGCCCCCAAGGACGTGTTGTGAATACAACGCCGTCCGCAGCTCGTACATCACCAAGATTCATAACATGTGCCGCTAATTTACGCGTGTATCTAAATTTTAAGCATAATGCAGTATACAGCGTTAGAGACGATTATGGCATGGGCTATTAGGTTTACTATGTGTAATGGCTGATATGAGTTCCTTTGTTAAAATCTGTATTAATATTGTGCTATCTCGGCAGTGGAGGCTTCGTATATTGAAGTTGTTATTACATAGATGTTTATTTTACCAACTACGCAGACAATGTGGGTAATTTATTCCTATATTTATTTTATGTGCTCATAATAACATTTCATCGTGATGTCAATAGTTTAACGTCGGGTATGGTGATTAAGCTATGGTTAAACCTCTTATGTGTTCTTTTTTATAGTGTTTAGAAATATCATAAAAAAACCGTTTTTGTTAATTTTAATTTTATATAACTTGAACAGAAAATTATTTATTTACCATAAATCATGTTCGGTTTTGGAGCAAAGTTACTTACATTGAAATTACACGTCAAATTTCAGGTATCTCATTATAAATTTAGGATTTAATAAAGCGAAATTGAATATAGCATAAAGCTATGTTTACCCTCGCGTGATATTGATTGCGAACCCCCTATGCTGTTATTATTTTACTTGACTACACAAGTGTGGCCGGAGCTTATCGCGGTGTTCGCTTCTACGCTCGATCGTAGGTGTGTCCGACCCTTTATGCGGATGTGAATGAAAAAAAGTCAAATGATTCGAAAGAGCCTTGCTGTGTCGTTTCTTTCGGATCAGTTCCGGTATTGTTTTGATTTTACATCACGATACAAGATGCAAGCACAAAGCGATTCTATTTATATCTTGCGAGCCGTGACGTTCTGTTTTACCTATATTATTTTTTTGCAGGGAAGTCATGGCAACTACCATTAGATCTCTTAATTTTGTTAATAAATATTTTGGTAGGTTCATCTTTGTAATTCTTGGATATTTTCCATAATTATATAGATATGATGACCAACTACATAATTTAAAAAATCAGTTCATATTTTTTAACATACATGTATCGTTTGCAAGAAAAAACATAGTAATGTAAATTCTTACATCTACATTCTTTAAATGATGAAAAATAGTCGAAACTTGAAACAGCTACAGAATTAGAATCAATGTTCTAAACTGTATGGTTAAGTTTCATTATTGTACACATAGATAAAGTCAGTGTTAACTTTTATCGATAACGAAAAAAAAAAGTCGTTTAAGTTACCCTCATCAAATAAATAATACCTAATCTTGTTAGCGCTTCATATTCCCAACTTTGATATTAAAGCCTTGAACTACAAAAAGAATATTAAAGCGAGGCGAAGAATGAAACCATTATAATAAAATTTTAATTTACGTTTAACGTTCAAAGTAAATATTTACATCCGCGTATAATGACACAAAACGGCCGGGCCGTGTTTCCTTTCATAACCACTCTGAAATATCCTGCGTCCCAATTATCCTGGTTACAGTGTTGCAAAACAAAAAAGCACCTTCCATTGTTTTTTAAACAGAACGACATACTTCAAAGTCACCAAGAAACTACGCAATGGAATTACAGTTCCTCGAAATAATGGGTACGTATTTTTACTGGTCACGTTTCTCGGTACAGGAATCACGATTGAGACATACAAATGTTTGGCGTGGGATTACTTTCCAATTGGAACGTGCCTACGAAGACGGCCCTGGATCCCACTTATTTGAGTTTCAATTATCCGCAATCTGTGAGCAAATACTCATCGAAATGAGTTATAGTATGCATATTAGCCATTTCTGGTGTGATTTATGCACGAGTCCTTGCAAGAGATGCATTGAAAGTATTAAAGAGACTAGTGATGATTGGTTTGTTTCAAACATATATGGATGCATTATTTTATAAATAGTTATCTTTAACCAACGACAAACAAAGAGGGTTATAAGTTTGATGTTTATTGTGGTTCTCTCACTTACCGTAAAAATCGCAGCTATATTAGATGATTTACGTTGATTTTCTGTAAACGTTTGGTACTGCCTCCGTCGAGTCAGGTTGTATGCGAGTTGTAGTCCAAGAGCTAAAGCAAGGTCATTACTTGTTCATTATTTGAAGTAAGAATATTCTCTCAATTTCGGAATATTATAAATGCATTTGTGAGTGAGCACGTATTGCACGCCTCACCGAAAAAGTTTGAGGTAATGTTTGTTACGTAATATGAGTGAAGTTGTTGTTTTAACAATAACTATATGTTTGAGAAGTAAATAAAATGAAGATATTGAATTTTACTAGAAATACATAGCGTATCACTTTTATGATTTACGAGTATAAGGTACATTTGTAAGTTTTACTTTCGTAACTGATAAAGACAAAATCTGTAAAGTAGTAAAATATTCGTCGTCGGTAGGTAGGTAAGTACGAAAGCTATAAAGTCAACAATAAGTGTACATTTTTTTAGTTTTAAAGCAATAAAAAAAACTTATGTAAATCTTTATGAAAGTTTGAGTGTAAAACTTATAAGTGTAATTCTCTCTTAAGTCATGTATGTTCTTTTTCTAAATTTAATTATTCTAATTTAGCGACACATATACGTATTTATGATTCTTTATAAAGTGGTTCTACTAATGTTTTGTTTTTTTTTTTATTGGAGATAATGAAATATTGAATATACCATTAGGTTGTTTAAGTATAGATGATTCCATTATAAAAAGCTTAATTAAAAAAAAAAACGATTTTCGATTTATTCGTAGATAAATTAATCTGTGTTTTATACCGCGATTTAGAATCTAGATTTGGATTACCTTATCCTCTCCATTCTATCCCACAATTAAAATATAAAAAAATCTCAAAATATTACTTATAATATGTATGATATTATCCCTAAAAATATTAATCTTCAATAACCCTAATCAAACACCGCCTTCAAAATTCCTAAATAATCACGAAAATGTTACACAAAAAAATAACCATTTAAGCTATTTTTCCTTAATCTCATCTCACATAATGAAAAACTTACAATCAGATAAAACTTCCCCGCTTCCCCAATTGGCTGCCTCTTAACGTCGAAGAGTTGAAAACTTGACTAAGAGTTGTGACAACTGAAGGCGTAGACTTTTTGCACATTATACTCCAAACTTTTCAAGTCTATCGTCTGGGTTGTTGTCGGGAACTATTTGTTTCACTTAATTGTTGACTGTCTTTTGTTTGGGGGAATCTTGTTGAATCACTTCACAATAGCGTGGCGATGATACTAACGATTGTATTGTTAAATAATTTAAATTTGATTATTGATTACATTTTATTTTATAATATTGAAATCAGCTTTTTAACCAATGACCCAAAAAGAGAGATGTAATAAGTTGGGCGAGTGTATATGTATGTCTATCCGTGGCATTGTAGCTTTCTAACGAATGGACCAATTTTGATGCGTTTTTTTAAAGCTTTAATTGAGATACTATTGATTTTACGATATTAATATTTACACGAAACAATTAAAATGAGTACTACATTTTATTTCATGAAATTAAATTTGGTATTCACGAAACTAATTTTGTTATGTAAAATCGACTTTCACTTTAAAAATGTATTTTTTTAGATTGGTCTCATAGAATTATCAACAAAATTGTGCAAAATTGAATACAGTTTTACTATTCTCCTTGCGTATTCAGATGTTTTCAATTGATCATTTTCTAATTTGTTCAAACAATCAATAAAATATTCTACAATTGATTGATTGTTTGATGATGTTGTCAGAAATACATATATTCCAGGTATGTGAGTTGTCAGATTTACACGTGGAAAAAGGTATATATAAGGCCAGGCTTAAAATCCTGGAATGCCTCCTTGAATTTTAATAATCTGGAATCCGAACATTCGAAAATATCATATTATAATAATTATAAAATATGTATGCAATTCCATACATTCTTAATCCTTACTTATATTATAAATGCGAAAGTAACTCTCTGTAAAATCCTACCTACACTACTGAACCGATTTAAATGAGATTTTATACAGAGATAATCTAGAACCTTAAAATGACATAGGCAACTTTTAAAGCGAAAAAAGAGCTGTAAGGGATTGGAATATGAGCAAAATAATAATAATAAACAGAGGTAAACAATGCTGTGCAAACGAAATCGCGAGCATCATCTAGTTCGTAATATGAATTCAAAGATACATTCCGGCTGTTTGACTCCAGCTTAAGACGAACATGGATTGGAGCTATTTTAGCTGGCCAGGGCTAAAAGCCTGTAGCTGGCAGCTGTCCCCCGCGGAGCGTTTTGTCTCGTACATGTCAATAGATTTTAGCGTCCGATACGTTTTCAGATCAGAGTTTTTGTGAGCCTAAATAACATTTCCAGCCATTTACGCTGGTAGTGAAGTAGGTAACAATAGCTTGTAGCCATTTTTCCTGCCTTTGGTTTTCTATATTTGGTTATCGGTTTTCTATGTACACTAAAAAATGAAAGAGAAAAGATTTGGTTGTGGTTAGTTTTTGCGTTGAATAGGCTCTGAAACTACAAGAGCAATTTGAAAAAATCTTTTTGCGTTAGTTAATCTGTTTATTTGGAAATAGGCTATATTAAATCACGTTAGTAGCAGTAACCATAAACGTGAGTGAAGCCGCGAGGGGTAGTTAGTCATAAATAGAGTAATTACACTTTTAGTATTGCTTCTAGATTTAAGCTAAGTATGCAAACCTTATGCACATCACCCTAAACTTAAGATCATATTGCTAATACCCACAAAATATAAAAGACGGTAAATATAATGAAAATTTAAAGTTTAACAACAAATTCAAACTCGTAAATTTGATAAGTTTAATGATACGATTAGTTGAGTCCACACCAGACGACCCACTGCACTCTAAAGGCGCCGTCGGTGTGGACAAGCCGCACGTGAACTCATACCACAAAGTGGAGCCCGCTTCTTGACGCGGTCGATCTGTTTGTCGCGGAACACCTATTTTGACGAATTTGATCATGGCATGGTATCAAAATAATCCAAATCTAAATGCTCTAACAAGATGTACAGAAAGATGAATGATTCGTATTTTGCTCTTTTCCTTATTGTATTTAATTTTTATGTAAAGATGTAAACACATATTTTATGTTCAAGTATGTATATGTAGTGTATATAATATAATTGCATACACATATGCGTTTAGTAAAGGTCAAAGAAAATTTATTGCCGATCGTAATACAAGTAATATCTCAAATGCATTAGAACGTAGTTTAAAGAACATTCTGAAATATGCTATAGTTTGCTGAATATCTACTCCGTGCTGGGGTGTCCTAGATCCAAAACAGGATGGGATTATTCCCGTACGGTTTTCTTAGAGACATATTTTATATTTAAAATAGGTACTGTATGTTAAGAATATACTGTATACAAATTGTCTTCAAACGAGGTTATGAAATTAGAAAAACAAATTAATCGTAAAGATCTAACAGAAGAAGAAAGCTTTTTTATGAAAATAAGAACAAGTAAGGAGCTTTTGAATCTAACGTTCAATGATCATCGCCATTCATAAACATTTGCAGCACCAGATGAGCAATAAATGCATTATCAACTTACATGTAGAGAAATACGGAATAACGAGAGGTATAGCTGGGGTTCCGGTTAACAAACTTAAACATTTTAAATGGCAAGAAATATGTCTTAAGAAAACTCGTAATATGTAATTAAAATCTATACACGCTATCAATTAACATTAGGCTCTTTTGAATATAAAGAAATGGTATGGCATTAGAACAAAAATAAACGTGCTGAAAATCGGTTTTTATATAAAGGCACGAAGTTGAATATACAATTAAACGGTAATAGTCAATGGCAATAGCAGTTATTCTTCATAAGACCTTAACCTAGAACAATACGATTTATAACAAGAATAAACGAAAATGATCGAACTATTTTAAGCACGGAATTTCTCCTGTAAATAGCTGATGGATGGCGACCCTGCACCAGCGACTCTCGATATTTATTGCCAGCCATCATCCCTACTTTTATGGCTCACTCGGTGAATAGATTAAATTTACATTTACCTGAACGATAATATTTGAAAGTGCTGTTTTAAAACCTATAATAGATAATGTAATTGATAAAATACAAGGCTTTGTTGTTCAATCGTACATTAAAGAGCTTTTGTTCCCTTACGTATTCATTTTGGAGTTCTTATATCAATGACTTAGATGCTTATAAAATAGAAAAATTATCTTGTTTTTAGTTCTAAATTTAACAGGTGCTAAAGGTGTATATATCTTGAATGCTTATCGATGCTGTAAAAATTTAATTCAATTTATTACTAAAGCGTAATAAAACCATATACATTAAAAGCAAAACACAGCATCCAGGAATATCCAACTAGATTCGCTCACTTAGCTTTATCTTGACTAACAACAATTTAGCAACAAAACCAAGGCGAATGGAAACTATGCAATTAGTTCTAGACTTTGAGTTAGTCAGGGCGATAGGCGCTCCAGCTGAGAACACTGGAAACCTATACGTTGAACAGAAATTATATAACTAACAGCTATTTCAGTCCAATAATAAATATTTAATAAATAATTTTAACATTTAGAAATATCTTAAATTATTTCTACTGACAGGTTGGTATAGTGGTTACTGCTACTGACTGAAGCACTAATGGTCGCACGTTTGATCCGCGCTTACAGCAAACATCTGTATTGGCCATACACCCGAACACGACACTCAGACCTCTACAAATCTACTTATCGCCAATACAGGCGTTTGCAGTGACCGCTGTCTCTGTCAGTTTTACGTTTTAAAGCCTAGATTTTAGACGAGAATCACGTATAGCTTTTTTTTAATTGGTCTCAGACTTTCATAACGATTTACATACGAGTAAATTTTTGTCATGGCTTTACACTTGAAAGAATTTACTGTCAATGACTTATTTTCGACATACACAGCTTTAGTAACTACTTACGATGAGTAACGAATCGACGAATTACTAGGTTACAGAGTTTTTCTGTATTAGTTTATTTGTATGTGTAAGTTTTAATCTTACCTAAGACACTAAGGTCCCGTCCTTTTTACATTAACGAGTTTGAATGATATTTGCATATAAGTCAATATAAAATTCAACTTACTGTTACAATCTCATATTGAAATAATTTTTCTATAATAATACTGTAATCTAGGCAAAGCGTAATCAAAATGAACTTGGAACGGCGGAAATCAAACCCGGAACCTCCAATCGGAGTCAGATTTGCGCCAAGTAGGTCAAATTTACAAAACCTTATTTAGTATTCATGAGCGAGATAAGCGATAAATTATTATTGGGAAAAGCAACTTTTATTTGTAGATTTTGTTAGTATAATATCGAACTTTTAATTTGTTTTTAATTGATAGCAATTTCAATACCTATAATATGCTGAATATTTCATTGTAGTCATTATTATAATATTTTTTTTTGGGTTTACTTTAATAGGCTAGTTTTAGTTTTGTTAAGGTTTTTTTAAGGTCTTAAAAATAAATATTTTAATATTTTAAATCGTTCTCTTCAAAAATCACCTGTTGGCAGTTAAGACTTAACTACTAAAAGTTAACTTTTAAATAACTGGAAAGTGTATTTTTTTTAAATTAGCAGAGGAAAATTAATAAATTCGTTTCAAAAGTACTTTTTCATTCTGCATCCTTTTTCTTTTCTTCTCTTTCTTTAACTTTACTCACTCTTTCTTTTACTTTAGTTATTCCTCAAATTACAGAAATAACTTCTATTCCTCAGATAACTAACGTTTCTTAACTTTATTGAAATACACGTGTTTTAACAAATAACATAAATTTATATGGAAATCATAAAGTACATATAATTTACGAAGTCAATAGGTTTACATTGTTACACAAATATTAACATATCGACTATATTTGAACATACATACATATGTATCTTTATTAGGGATCATCTTAAAATAGATTATCTTATTTATATTCTATTACATATATTTAATATCGTCAGTAGTTCTTTCGTTTATACATTGTATGTATTCTGCCAATAAAAGGAATGTTTCATTTAATAATACGTGAAATTATAATTTCATCTCGCGCATTTAGGGTTCCGTATAACGGATGTCTAATTCACACTTGGCCAGCTTATAACTTTATTGGAAAACCCGCGATAATAACACATATTCACATATATATCTATAAAACGTGAAGCAGAAACATGTATCCCTTTTTACGGAAACAGCGCAGACGGAGGAGTATAAAATTTCGCACAGTTATATTTTATATGGAGAATCAAAAGTGTAGTGTGTTTTTTTTAATTATGCACAAAAAATTCATCAAATCAATAAAAAAATTAAACTTTCACGATTTGTACTATTCATATTTTATATTATATTTCAGCTCGTGACCATCGTTATCGTTTAAGTCTGTGGTCAATTTACTAATAGATTATCTGTAGTTATATACAAATTAATTCGACGTCGAATTTCGACCACTGGGCGACTCCTAGTTTTCTTAAATAAGTGTAGAGCCCTTTGATCAGCAGTATGTTGCGTCTTTAGCGAATATATTTTTCTATAAACATTATACGCATTAAAACGTAACATATAGACAGACAAAGCTACTTCACATTTATAATATTAGTAGAGATAAACGAGTTCAATGAAGCAAACAGAACACAACAGCTTCCGCATATAAATAAGTATTCATTAATTCCGAACTGAGTCCATAATTTCGTGCATGTTGGAATTTTTCGTGTATTTTTCAAACAATTACGCTGAGAAATTGTATAAATTGTTCCAAGTTTTTCAATATAAGTTAGACCCGATATTCCGAAAAGACGATACCCGCGGGTATAATCGTGAAGATATCTGAATACTTTTTTTCATTTTCAATTGTTTATTTATATAGAAAATAACAGACTGTAAATGTTTCATTTAATTCAAAAATTTTATTTTATTTCAAGTTTTGAAAAAGGCATAAATCCATATTATTAAAAACGAGTCACGTTAGTATTACAGACTAAATATCATTAAAACAGAAAAATAATACATAAATAATAAACAATAAAATTGATATCTCATTAATCAAATTAACAATACACCTTTATTTGCCAACTAGCTGCGAAATAAAAAAAGAATTTTTCAAATCGAATCAGTAGTTTCAGAGAATACCCTCTATATAAAAACTTAGACACAAATTTTAGCTCTTCATAATATTAGTAGAGGTTATTATATAATTATGTTTATCACTAATGCCTAAAAATAAAATGTCTAAGCACTCATTACAAATATACATATAACGAAAATAGGACGTTACAAAATAATGAATTCACGTTACAGAGAAGTTGTATTTTGGCTTTTCGTCATCAAAATAGTCGCGAACATTTCGAAGTTAAATAAACAGAAGACCAAAGAGATATTTATGTATCAACGTGATATTCTAAACAGAAGTAGAATTTGCAATGTATGTACTTAACTTGACGTCATTAACATAAATACAGATCCTCAAACCAAAGTAACATACTCTCAAAGTTTGCAAGTGAAGTTCCCGCAAACCGAACTTAATTATTGTATCGCGTTTAACGCTTCGCGCTTACAGAAAACATATTTGTGTTACAAACTTGATAATACGTTTTTAAAGATATTTTTGGAACTTAAACTAAGTAAGGTTTTTTAAGCTTGTTGAGTTCTGTGTTTAATTCAATTCTTTATTTTTTGAAAGTTTTGTGTTGGTCATTTAATTAAGAAATTAAAAATCAAAATTAAAATCAAAATATGCTTTATTCAAGTAGGCTTTTACAAGCACTTTTGAATCGTCAATACAAAAACAAAAGAAAACTAAACACTAATTAATTAATTAATTTACCACCGGTTCGGAATGTAGATTCTACCGAGAAGAACCGGCAAGAAACTCGATAGTTACTCTTTTTAAAAGTTTTACGATGGGTACATACATTTATGAGTTACAAATATATTAAATACCCTGTGTGAATCCAGCTTATACTAAATCCAAGCATGTTTATCATCTATATAATCTTGAACAGAATAATATGCTTTAGCTACTAAGGATTTTTTAATATGTACTTTGAAAATAGCGCTGATGTCTTCATAATAGGAATAAAATATTTTTGTGGAATTAATAATCATCGCATTTCCACCAGTGGCGACCACTAGTTTCCTAAAAAGGCGAAGAGCTGTAGCAGCCAGCAATAGGCTGCGCCTTTAACGAATAGTTTAAAACATTTTTTACCCACGACTCAATCAGAGAGGTGTTATAAGATTAAAGTGTGTATGTATTTATATCATTTATGTTTGTATAAATTAATTATTTCAGTTATTATAAGTTATGAGTTTTCACAACTATTGTAACCATTAGTTCTTAAAACATTTAAAGATATTCAAACATTGATAGATTTTGAACATAGATACTAAAGTATCTATGCAATCATTCATATTTCCTTACAGGTCAGGTTAATAAAAACATACTAAAAATACATAAATCAACAACTACACGAAAAAAATCACAAAAACGCAATAAAAAAATCCATCAACTAAATTCAGCCGTTTGATTTTCGAATCGTACCTTAAAATAGCCACATAAACACGAAACAACGTACATGTCACGAATTTAAATAAATCGTGAAGCGACAGACCCAGCTCCAATACGTCAAAGATAACCAAACGTGAATAATCGTGGACTGGTACACATTTGCATTCATAAATGATTCATGACCGGCTGTTGTCCGAGAAAACATCAAATTTGATCGCCGTAGCCAAAATTCTGGATATTGGTCGTGCGTGGTCTCGAATAGATATAGTCGATCAGCCTTAATCGATTCCACGATTCATTGATGTTTAAGTTCGAATTCTGATTTGTTTTAATTGGCGTTGGTGATGGGTTTCGTAAATTGTTGGTCGCTTTTGTTGTGCGGAGAATTAAATTTTTAATTAAGTGATTATATTTCTAATTTTGTGGTTATAAAATGATGGAAACAAGACTTATGACAAATGATTAGAAAACTAGTCGTCGTAAAGCGGTCAGAATTCGACGGTAGTTCATTAAATTTTCTACGGATTTCAAGATTGACTACAAATAATCTATTTTCAATTTGACCACAGCCTTTAACAATAAACAAAGGAGTATATATGCGTGTGAGTGAAATACATGTAGTATGAGTAGTATTTTTAAAATCTTTAATGCATTTTTGATACATAATTAAAAAAAAATCATTCCTTTCTCATTTTCTATATAAACTATAAATGTGCAAATTTTCCGTATTTTGCTTTACGTAATAATATATATTATATACATTAAAATCTTAACTGTACGCTTTAAACTGACACATAAAAGCAAAAGAATCAGTCAATATTTTTAGATTTTTGTCGCCATTTTTACATTTATTCGCACTGGCAAGACGAACATAATGGCGTATCATTTTCAAAATTGGTTAAGTACGAAATACTTGAGTAGTGTCGAGGGGTTATAGGAACAGAGGGGTTATAGTGAGTATGTCACATACATAAATGCAAAGAGGTCAATAACATAACCATTATTTTGGACTTAGCTGCAGTCGTGTAAAGATTGTCTGTATTGTACATGTGTAAGTTTACATAGTAAATGTGCTTATTTATCACTTTTCTTTATAATTACACAACTTCTTCTTTTCATATTTTATGTACATTAATAAATAAGCGGTATAATGTATACATAGATAACAAAAAGGAAACAAAACAATATGACGCTTAACTTGTGCTAAGTACTTCAAAAACATCACAAGCATTAATAAACTGGCTGTCCCTTGCGGTTTTACTCGGATTTATGGTTACTACTTCGCTCCTATATGTCGTAGCGTGATGTAATATAGCCTATAGCCGTCCTCAATAATATATTATTTAACACAAAAATATTTTTTCAATTCGAACGAGTAGTTCCTAAGATAATCGCGTTCAAATAAACAAACCCTTCAGCTTTATAATTTTAGTATAGATAAATAATTTCTACGTATTAAACCCGAGAATCGAAAGAATGTTTTAATAATAATTTATTTTATGTTAGCATAAAATATTATTTAAAAAATGTATGTTATTCAAACCGTAATTGCCACGAAATGTAAAATATTCAAAATAAATACATTCGCTACGCGGTAACGTAGCATTACGCTACATCTGCTCTACGAGTGCTACGACAAAATACGGCAATTAGATGTGTTATACGATGTGTGCTACGAAACGCATGTAATGCTCTTAATAATATTACATACATACGTTATAATTTCTTTTATTGATGTGTATATTTAAAGAAAATTAAAAAAAAATACAAACATAAAAACCTTTTAAAGTGAAAAAAGAGCTCATGATATTAAAATGACTGAACCGATTTTGGTAGAACATATTAGAAAGACTTCTTCCAAATGAAAAAACCGCATCCAATTTGGTTCATCCGTTTAGAAGCTACAGTGCCACAGACAGACACACAGACACATACAGCGGTCAAACTTATAACACCCCTCTTTTTGCGCCAGGAGTTAAAAAAAAAGAAAATTTATAAAGGTGTGGATTGACCAAAGTCAAGAGAGGTGAGGGGGTTTTACGGTAACCTACCGCTATTGTAACGCGATTTATTTTTACAGTTTTTTTTGTTTTAATACAAAAATCAGAAATCAACTGTCAAATTGTATCTCGTTGTAATAGCGATAGCTCATCGTAATTAGGCAGCCGGTTGAAACACATTGCGTTTCATCAAATCGTTTTTACTCCCATGTATGCTGGCTATGAGATATTTCATATCGATATTCAATAAAATATATTTTAAACGTTTACATCTAGGACGACCCAACGCCGATTCGGTTTGCAAAGCTTTTTTAATTATACCTTTGGGTGTAAAATTAAGATCTTTAAATATATACAATAAAATGTTTTATAAAATCTTGTGTATGGGAAAAAAATGTCGGCACAATCTAAAACCAAATATAAACTAACAGCCACTAATTTTCCCACTGCTGGGCAAATACCTCTTCTCTTCTTCTTTATTTTGTTTTGTGGCTTTTAGTTGTGCCAATTGTGCACATATTATTTCGCCAATGTCACGTGGAGAACCTCTTCTCCTATTAAGGAGACTAAGATGACATTTGTCTATTTAAGGTTTAAGAAAAATATTATTTACAACTACCGCCAACGGTTTCTTAGTTGGTATCTCGAATAACTTATCGAAGTCACCTTAGTCTACCCGTGACCACGAACGTTGTAAAGTGCTCAAACGTCGGGATGATAAAAAAATTAATATACGCGATTTAAATCCGTTTAAAATAGTTTTATTTAAGCGTAGAATCCGTTGTGGGTTGGCGGATAAAAATTTGTTTGAATTTTTTCCGGCACTTGTAGGTTTTCTCACATATTTTCCTTCACTTACGTTGTGATCGACATATTTTAAACACTATACCTTGCTTAACCCAACCTAACTAGTTTTTATATAAAAAATCTTAATTATATTTAATACACGAGGTAGATATTTTTAAAATTAATTTACTCTGTTTATAATCTAGTGAATAAAGGAATTTTAATACAGCTTAATTAAAACGTAATTGAGATACCTACACGACGAGGGCCATCTCGATGTCGCAAATAAACTTAGGAATGGTGTTTGCATGCCAAATTTAATTTCGTACTTACTCCCTCCGTTTAGGCGCAAACAGTGGATACGTAATGAATAAAACATCTCTTGCTCATACATCGCTCTAGCATTCTGTGTGGAGGCGTTGAACGGGCGAGTCGTCAGCTAGCCAGCTGATTGTCAAACTATTGCCATCAAAACATGCCACATTTTGATATTTAAACGACTCGTTTTATTGTAGTACAAATATCGAAAATTAAGTGACAAAATGTAGCATTTTGTGGTAGTGATAGTTTAAGGTACATAGTCTGTTAATTTTTGTAAATTGAACAAGACGTATTCCCTACTTATATTCCTATTAAAATCAAAAATCATGCCAATTTGTGAAATTAATGCTAGTGCAGACCTAAATAACATTTTGATCAGTAAAGATTTGTTAAAAAGTATATATATATATATATATATATATATATATATATATATATATATATATATATATATATATATATATATATATATATATATATATTTAGGACACAACAATTTATAATACTAATAAATTAACGGGCAAGAAATATCCAAAAATCTGTATATTTCAAATCCACGTGTATACCTTTTAATTCCACATATTTAAATATCAAATTCAGTCCGCGTTTCTCGTGGCCCTAATCGGGCGAGGCAATATAGAGCTTTGACGATTTTCTTTTCAGAATTTCAAGTGATTCTAAAGTCCTTCAGAGTTGTATAGCGCTGCATTTTATGTGCTTGCACTTTATCTATGTAAAAATGTACGAAGCCTTATTGAATAAGGTATATGGACGTCCTTCGGGCTTATTGCGTTTGTTTATATATGATATGGATCTATTTCATTCATCGTTATTATATTTGTTACGATCATAACATTTGGAGTTACAAATCTATATTCATTTTGAATTTTGACAAGATCGTCAATTGTCTTATTGGCCTAAAGTTACTCTTGACTGTCTTACTCAGTCGCTAGCTGGTTGCTAGGTAACATCGTCCAAACGTGGTCGGAATGTAATTATTACGATTTGTAAATACTTAAGTTGTTATATACGGTACTTACATATACAACAAAATTAAAAAAAATTGTCTGTCAGTGTGTTTGACCCGGCTAATCTCTGGAAAAGCTGGACCAATTTGACAGCACTTACACTAGCATATAGTTAATGTTATAAGGAGTAACTAAGGCTGCTTTTATTTTAGGGATTTCATTTTCCTAGCCGGAATTCGAACCCGTTAATTTTGAAAAAAAATCATATTCTGTAATATTCCGCCATCTAATAGTGTTCAACAAGGATCAACTTCTGGGAAGTACGGCGGAAAACGGCGAACTAAAGTAATAGGTAATTAATTAATGAGATTAAAATGCTTCTTTAATGAGATGCACCGCAGAGTGCAGGCTTACTTTTTATGAGATATGCCATCCTGCATCCACGCGACCGAAGTCGCGGGAACAGCTAGTTTTCAATACATGTTTCTTATAGTCTCATCATTGATTCATGCATACTACTGCTAAAGCTTTTTAATCTAAATGGAAAGGCAGTACCTGAGTGTAAATGGTACAGTTGGTTTGTGTGTGTGTGTGTGTGTGTGTGTGTGTGTGTGTTTGTAGTGGTACTTTAGCTATATTGAAAGTTAATAATGTAATATATAAAAATCAATGTAGTTTTGTTTGTCACACGGAGTCCATTTAGAGAAAATGGCGTCTAAAAATGTCAACCTATTTTTACAACTGTGTTTAAATAAGTATATATCCATCTTTTCTTTACTGTTTGATAAAAAATATAATGAATTAAAAATAGATTGATATCATCGAATAATAAATTTGTCAAATATACGAGATTATTGTATATTGCACAATATGGGACACTGTTTAATAATTAAACGATTAAATTAATGAACTTTTTCCAGTACTTCTTAGTTTAGATGACTTTAATGTTTTCAATGACGTTACGTATTAAAAACGTGATGCATTAAAAATATATCAATATCTCCGAATTTGACTTTTTGTAGGTTGACACATTATTTTCTAAATTAACTTTCATTAGAATTTACCACAGTTCGGAAAACATATCGATAAGAATCGTAATGTCACCCATTGGATTTAAACTCATGCCTGTAATTCGATTTACTGACTCACCGTATCTTTGTACTAGTACGTTTAACCATATATTATAACTAACTTATACTAATTAAGTATTGTAAACATCTACATATTATGTGCTCAAGTGATGCAGAAAATTCAACCCGTAATCATTTCTATTAAATCCATACTAATATTATAAAGTTGAAGAGTATGTTTGTTGCTTGTTGTAGAAAAAATATTTCAGTGTTAGATAGTTTATTTATTGAGGAAGGTATAAGCTATATTACATCACGCTACGACTCATAGAAGCGAAGCAGTAACCATAAATGTGAGTGAAACCGTAAAGGGCAGCTTGTATTATAATAATGTGGTATATGAATAAAGACGTTACGTTGACGCCTTGCTAGATTGGCTATTAAAGAATTTATAAGTAGGTATAATAAATAGTAATAACAATTTCGAAAACACTTTAACCCCAATAAACCAACTTCAAATTAATTATATCACGAGAATGTTTACTGAAAAAGAACAATTAAATATTTTACTATTCAGATCGTGTTTAAGTTTCATTCTTTATGTTTTTCTATCCTTATATAACTGGGAGCTACAGCGGGTCGGTCGAGATATCGGAGCTACAGAGTAATAAACGTTATGTATAGACTACTTGCATGAGATATAGAGTATTTATATATAGATACTGATAAGCAATATTGTGTCAAACCACAATCAGATCAATTCAGGGATATTGATTTTTTTTATCATTATTTTTAAAAAATCAAGTTATCTAAAACAAATAAGTACGAAAAAAAGTTTCTGTATGTTTTGAATTTCAAGTGCGTTGCATAATTAGTAATTTATACAATAATCTTATAGATTAAAAACTTATTATTTGATTTTTTTTTATTTTATCAATTTGTTTTTAATTCACTTTACCTTTTATCGAAATAGAAGAGAAAAGTATATACGTATGGAAACTGACATGATTAGACGCCATTTTTTCAAAATGAGGCCCGTGTGGTTTGTGCATATCAGCGTCCGTTTGTACGTCAGTGAAGTTTTTACAGCGTATAAATCAAAATTAGCAGTTCTAAAAGAGAACAAAAAAACTACAAAATTTTACACAGACCAAGTAAAACTTACACCATAAAAATGATATATTATTGATTGAAATGCTGTTTATGAAAACTTGTGCAGTTTTTTGCTCTCCTTTAAAGCAGTTAATTTTGACTTACGCACTGTTAGAACTTCACTGCCGTATAGTGAAAATAACAGTGTTTTCTTAATTAGTTTTTTGAATCTATCTTCCTGTATATTCACAAGTAGCGGCTAGGACCGCCTGCGAATGTGATTTATATATATTAACAACCCCTACTTTACCATCAAAAAGAAAAAATAATAATAGTTTTTTAAAGGAATTTCAACAGAGTGATATCTAAAAGAACATATAAAATAAACAATTTTAAAGAAATAAGTCACTGTACAGCGATAATCTGTGCATAACGAACATAATTGAATCTTCGAGAGAAGAGAGCCGATCCCCGAGATGACTGTGACATATTTGCATATGATGCAGCGCAATACGCCATTCATAAATGAGTTATGCATATGCTCGCGCAAAGTTAATTATGTTATAGCTATTATGACGTTAGAGAGACCTGAACTTTTTATTCAAGCGGTCGATATTTTTGATATTTTTTAGAGTTCCGTACACAAAGGATACCCTATTATTAAATCTCCGCTGTCCGTCTGTCTGTCCGTGGGCTGTTTCTCATGATCCCGGATAGGTAGAGAGATGATTTTTTTTTTGAATGTGTCTATTGCCGCTTGAATGACAAATAATAAAAATCAGTCAAACCCATACATAAACACATGCATACAATACATACACCCACACACATGCACAAGTTAAAATGTAATATCTCTTGCCAATGATAAAGAAATCAATATAAAAACAAACGTTTCAATATTTCGTTTTTTGCCGGTCAGATAGCGATTTGTTCGGGAGCCGAAACGAGAATACTACATACCTGCGGTCGCGTTATCCGCACCGAAATGCGTGTATTTGACAATAATATCCCTGCTATCCTTGTTTGCATATATTTGCACAAACTATGAAACTATTTTGTAAACGATTTTAACATATTCGAATTTTAATGACATGGGTCAAATTTCGTATTTAAATTTTTAAACTTTCTATGTAATTATGATTAAAATTGGTTTGAATATTGATGACGTTTTAATTTGGTTAAATTATGGCGTTGACTTCAATTAAAACTTTATACTCGTATGCACGCAATAATGTAACAATTACTAATCTATACTTATTTATATTTATTATAATATACGACCCGAGATGATTGTAGTTTAAATTATAACATTTATCATGTAAGTCCACACTTTATAAGGATTTTGTTTTTAAAAAGAAATCTATAAAAATATACTTGTACTATATGTTATGTTAGATTGAAACGTAATATTTAAGCTATATAACACATTTTCCAGTAAGATATATCTACTGAAATAATAATATAAATAATATACGAATATTATAAAGATATATAATATTAAAATTATAAACAAATTAAACCTAAATTTGTTTATAATATCCGATCCGATTTGAATTTATTAATTGCGTTAGGTAACCCATATTTATTAAAGAAGGTTACAGACTATGTCACATCGACGACTCATAGGCGCGAAGAAATAATGATAAACGTAAGCTAAACCGTGAGGGATTTTTAAATAATTTTGTAAATAAATAAAGCAGTGTAGTCGCTTGACTTCTAACATACGCCAGTATACCCAGTTATGCATACACTCAAAATGTGAAATATCACAAAATATTCGATAAAACAAAAACATAGAAAAAAGTACATTTAGACAATTTGTAATTAAGTAAAATGGCTTAGTAATAACAATACGTAAATCTTTTACAATCATAGCGAATGCAAACACGACTAGCATTAGTTTTCAAGTGCAGTGACGAGGAATCATGCCTATCTACTAACTAGCTTTGGACCAGCATGGTTGGATTGATGGAGCTAATTGGATGCTGATAAGCAATAATGTGTCAACCCACAAAAAGTCAAATTCAAAGATATTGATGTATTTTGATACTTCATCACCTATTTAACATTATTCAATAAAAAATAAAGTCATATAAACTAAATAAGTACGGGAAGAAGTTTCTTAATTAATTGTTTCGAAATTCCAGATCGTTCCTTATTTTGTAATTTATACAATAATCTTATATTTTTAAAAACTTTTTATTAGATAATATATTAAGTATATCAACCTGCTTTTAATTCATTACAGCTTTAATCGAAAAAGAAAAGAAAATATGGATAAATACTTATTCAAACAAACTTATTAAAAATAGGTTTCACATCTTTAGACGCCATTTTCTCAAAATGAAGTTCGTGTGGTTTGTCACAGTATTGCATATCAGCGTCCAATTGTCCTCTTAGTATTAGTTATTCTTAGGATCCTGTGGGATATTTACAGATTGTTCTAATAGATTGTAGTTTTATTTATAGGTGTATTGTATGAGTGTCATCTATTGCACTCTGAGGGCGGCTAGGCAAAGTAATTTTTCTTTTCCGACGTAAATACATACGTTATCAGTGTAAACAAACTACAGTTCCGAATGTTAAACCACCCACGAACGAATGAACGGAACCCATATCTAACCCCATCACACGTCATTAAATGTTCTTTCTTTGTTAATAGTACTTCACTAATTTCTACTCATTCTTGATAGTCATAGGTATATTTTATATGTGAATTCGTATTATTTAAAAACAAAATTCTTATTAAAGTGAGCGAAGCCGCAATCGAATGCTAGTACGTCATTATTTAGTAGTAAGTGATATTAACATCAGACTTATATTTTTTTGATCTCTACCTTTTTGAATTAAAAGAAACTTGTATTTAAGTAGGGATTTTCGATCACCTTTCATTCGTTAATTTGTCAATTGTTTACGCAAAATCGGACAGGTTAATTGTATCCGTGTTGGAAAGTGCTGGCTTTAACATTCTTTTTTAAACAATTGTGTTTCTACTGATTTTTATTGAATTGACAAAATGAATTACATAAATACTTTTTTTAAATACAATACCTATTGTTAATGGAGCTGAAGTACAAATAACAAGACTTGGAATGACAGGATAGTGAATATAACTCGATTTTTTATAACTTTCTATATCTACATAATTATAAATGATATCTTTACTTGTATTACAGTTACAGCTAATCTTTTTGACAATATTTTCTAATATACCCTAATGGAAACCGCGAGGCGCATTTTATGGTATACAAGGTTTACACCGCAGATTCGTGGGACAATACATTTTTAGGTACGGTACAGGTCACCTCCTATAAGGTGGTTGTATAACCTTTTCAAAAATACAAACAATAAGAGAAGTGTTATCGTAATCGTATAAAAGGTAGCGCATAGAGGCGAAAAAAGTAACAAATTTTTATACAATATTAGCTGTACATGGTATGAGTCGCAATAGCAACTGTATACTTATATGGGCGCTAATTAAATAATACAATTTCAAGCCATACGGACTTTATTTTAAGAAAATTGCGTCTAAAGATACCAAACTTACTCTTAACAAATTTGTTTGAAGACGTATATATCCATCTCTCTTTTCTATTTTGTTAAAAGGTATAATTAACTAAAAATAGACTAGTATAATGAAAAGTTTTATCCGATAATACGTCTTTCTAATATGTGAGGTTATTGTATATACCAAAATATGAAACACACTTAAAAATTCAAAACATTAAGTTAAGAAACTTTTTTCCGTACTTATTAACTTAAAATTTTTGATAATGTTAAATACATGACGCATTATTAGAATACATCACGAATTTGACTTTGTCTGGGTTGACACATTATTGCTTAACAGCATCCATCTATAGTTCCATAATATCATTTTGCATTAGTTGTTTCAAACGTAAAATATATACAACCTCCATCAGTGAACTCGTAATATACATCAGATAATATTAATATAATAACCATTACATAAAAAGCGTTCACTGTTAATAATATCGCTTATTAAACGATATCCACTGACGTTGATACCAATAACTGATCCATTGTTTGCGACGGACAAAGTGGAATAAATCGCTTCGAAGCACGGCCATTGTAAACAGATACAGTAAATAAGTGTGTAGTCCTTTGACAAAAATTCAATAGGAACGGTCATTCAGGACAGAATGGACGATTGCAATGATTCCGAACTGCTCCCTTACAAGTTAATGTAACTCTTTGTGATGCGACGAGTGTTTTTTAAATTCGATTTCGATTTGAAGATTTTTAATTTTATTCTTGCGTTTTTTACTTTGATGAGAAAGAAGCTTTATGTTTCTTTTTAAAGAATTATTTTAAGGATTCTATTATTACATTATCCAGTGTAAGTTTTAGTTGGTCATCTTTTTCGCTAGAATTTTTAATAATGATGTTTTTTATGAAATAAAAACGAAACAAGTTTTAAATCTCGCGTCATGCAATTATTTCTAGAAAATACACGCATTTCAAAATGTTTCCTGTAGACCCAACTGTGTGCTGCCCGGGTTAGTGATTAAAAAGTTTTGGGTTTTAATAATACATTCAATAGAATCTATTATGGTTTAAGATAATACATATATTTATAATACATATATATAGTTTCATCTCTATTTATAAATGATATGAATTTGAATTAATTAACAATAACAATGCAGAAATAGTTTAAGCGGTATATGCATTTAAAAGCAATAATATTTTTGAAATAGTGAGCAATGTTTGTAATCGTATTTGAACAAGCTGCCAACCGGTGCAATTATTTAGTGAGATGAGATCGCTCGGTGCTTAAGCATACAGACGTTTTAATTAATTTCTGTATGAGTTTCTGTAACTTAATGCAAATTTCGATGTCATGGCTTTTATTTAGTTATTTATTTTTAGACATTAAGTTAACTTCATAACTTATAAATGGTTTTGAAATCCTTTATACATTTTAACAATTTTAGAAATTTTATTCAAAATGCTTATACCATTCCGACTATGAATAAACACTTATGTCATTTAGCTTATGGATATTTTAAAAATAAATATTATCTTTAAAAAACTGGTCGGGAAACTAACTAGACTAATTAATGAAATAAGCGAATTATTTTATACATTTTCAATAACTTAAATGTAAACCACATACACACACACACACACACACACACACGCATTTTATTGTATAACAACAATATTATAACTATATTATTCACTTTGTCGCTTCACATTTCCTAAATTCAGGGGCTTTAGACTGTCACCTATTTCACTTATATAGACGAGCGCTAAAACTAGCGTCGTTCAGCATTTTATCAAAATTTCATTGAAGCCGGGGCGTGTGGTTAGTTTTTCATAAGTTCGAATCCAATACAACCTATAACATTCAATTCCTAGTTATTGTGCAGTCAGATTTGATAGCGCTCGCGGCCCGTCGGTCACGCTGGTCCAATCGTGTGTGAAACGCTCCCGGCGGCATGGATTCATGAAATATTAATTTTCTAACTATATGTTATACGAATTGCTGTCTCGTGGTTTTGGTTATTGTTAATACTAGCTGTCCCTTGCGGTTTTACTCGCGTTTATGGTTACTGCTTCGCTCCTGTGAGTCGTAGCGTGATATAATATAGCCTTTAGCCCTCCTCAATAAATAATTTCTCTAACATAAAAGAATCTCAATTCTAACCAGTAGTTCCTGAGACTTTCGCGTTCAAACAAACAAACCAACTTCGGCTTAATAATATTTGTATGTATATAATTTATTGATGATTATATCTTGACAATCTATTTAAAACAAATTTAGCTAAGTGACAGCATACAAGCGATGATTCTAGAAGCATTATATTTCGCACAGAAGATTCTTACATAACGTTCGTGAACACTAAGAAAGCATGTTTAAAAATTCATCCCCTAGTTATACTCGTATTATAAAGAACCGATGAATGTGGCCTGTAGTTTTGTAAGTATTACAGCTTCTACCGATGTTTTGATACATCAAATTACATTAAATTCTATATTAATATTACATATTTTTGGGATGAGTAATACTTTTTAATCGCCTGACCTTTCGACGACGTTGCATTCGTCGTGACCACGGTGAATACAACTATACGTTATATTAAATATGAATAAAATAATTCGCGAAAGTTTGAAATATATAATTACTCAAGAATTTATCGTATAATCAATGAAGTCGCTTAAAAATAGGATTTACAATTTTGGAGTGAACATTAAACTTATCACAGATTCTAAGTGTTGCTGTGTGTTATATCAGTATGAAAGATGATACTAAATGAGACACATACCAACAAATCGGGAGTTAACGCAAATCAAATGGAAAGATTTGAATCAAGCGTAGAAGACGCTAGATTTTATTATTTTTTCTTACTTAAGGAGTCTTAAATATTTTAAGAAAAAATTTAATATCTAACGAGCAGGTTTAACTTATTTTTATGCAGGTTATGTTTAATTTACACTATTACAACGTAAGTCTTACATATAAATATATTCCGAAGCACCAAATTACAGAACTCAGACATTCAAAACGAATAACGAAAAGCAAATCTCCAGATAATAACACATTTCTCTCACATAATGCGTTATAAATATTATAAACAGTAAAACGAATAAAATCGTCAGTAACACTTAGACGAAAATTATTCCCGCACGCGTCATAACAATATCAGCAGACCTGCAATTGTCGTTTATTCTTGATATACAGCGTGACAGCAAATCAAATAATCCTTGGAGCGGTGTACTCGCACGGAATCCCAAGATAATACCCGCACATTCAACCGAGAGAAATATTATTCGATAATTCTGGAAACTGCGAAGAAAAAGTCGGGAACAATAAACAGCGCGTATTCAAATGAGGGGAGCTCCCGCGGGACGCGGGGCGAGAAAACAATGATAATATTACAAACTTATTTAACGTACGGCTACGGAGCGGGCGGGTGATAAAAATACGGTACTTGTTTGCAATAGTATTCGACGAGTAAGGTTGTATATAGTTGTTTTTTAAACGACTTAAGAGTAGAAGGTTTTCAATTTGGTTGGTTTATTTTTGGTGTGTGACTCGCGATTTCTTTGCCGATTGTAAATGGATTTGAATATTTTTCGTTTGATAGACTATGCTGCTATTGTGATCAAGTACTGATTCTGACTATACTTAGGAGCTTGAGAGTAGATCGATATTCAAATTAAAGAAAAAACTGTATTATAACTTAGAAGATAGATTAAAATATAGGGTCTCTGGGTATAAGTGGCATTATGAATCTTTTATCCTAAAATTTTAGTATTGTAACTAGTAGTACAATGAAAAAACCTGCCATTTCCATTGTGCTAAAATTCATAGCTGTAATTTTTTAATGCGTTACTTTCACTGAATCATAATGGATTATAGTTAATTTTCTTCAAAATCATCTCTACCTAAAAAGGCCCTTATTAAGTTTTACGTTCAGACTCTAGTAAAGTATGAAATACCATCTCTTCTAATTGGTATACATTGAGCTCTATTTACAGTTAAAAATATCTTCGTGGCCCAAAACAGTCAAGTAAATTCGGTAAAAATTGTGAACGCGTATGTAACCTTGAATATTTACGAGTAGCGAAAGGGTTGCCGGCCGGGCTACGTGATGTCTTATGAAATTTCGTCTCTCTTCCAAATGAAGGAATATCGTTTCATTTTCCATTCTTTTATTGAGTATTACTTTCGGTTGTGAATTATTTTGAATTGGTAATTTAAAATTATTTGATATCTATTTCGAAACAGTCACTGGGATAAAAGTGATTTTATGTAAGTGTTTTTAAATTACCTTCCTTTGAATGTAGTATACATGTTCTAGAAAGCAAAGTTCGAGTTATATGTGATAAAATAAGTGAATATAAAAAGGATAATGATCTAGGAGGATACATCTTGACATATAAAGAAGATTAGCTGTTCTTCCCATTGACCCTTCTTGGTGTGACTCCCGGTCTTTAGGCAAACTAGCTTTCGACATTCACTTTCAATGCCGTATCGGCTCTTTTATCTTTCTTTGTTCTTGCTTCGCGTATTTTCTTGCAGTTTGTCCGCTTAATTGATATACGGCTACATTTCTTCTTTTAAAAGTAATAACTATAGGAACTGTTATATGAGCAGAATAAGAAGGCGAGATAAAATAATAATATATATTTATTGAATTAGAAAAGCGATAGTCACATATTATTTGGATGCTGATAAGCAATAATGTGTCAACCCACAAAATGTCGAATTTGGAGATATTGACGTATTCTGATAGTGCATCATGTATTTAACATTATTCAAAATATTTCCAAGTCATCTATAGTCAATTTGTTACGAATTGGTTTGACATCTTTAGACGCCATTTTCTCAAAATGAAGTCCGTGTGGGTTGACACATTATTGCTTATCAGCGTCCATTTATAATGTTCTATGTCAAAAGGCTTAAATACAAAAAGGTTATATATATGATTTAGATACGATTCGTTTATATATCGTATCCCTCGCTTTGCTATTTTTTTATTATTAGCAACTGTCACAGATTTCGGAATGTCAACAATATATTTTTTTAGTAATTTTTTATTGTTTGTCATTTGAGATGTATCTGTTTGGCTTTCTCTAAATCCGTATTTATTTACAATAGAAAATTTAAAAAAATATACTTATATATATTTTCAACGTCAAAGGAAGTCCTAGAATATCTTGTAGCAAATATTAAACGTTTAAAGTTTTTAAATGCGGCTGAAGTAGAACGAACTTAAAGTCTCGGAGAAGTTTTGATTCTCAATAACAAGAGGCCAAAGATCGAGGCACGTGGACGAAAGTTTTATTCCGAGGCGAATTAGCCACTCCATATAACCGAGTGTCTCGAGACAATCAACAAGCCCAGATTACACACGTAACTGTGAAAAAATTGTGCGTTATTAGGGCGACGACAAATAAACGGTTAAGATTGACTCTTTTGACATTAGTGCTCGTTCATAAAATCGATAAAGAAATATGTTAGTAATTCGAGTAATTTTATTCTTATGCGGTATTTCGTTAAAGTAAACCGATCTTAATGCTAACTTTTATATAAAAGAAGAAAAAGATAATGACGTTTTTGAAGATAAAAAAATATTGGAGAAACAATCTACCACATTCGAAAATAATACAGCGAAAAATCATGCTGGCACTCATTTTACATAACTTTGTCTATAATTCTATCACTTACATTAGGAGAGACTAAAACAAAATATAAATTTTAGGGGAACATTGCTGATTTTTTATATTTTAATTTAGTATATATTAATTATAAAGTAAGTTTGAATACACAAAGCAGGAGTATACCTCATACCACCATATCTTAAAGTGTAAGACTTAATTAAAGTTAACAGCTCCATGTGTACAGACCCTTATCTTATCCTCCAAGTCACGTCCCCGGCACATTGATGTAGGAATATAATATGAGGTGCCACATACACTGGAGTTACGTTAACACGCTGTTCGTGTCGTAAAACTTTACTACTATAAGTTATCTCTTCTATTGTAGATATTTCTATTGTATTAAATATTTCCTATCGAGTATATTCGTATAGTTTAAATAGTTTAACTGGTCTAGTTTTTTGGGGACTAATGAGTGTGTAATATCTAATTGTTCAAAAATTTATGTAGGATTATTTAAAAAAAAAAAGCTTTTTATAGGCCTTGTCAAAATAAATTTCATTATATAACACGGTGTTGAATTTTATTAAACGGGAGTTTCTATGACGATTTCTGGCTGCATCATCAGACCTTGGATTTGTAGTACAAATTTAATAAGTACAAATGCGATGGGATCATCTCATTGGTGTCCTTTTGATACATTTGAAATTTTCTTACAAACTTTATGTTTAACCTGAAAATACTTTTAATGCCTTCTGTATGCAACAGTTACTCAAGATACAGACTGTGAACCCTTGGCGGTAATTGAAAATATTTTTTAAATTTTTTACAGACGAATATAACCTCAAGTTAATGTTGGGATGATACAAATAATATAAACGTTTAAATAGTTTATTAAATTAAGAGAATTAGCCTTCAAAATTATCTCATATAATTATGATCTATGGAAATCATTTGAGCTGGAAAGCGAAGTTTTTCAATGGACGGCAGCAAAATGCTTGCGGTTAATGCCTCTACAGTGCATTCACACGCAGGTGACAGAAACCGACAATTCCGCGGATTGTTTGAGGTCAGTCACATTTTTATTTCTAAGTAAAAATTTAATTCTATATTCTTGTATTAATATTATTATAGTATTTTTCTTTTCCCATCATTTTTGTGTAAATTATGTAAAATTTCTTTATATTTTTTTAAAATAAATTCATTGTAACCGTATTTTCATTATATTTTGTTTTTACATATTTTGGAATTTCAATAATTAATGATTTTCGTATGACTTATTATTTTTTAATATTGCATGCGTGCATTATTATTTGTGTATATTCTATATCTATCTAATATCTAATACCTTTACGAGCAATTCTTGTACATATGTATAATTGTATATGTATAGTCTGAATCTCGGAAACGGCTTCAACGATTTTCACGAAATTTAGTGTACCGGGAGTTTCGAGGGTGATAAATCGATCTAGCCAGTTTTCATATTTAGAAAATCGTATTTTCAGGCAATTAAAATTGTTACTATATCATTGCAATATAAAGGAAATTTAAAATCCTGGGTAACCGAGTTTATTATAAAACTCGGTTACCCAGGATTTTAAACTAAAACTATTAACCGAATTTATAACAACAGTAACGTGAAAGTTGTATATATATTTTTGACAAATCCACGTGAAAATAAACAAACAAAGCTTACCTCTTAATAAAATTTATAATATAAATAGAACAAATTTCGCCCCAAATTACATTTCGGGCTGGCGTTAAGAGTAATTCAGTAAAATAATAATTTTCGCCAGCTCGAAGAGTATTCCGCGAATAACTTATATTCCTTAGCAAGACCGAAGTTTGCTCGTTCATAAGAATCTATTTAAATTATATTTGTTTTGAAACGTACCCACAACATCGCACTGCAAACGAAAATTAAAGTTAAATGAGAAGTAAAATGAATTTCTTGTGGAGATGTAAATTTTTCTATTAGACACATCTGGCGAGGTCACCTCACCCTTTGATGAGTTTCTTGACTCTAAGAAAATACGCTTATAAACGCCTCGAGCTCATTTGTTAGTGTGGTACGTTTAATCTGAAAAACGATAATGTTTGAAATTTTATGTCGAAGTGAGCGGGGGAACATGTAGTAGTGAAATCGAGTCTGAGTCACGTAAATCTAATGAGTTTTTTCAATTTATGAACTATTTTCATGTTGTGTGTTTGACAATTTTGGCTGAATAGTCCATTAATTGCGGAGTTGACGTTGTGATATGGTAGGTACACTCTTGAATCTTTAGTATGAAAAATTCTCTTTTTGTTATATATACAGTTAACTTAGCAAGGTAGTAAAGCAACTCGTTACAATTTATTTGTAAAACCGGAGTCATATCTAATCTATACTCATAATATAAAGCTGAATTGTTTTTTCGAACGCGCTAATCTCAGGAACGATTGGTTCGAATTGAAAAAAATATTTTTGCGTTGGATAGTTTATTTATTGAGGAAGGCTATAGGCTATATTACACCACGGTTCGATTCATAGGAGCGAAGCAATAACCATAAACGCGAGTGAAACCGCACGGGACAGCAGCTTTACAATAAATATTAACGTTGTATAATTTTATTAAGAACTTAAACTAATAATATTCTGTTTATTTTTTATTTATTTTTTTTTTTATATTGTCTTATATTTAATGTACATAGTTTTGTAATTTATATTTAGAGTTTGTTATGCGATATGTAATGAAACATTTACACTGTTGTTTTGTGTTTTGTAAGTAATAAAATCTATAGAGTCTATTTTCAACACGTGTTAGTTAAACAGTATTTTAAAATTAACTACGTTACTACAAAAAATTAAAACATATGTTAAACGCGTGTCTATAAAATTCTGTACTACAAATCCTCGTCTAAAGACAGTTTTGAGTAAAACATGGTTTAGACTAGGTTTAAATATGTTTAAACATACGTTCAGATCTTTTTAATATATGATCAAAACCTATTTTAGCTGTCAAATATAACGTGTGATATTTTATTTATAAGTATTATTTTTTATATTTTTACATGCAATGTAGCAATTTAGACAACATTTTACAACGTTTATCTAGACACGTGATGACCATAGTTTTATTTCATTCCTTGTAGTAAAGCTTTAGAAGTTTATTTATATTCTTTATTATATACTTTTAACTGTGTCCTATTTAGAGGACCTTTTTGTCACGTTGTCATCACCGGCGTCAAAGTATTCGTCCTGGAGTGGGCTATGCACAAGCGGTAACGGTACAGTTCAGTACAGCATAAAACTCATCAAAACTTCTCGAATTCCATAGTAAAATAACTCAACGAAAATTTCGGATAAAATTTATCCGCCCTCTGGGAAATCAGCCGTAGGTGTAACTGTCTACACATTACTTATCTTTGGTCGTTAATTAACAGTCGTTTAAGTCATATCTGCATAAGTTTAATTAATTTGTGAACCATTTAAATTGATAGAAAGTGAGATTATTAAAAAGTATTTAGTTTTAACCAAATTTCAAAGGGAAAAGGTGAGGTTCTCAATCCGTTGGGAACGATTTTACGCAATTACTCGAAAATGGCTTTTTTAATTACACTCTTCTATTGTTCCCATAGTTTCATTAAAATAGATTCAGTAGTTTAGTTCTATAATAAAAATAGCTTGAATAAGTATGTTATCCAAGTAAACGAAACTACATATTTTGCTTTTGAAGTTGCCTTTTTAAAAAAGGTTTATATGTATTCAATAGTTTATTGCACACAAAAAAGAAAAAAGAATCATAAGATAATAAGCGTCTAAATGCAATCTTAATGGTACAATAATCTCTCACAGTCAATTTTTGGTAACAGCAATATCCAAAGCAGAAACGGGAAACGGAAAGTTATATATTGTTACTATTGTTAAATATTATAAATACGTATGTACGTGCAACAAAAACTTTGTGCGCCTTTTTAAGGACGGAGGAGTTAGAAATTTTGCGTTAGTAATTATTCATAAAAATACATTAAATCAATAAAAAACATTACACATTACACACTACCATGAATTTGAAACACACACATCCACATATACTCTTTTGCTTATTGTTAATGGCTGTGATCGAAATGGGAATAGATTATCTGTGGTCAATCTTGAAATCGGTTAAAAGTTAATGAACTACAGTCGAATTCCAACCGTTAGGTGACTAGTAGTACAAATTTATATATAAAAGTATATACTCCATATATAGTAAAATTGAAAAATTATAGAAGAGTATGAAGAGCTGTTTATTTGTTTGTTTTTTTTTTTTTATTTCACTGTACTAAATAAAATAAGATGTTGTAAGGCGTCTGGGATGTGAGACGTCTATAATTTGAAAGGAGAAGAGGAGGGCACGAGACGGAAAAAGTCGAATAGACGCGTCTCGCCAGCTAAACGTGTTAGATGTTTTATACTAAACTAGCTAGCCCTCGTGGTTTCATTCACGTTAATGGTTACTACTTCATTCCTATGAGCCATAGCGTGATATAATATAGCCTATAACCTTCCTCAGTAAATGGACTATCTAACACAGAAAAAAAAAATCTTATCAGAACAGTAGTTTCAGAGATATCCTAGAAATATACATTGATAGTCACCTGATATCATAAAATTATGAGACTTGATTTTTGATTTTTGGGTTAAAATGAAAAAAATAAACTGTCAAAACGTGCGCGATGTGAAGGCGATAGCTCATTAGTCTGCTGATTCATATTCAATTTATTATTTAGGTAACGATTGTCAATTGAATACGATGATCTTTTTCTTGAGTTATATTCAATAAGTACTTCTTAGATTTTAACGATTACTAGATATATATAAATATAGGCAAATACTAGTTTTATTTCAAACTATTTGAAACGGATTAATTGTTTTATCATTCCTACGCCGACGTTTCGAAGATTTTACCTCGATCGTAGTCACGGTATTACATATGTATATTCAATAATTGAGGTATTGCGAGTATAAAGTTAATCATGCTAACGAAAAAAAAAACCTTACGTATAAATTAATATTCTTAACATACGCCAAATGCGTATAAAATGAAATTTATAAACAATTACGTTGGCGGTACGAAGGTGTAAACCAACAAATTATATTTCTCAAGGAACCGCCGCATCCCATGGATTATCGCCTAAGCCCCGTGCCAGAGGACGCCTAGACAGGCGACAGGTGAGAAATTATTCATTGGAATGGGGCTGATTCGGTATAAGCCCCTATTCCGGCAAAAACATTTAAATTCCCTTTGATAATAATATCATTGTATTTCGTATGTTGTCCTCTAAATACAATACTTTGGTGGAATATTTGAATTTTGTTTATTAAAAAATTAATATTAAGTATTACATGTACGAATGTATATCGGCGGGGATGGTACAAAACCACGTAACTAGCTTTTGAAATAGGCTGAGATGTAACTATACCATCTGAGGCCCGTAGCATATTCTTTGGATGGGGCCTCCAAGTAAAAATTGTCACGTTATAACTTAATTTTAATATACCACTTAAGAAGTTACCCAGACCTATTAGTAATATTGTGTGTATTTTAGTTAAATATCTGATAAGTTTTTATTTTAAGAGCATAGGTTTATACACTTGTATAATAGAATAACAATTTACTTTAATAAAATAAGATTTTTATTATTAACATTCTTTTAGGCCGGGGCCCTCGCGGGGCCGGGGCCTGTGGCTTTTTGCCTGCCACCATATAGTTACGCCCCTGGAAATAAGGTATCTCCATCTATCTTTGAATGTAATGTAAAATCTTACAAACAAGCTAGCTAAAAACATATAATCGATATTTATAAAATTACTACTAAACGTAAATAAATTTTGACTTTTGACATATAGTCGGTGTAACGACAAATACAGTGCGTAATAGAAAAATGCCACGAGGCCTTATTTTTATCCATAATGTTAATAATCTTTAGACTTTATATGAAAAACTAGATACGGCATTTTGCAGTATCCCCGACATGATATATTGGTATCTCCTAGTGGTGTAAAATGTGTGTAGTAATATAGTCGTGTTAATGTTTTCAAGATGTTTATGTGCGTATTTTTCAACCATATCTATATATATTATAAAGCTGAAGATTTTGTTTGATTGTTTGTTCGAACGCGCTAATCTCAGGAACTACTCGTTTGAATTGAGAAATTATGTTTGTGTTAGATAGTTTATTTATTGAGGAAGGCAATAAGGTATATCACATCACGCTACGGCTCATGGGAGCGAAGCAGTAACCATAAACGAGAGTGAAACCCCAAGGACAGTTAGTACTATAATATATATCACACGTTATTTAAACAACTTCATAAAATGATTCAGTCCGTTCAAAAAAATGCTAGCGACTTCAAACGCCAAAAGCGTTTACTTAGATAAATAAATAAACGCATCACACTCAACGGCCCCCATTAAGATCGCGTGACCTTGTGTCGGAGGTCCGGAAACACACACAACACTAACACAAACACCCAGACCACGACAAACATCCGTATGGCCAATACAGACGTTTGCCGTGAGCGGAGATCGAACCCGCGACCGTTAGCGCTTCAGTCATTTGCAGTGACCACTGCGCCAACGTGTCCGTCAAATGACAATAATTCCAGTTATTTTGATTTTAAAACCAAACTACGGAACCGATTTTGATAAAAGATATACTGAAACAATTTGAAAGTATATCCTATCAAATAACAGTAATTCTAATTCGGTTAAGAAAGGAGAAACATAAAAAAAACCACTACAAATTGAATTTCTTATCCATTTTAAAGTCGGTTGAAAATGGCAATGAAAAAGCAATAAAGTCGTCTATTTCATTCAGACAACCGAAAGAATTAATACCCTGAGCATATAAAACTACTCTTACTTTTTGTTTTATAAGAGTACGAGTATGTAAGACCGGTATCCGTTCAACTTGACAACGCTCGTAACGGCCGAAGCTAACAATAATTTGAGTAAATGCGCGTGAGTCTTTTTAATAATTGTTCTTTTAGAGTTTTGTGTTCGATTTGAGCAGGAATTTATTACTATCTAAAATTATTTTATTAATATAACATGTTCTGTGACAATTTGTTTTTTTTTTTTTTTTTAATAAAATTCCGCTTGAGTACCTTAAAATAT